>CM044112.1:6028596-6410500 GCA_024174645.1 Lemna minuta
CTTATTTACCATTATGCCACTCAATTCGTTATTAATTCCTGAAATTGGTAAATTAAGCTTTATTTTTTACACGAGACCGTGTGAAATCGACAACCTCACAGTCTCGTCCAGTCAAATGACAGATAATTTAATTTCTAATCCAATGAAACAAATTTGAATTAATTTGAAGTTATATTTTAAAAGATAAGAATTTTCTAATCTTTTTCAGATTTTTTTATATTTTCTTTAAAGAATTTCTGAATTTTTACGAATTTAAAATCGATTTATTTGATTTTATTTTCGCGCAGGTGACGTGGCAGCACATGAAGCGTCTGATCGTGCAATTAATCACGACCATTGATCGTCACTTAAGGTGAGGGGAGGGTACGTGGCGCAATTCTATTCGCCAACGAATCATTTTAAAATAATTTAATCTCAGCCATCGATCTGAGGAGTAATAATGGTTGAGATTAAAACCGACGAAACACATCTTGAGCGTTGGATCAAGATCAAACTGTAACGTTTTGATGATTTACTTATAACGCGCGCGACGTGGCTTCATCTCGACGGTCCATTTGAGATCCAATGGCCACGACTTAACCGTAATGATTCGTACTCCTATGTTTCAATCAGAGCCGTTAATAAAAGATTAAATGTTTGATCGAACGGTTACGCCCAATTCATCCTACAAATAGAAACGTTCTTCGACATGGTAAAGCATTCGAAGGGAATTCGAGTAATCGAACTATTCCGATACCCGCGGAATCTCCCTTACACCACGATGTCGAGATCCGAACGAAAGAGTCCCCAATGGGACGCGGCGAAAGCGAGGAGCCAAGCCTGAGGTTTCAGTGTTCGACAGATCCTTAGACCCAAAGAAGTACATGGATTGGGAAGTGGGGTTAGAAGAATACTTTGAATGGTTCCAGTTGCCAGAAGGCCGACGGATCCAGTTCGTGCAGATGAAACTTGTTGGGCAAGCCCGGATCTATTGGCGAAACCTGCAGGCCACGGCCGAGCGTCGGCGCGAGACGGCGATCACCACGTGGGCGGAAATGAAAAGCCGGCTGCGAGAGATGTTCGTTCTGACCTGTTATCGGCCGATGATCATTGACGAGTGGCAACACCTACAGCAGGGCAACGGATCCGTGGTAGAATACATCGCGCGATTCGACAACTTGATGATCCGTTGCAATATCGACAAAGAATCGGTAGCAACTCTTGCCAGGTTCCGAGCTAGATTACGGCCAGAGTATTAGCGGGAGCTGGTTCTACATGAGGTATCGACGCTCGAAAAGGCTTACCGCTACACCACCAACATTGAATTATACTACTCGCATGCACAACGGACCGACAATACGTGGTTCTCATCATCCGAAATTACACATTCCTTGCATTCTACCCCAGCTAACGCCGTCCCTATTCCTCTACCCCCTACCAACTCATCGACCACAGCCATCCCACCTCTACCCCAATCACCTCTGCGCCTATTGCTACCCGCTGCCCCGCCTGCGACCTCCGCCCCGCCAGCAACCGAGGGATACAGAAATCGAGCCGGTAATACGATGAATCCGCAGCCGATATGATCTATGCCACCTGCATCCCCATCCATCGAATGATCTTTCTGAGGGAAGGAACGTGGGGGAGTACGACCCAGGCCTATTCCCGCCCACCCAAATACGGTGGGTCCGCGCGTCGCCTGTTTTAAGTGCCAGGGATGGGGCCACTTCGCCTCTCAGTGCCCGTCCCCGCGGCAGGCTGCTCGTCCCGCGCGGGCTCTCCTCGTCGAGATCCAAGACGAGGACCATACGTCCCCCTACGACGCTACCGAGTCAATAACGGAGATATATGAGGCTGATCCGGACCTGGCAGCCGCATTATCAAGGAAATTACTCCGTTGACGTCCCTAGAGCGCACCATCACTCTTGCCGTTCCACTCGATTTGACTCCCGGAAGCTCTACCAGCACCTCGGATCGATCCGTACTACCATCTTCTCCACTTTCATGAAGATCGCCGACTCCGTAATCAAGATCTTGGTCGACAGCGGGAGTGTGGTCAATGCGGTCACAGCCGCCTCCGTCCCTGCACTCAGGCTTACACCCGAGGTTCATCCGCTGCCTTACAAGGTCATGTGGATCAATGACTTATCCTTGGTCGTGACCCACCGGTGCCTCGTACCTTTACGGGTAGCCGGGTATGGAGCGGAGATCTGGTGTGACGTCCTTCCCATGGGCGTGGGTAGCATCCTGCTTGGCAGGCCGTGGTTATACAATTTTCGACGTGGCGCAATACAGGAGGGCCAACCATTGCGTCTTCTACTTCGGTGGGAACAAGCAGGTATGGAAACCATACGTATCACCGTCCAAGGCCGAGGACCCGCAGGTGACTGTTCCAGTGAACCGGAATCCAACTCCCCATCTCATTGGCTTAGTCTCGGCTCGGTAATTCATCAAGGGGCTCGAAAATGACGCACCTATGTGGGCCGTCTAGGTGAGGACCAAGGCGACAACAATCGCCATGGAAAGTTACCCCACTTTCCTCCATGATTTCACGGATGTCTTTCCTACCGAGCTACCCGAACAACTGCCGCCGAAACGGGCCATCCAACATTTCATCGATTTCGTCCCAGGTGCGTCTCTGCCCAATCTACCCCATTACCGTTTAAGTCCCTCGCAAAGTGCGGAACTCCAGTGGCAGCTCGAAGACTTACTCCGCCGCGGCCTCATCCGTGAAAGTCACAGTCCGTGTGCGGTACGGGCACTCCTCGCGCCCAAGAAGGACGGCTCATGGCGACTATGTATAGATTATCGGGCGATCACTCGTATCACGATACGCTACCGCTTCCCCATTCCCCGCATCGATGACCTACTTGATCAACTTTCCGACGCCGCGATATTCTCCAAGCTAGACCTATGGACTGGCTATCACCAAGTGCGGATTCGCGCGGGAGACGAATGGAAGACGGCGTTCAAGACAGGAGAGAGGCTCTATGAGTGGCTCGTGATGCCATTCAGCCACTCCAACGCCCCAAGCACCTTCATGCGATTCATGAACGATGTGCTACGCCCCTTCAGTGGTAAGTTCGTGGTCGTTTATTTCGACGACATCTTAATCTACAGCCGAACCACCACCGAACACAAGAGGCACCTTCAGATGGTCTGCGCCAAGCTTCAGGAAGAGAAGCTCTTCGCAAATGTTACTAAATGTGCATTTCTACGCTCGTCGGTCGCCTTCCTCGGATTCATCAGTTTTCGCCGCGGGGATTGCCGTTGACCCCGGCAAGACCGCGGCCATCCGTAACTGGCCTATACCCACATCTCCCTTTGAGGTGCGGAATTTCCACGGCCTCGCGCAATTTTACCGCCGGTTCGTCAGGAACTTCAGCTCCTTAGCTGCCTCGCTAACTGACCTGCTCAAGTTAAAGCATTTCGAGTGGAACGCTTCTGTCGCCGGGCCTTCGAGCAGATCAAGGTCGCTTTGACCTCAGCGCCAGTCCTTCGGCTCCCCGACTTCGACAAATTATTCAACGTCGCGACAAACGCCTCTGGCTTGGGCATTGGAGCGGTTCTTTCTCAGGACTTGCACCTGGTATCCTACTTCAGAGAAGCTTAGCGAGCCCAAAACTCGATATTCCAACTACGATCGAGAGTTATACGCCGTCGTCCAGGCGCTTAAATTTTGAAGACATTATCTTCTTCATCGGGAGTTCACCCTCTATAGCAACCACGAAGCCCTCTGATTCCTGCATACACAACAGAAATTAAGCGCACGACACGGACGGTGGGTAGAAACCTTGCAAGATTTCTCCTTCTCTCTTCGACATCGGCCCGGTTGAGATAACAAGGTGGCCGATGCTCTAAGCCGACGCCAGCACACACTTCAGATTTCCCAAGCGGCAATTATCTGATTCGACCGCCTACTGCTTATTTATAAAGACTGCCCAGATTTCCGCGAGCTTTGGGACAAGGTCACCGCCGAACACCCGGACTATCGAATCGACGTTGGATTTCTTTTCTACCGTGACCGTCTCTGCATACCGTCCAGATCCACCCGCGACTTTCTTATCTGGGAACTCCATTGCGGCGGGCTCGCGGGACATTTCGGTATCACCAAGACCATTCTGGGACAGTACCTCCCCTCCCCATTCCGGATTCGCCTTGGCAGGAAGTCAGCCTTGACTTCGTCTTGGGTTTGCCCCGGACTAGGTGTCAGCTGGACGCCATCCTGGTCGTCGTCGATCGATTCAGCAAAATGGCCCACTTCATTGCTTGTTCTAAAACTACAGACGCCGCCCACATGGCCCGAGCTTTTCTTCAACGAAATTGTTCGTCTACACGGGGTCCCGCGGAGCATCGTCTCTGATCGGGACATACGTTTCACTAGCACCTTTTGGAAGGCACTATGGCACCACATGGGGACGACGCTCTAGTTCTCGACCGCCTTCCACCCACAAACGGATGGCCAGACGGAAGTCACCAATCGCTCGTTGGGGAATCTACTGCGCTGCCTCGTCCAAGAGAATGCCGCTACATGGGACGAGCTCCTACCGCGTGCGGAATTCGCCTACAATTCCTCCATCCATCAAGCCACGGGCACTCCCCCTTTCAGATTAATTCCGGACGGAACCCAACCCTGCCCATCGACCTCGTTCCACTTCCCACACAGAAGGCCTACTCCACAGAAGCCATCGATTACGCCACCACTATCACAAAGATTCATCAGCTCATGAAAACGCGGATTGCTGCGTACAACGCCAAAGTCAAGGAGACGGTTGATGCCCACCGCCGACCCCTGGAGTACCAACAAGGGGATATGGTAATGATTAGACTCTGCCCTGAACGCTACGCAATAGAGAGAGCCCACAAGCTCCACCCCCGCGCCGCGGGACCATTTCCGATTCGCCGGTGATCAACCCCAACGCCTATGACGTTGCCATACCATCCGACTGGGGGATCTCATCAACGTTCAACATCTGCGATCTCGTGGCGTATCAGGGACACCTCGAAGTACCGTCCGAACCCGGCCTACCCCCAAACTCGACGGAGTCAAGTCTCTCTGCGCCGGAGGAGAATGATGGAGACTCCTCGCCCACGGAAGACACAACAGCCAACGACCCTAAACCGGGAGCAGAACCGGAAACTTACACCGGGACAAATAAGGAAATTGAGAAGACTAAAGAACGAAAAGGACGCCCTCATCGCTCGGCGAAACCAACGACTACAGCATCAGAGTACCTTTACTTCTAGCGACTTCAGTTACCCCTGCTTTTAGTTCATTAAATAGGAAGCTCCCACGGGGGTGTAGGACAACTGAGAATTTTCGATAGTAGAATTTCTGAGTTCGTTTTCATTGCCCTCTAGACGAGGTCATCCCCGAGACGGCGGGCTGACCGTGAAGGTGCGACGCGGAGCTTTTACGCATCGTTCGAGCCGACTCCGCCTCCTTCCTACTCCCATCTCCCCTACGCTCTCTTTTCCACTATTGTTCGCATTAACCTCCGATCGTGATCGGAGTTATTTGCCGCATCACATTTGGTATGTGGATTTTTTATAAAAACCCTCATAATTATGTTTACACCAAAATACACCTTATTGGTCAATCTCAATTAATTATCAACATCAACATATAGATTAATTAATCAAGGATCGATTTAACCCGATCAATTGGTTGAGTTTCTAGCTTGTTGGATGCCAAGCTACATCATGTACCCTATAAGAGATATGGAGTATGTATGAACTCCCTTATGAAACCTCTTTGTCATCGATCACCATGTATGTATAATCTTTCATCCACATGAGACTCATGAATGACTTAGGGTATGGTCAACCGTTAAACCCTAATCAGTCACTCAAGTTAGTACTTATGCGTGTAGGAAATCATCGAGAACTCTTTTGATATTTCTACTATCTTGGACAAGGATTTCATTGTATTGCATTCCTTGAGTCAATCTCCTCAAATACCAAGGGCGAATGATCTCATCTTGATTACACAATCATCTTCGAGGACTTCATGTTGTATCCAATAAATGAAATTTTAGAGATCTCATGGCTAGGGATTTGTAAGTCATAATCAAAACATGATCATCCATCCACAAGATGTCTTTTGTGTCTCAAGTCATAGGACCACATACACAACGTTGACATGAATCAACTTGATTGACAGTTAGGTATAACCCATTCAGAATTCATACGGATCAATCAAGTGAACTCTTTCTCCAAAGAACATCCACTATCTATCCTTAGTGTCTCCAAACCGATGGTTATAGGATCAGTTATACTCATCATATGAGTCGGATCATATAGTATTATTCTTTCCAGATAATTTGATATCCCTCTCAAATATCCCATGAACAAGAATATTTAGAACATATGCTTAAAGACTAGCAATCACTGTATTATGATCTCTTTATAATTCGCTTAGTAATTGCATATGCTCATGGACTGCATAGCAAACATCACACACAAATGACAATGAATAAATTTCATTTTAATGAACATAAACGAGATATATGGAAGTGTGATTGTCTTATAGGCCAGATAATATCCATCACTTGGGTACTACATCTTTGCTCTTGGAGGTCATTAATCACTATCTATTATTGATTGGGAAACTAATCAATCCAATTGTCCTTTGTCCTTAAATTTTCAAAATTTTGGGTTTTATTAGTATGTATATGGATCATCCCAGTCAACTAAATTTTCTTAAGGTGTTGACAATATTAGCATATCTCAAGTGTCTTTTGAGGTGATGACTTGCTTTTGTGTGACATAGACATCTCCAAGTTGATGCCAACTTGCATTCTAGTTGTGCATGTAACAAGAATAATAAAAAATACACATTTGGATAATGCACTAATCATGGGCAAAACTTATTCCATAGCATATCATGAAGCACACCATTCTACATTATTCATACATTGAATTAGATATATTAACTTATTCAATAGGTGGGACTTCCAATAAGTAATTTGATGTTCATCTGTTGTAATAACAAGGAAGGTATCTTCATTAATAACAATTAAATATTGCATGAACCTAAAATCACATCAAGGAATATTTCCAGTATGTTCTCAAGAAAGTCATAAAATGGCTCATCATTGCACCACATGTCACAGCTTCAAAGCTATCACAGATATTTTTGTGAGGGGTATGAACATGATATGTTATGACACCCTCTATAGATGGACATAATGGACATCTACCCTCCATCTTTAGAAGGAGTGTGGAAAGTAAGTCCAAGTAAGACCTTTGCCCATTGGGACTCTCTCTCTCCCACATATTCCTATATAAGGGTCTAGTTGTTTTCTTTGAACTTTTTTGTTATTTCTCTACCACTCTTCCTTTATAAATACTTTTTTTGGATACATTTCTAATTAGAGTTATATCTTCTCAATTTTTCTTGAAACTATGTTTCAAATCATATGGTTTTAACTACATTGTGAATGTGTTTCAAATCAAATTGAGATGGATCTAATTAAGTCTTAATTTGAATCCATTTTTAGACTATGATTATCCTCTCCATCATCTTTCACTCACTTGACAATCAGTTACTAGTAGGGAGCAACAATCCCCTCAATTTTCCAATTGGATCAGATTGACAATCTGATCGCTAGAGTTGATCCCTTCCTCGATCTGATGGATGATATGATTGACACTTCCTTTATCTGGTCAACATTTGACAACAAAATCAAACTAACAATCTACACTAAAAAAAATTCATACAATTTAAAACTTTTCAAGAAATCCTAAATTGTGGATAATAATTGGGCCTTGATTAATATATGGGCCTCAATTAATATTTGGGACTTGATCGCAGATTGATTGAGGCCCACTTCGGAAGACCAGAGATCAGTGTCACGGATTAGATGGTGTTGATCTGATCAGATCCCCTTGATTTGATTAGTATCACTAATTGTTATTCCCCTATGATAATAACCATCTTAACTCTCCTTTCATTGTTTGTCCAGAGATAACATGCACCTTGTATATAAAATATTTTATTATTAATGCAATTTAAGACATAAAAGCATTCCACTCTAATGCATATTTATCATATTTTTTAGTGTTTCTCTATCATTCTCTATCATAAAACATTTCTAATTTTGAGGGATTTTTATAGATTTTTTCTGATTTTTTATGAATTTTTTAGGATTTATTTTGAATTAAAAAGAATAAAAAACAGATTTTATCGCGTGCTGATGTGGCAGCTGACGTGGCGTAAGCAAAAATGGCATCACCACATGGCGATGTAAGAACATGCCTTGTGGCGCACGCATATGCGTGTGTGTGTGTGTCTATGTGTGCACAAGTGTAATTCGAGAGATTAAGCATCCTTTTCAGGATAATGTTATCTCTCTAAATCATGTATACCTTATATAAATGTTGAATCACCTTAATTTCTATCATGTGGGACTACCCTTTTTGTTTTAATATGCGAAGTGACATGATCTCGTGTGGAGCGTCCGATCGCAATCGTTGATTGTCACTTAAGTGAATGGATACGTGGCGCACTCTAATTCATCGACGAATAGTTTTAAAATGATTTAATCTCAACCATTCATCTGAAGAGTTATAACGACTAAAATTAAATCTGATGAAACACATCTAGAGCGTTAGATCAAGATACGACGACGAGCGTTTCACGCGTAATGTTTTCTCGCCCGTGTGTGAACTATTTGAGCATATAGGTGTTTAGGTCATGGCTATTGAGCAGAAGGTTTAGAATGTCAAAGGTATCATTGACTTTGGAGCAGCTGACATTCCTGCATTGTATGCATAACATAATGACATTATAGCTAGAGAAATATGCACATATTTTGAAGCACAATGGTGTTTATCCAATTCCTACTGTATTGGGCTTGAAAATTAATCCATAAATCAAAGAGAATGTACAAAGGTTGATCAGTGTTGACAAAGAGCAAGAGATCCGACCAAAATACCTCTTCTCTAGAAATACCGAGCGCCTTTACGACACCCTTCTCTTCTCTATCAACTGTCTGATACATAGCCGAGTAGCTGTCTTATAGCTTTATTTCACTGCCAAATTTAAGAGAAAATCAAGATGACAAAATGAATAATTGCTTAGTTGGCGGAAGCAAATCTATTTGCACCATTATTGGAAGCTCACAAAACTAACCAAGGAATACCATATGCATTTGTGCAACAAGCTCACCCTCAAAGCACATCTTTTTTGTTGTGAAAGAGATTATCACCTTTATTAAATTAAATGAATTGAACTAAATTAAATAGTATGTTTAAAGCATGTTATCCTCATGGAATAATTAAAAAATAAAAAAGGAAAGAAGTATTCTTCCAACATGAAAAGAGTCAAAGTCCAACTTTGTAAATTTGGACACTTGAGGTAATTATGGCCTTAACATACCATCATCCAATTCTCTCCACATTTAGAATTGGTGAAAGAATGAATGGACATCCGGTTATCAAATTGGCTGAGAAATAAATACAGGGGTGTTATCCCAAGAAAAAAATACCAAACCGGGACAAAATTTCACTAAAAGAAAATGAAGATCGGGAAATTGATATGATTCTAAGAAGTGGCTAACAGTTCTTGCTCCCGTCCCAATGGAGGAACTGATGAAACATCTACCTGAGAAAAAATGGTGGCACCAGGATCAAGTTGAGAGGTGGGCACCACTGAATCCAACACAGAATCTGGAAGCGCATCCATGGTCTCCTCCAGCAAGGAGTGCATGGTCTGATTTATGATTCAAGAAAAACACAGTTTAGATAAATGCCTATAATCTACCAGAAAATGTTTCCAACTGTATATGGAAGTTATCCAAAGAATGTAAGGCGCGTGACAATATGAAAAAATCATAAACCAGAAATTTAAAGTTATAACTAATTAGTAAAAAATCTAAACAGCAGTCTTCCTCGCAGCCAAAATAATGTCTCCAGCAAGGAAATAACTGGCACATCAACTTTCCCCATATATTTTATGGCTGGGAATAAGGGATGTTTCAAATAAATCATAGCATTCAATATCGAAAATCTAAAACATTGAAGCATGCATCATAATCCATTGCAGCTTTCCAGGAATAGCAATATCATCAACACAAGATAAACAGATGAAATGAAAAAATACTTGCACATTGGCTTATTAAAGAATACTAACAAAAACATATTATTGCAGTGCAAGTACACATGATCTATCTCCTACCAAGCAATGGCGCAGAGCTGCATCAACCTTTTGCTTCCAGAGGCTATTGCCAGGCTCCGAGTGGAACAGATTTAGCAAAGGCTGTAAAGTTTGAGCAAAGATCTTTGCAAATTAACGAAAACTATTATTTTTGATAATCAGAACTTCCAGAAAAGAGGTAAATTGAACTTGAATACAGACCTTAACGACCTGTCTTAACTTAGGTCTGTTAGGTCCGTCTGTACCGATAGTAGCATCGGCATATGCCTGATACTTGTCAAGGACCTAAACATGTAAAATTATGGCCAAACTAATGATAAACTAGATTGAAAGGCAAAAAGGCAGCATAGAAATGAAGAAAATAGAAACCTGGCGACGAGTAAGCCCAGATGGAGGAGCGCCGTACATGGCAGTATCAACTTGTCCAAGGGTGATCCAAGGGCTGCAGACCAAATAAAATGAACCAATAATGGTCAATTAACTACCAAGAAACAATCTTGTTGAAGTTATTAAAAAATGACATGAATACCATGAGAGTCTACTATATTTTATTCTCATTAGAACGCATTATTGAAGCTCATTAGACATGTGATATAAAAAGTTTCCAGTGGTGGGAGAGTCAGAAGAAAAGATCGATCTCCTTCAAAAGATTTAGCAAAGAAACTTTGTGAGGCCACTTAGAAACTTTATTGAGCTAAGTGATGGATCTTCTAGGAGCTGAAAAAATTTGCAGAGAATCACCTAGACACAAATATCTTCTGAAAGGTTCTATAGTTGTCAGAAACTGCAGAATATATTTGCAGAGGCCTGTCAAAGCCAAGAATCTTCTACTGTATCTTTTCAGTTTTGTAATCAGGCATATGATATGACACCTCAGAGTTTATACTAGGCAGAGGCGGAAGCAGGGGATACAGCTGGTAATCGACGATGAAGGGAAGGCCTCAGTAAAAGAAGGTAGGGTTCAAGACCCACAAATAAGGGGGTAAAGGGGGAAGGGGAGTAGGAGTGACTCTCAAACAGGGCTGCCAAGAGGATATTCACAGAGCTTCTGGTCAGGCAGAGATCCAGGCAATGTTGTGTATCTTCTTCTCCTTTCCCTCCCTCTTGTCTTTTTGAGGGTTTTCCGATCGGACGGACTGTGGATTCAATAGATCTCTACTTGCTTTCTCTCCTGTCATCCCGATACCAAGGGTTGTATCAGCATATAGGTGACATCGGTGTAGCATCCTCAAGGTTGTGAGTTCTAATTTCAAAGGTCCAGTCAATTAAAACGGCCCTTCATTTTTTTAGGCCTATATAAGGCCACCATGGTAACCCTTGAGCATTATGAGTTCTCTCACTTAGGACAACCCCTCATTTTTTGAGTGGCTGTTGTAATATGATTATCAGTTTATTTTGTTTAGGTTTATCGGTCAGCAGTTACTTACAAAGCTAAATTGTTTATATTACACAATGATAGAACTTGGATAAACCTCTCCGGTTGGCCAGAAGCTGAATTCGTCGAGATTGTGGACTGTTGGAGTTGAATGCAGTCGGGGATAATTGGTTATCAATCCTGTAACCTGAAAATGCCACGCGCAGAGAATTGAAGCTCCCTTTCAAGCTCAGAAGAAATTGGGAGGAGGTACTGCTCAGACTCTAGGATTTTTCAGGTGAAAAACTTCCACACTAGTTGATTTTCTTCCAGCACACTCTTCCGCACAGAGAGAGCACATCTCTGGTCACAGTTTGATGGCCTAGGCAGTTTGTTTTTGACAATAGAGGATACCACCTCACTCACTAACAGAGAAAGCTAGCGACAGTTTTACTCTATATTTTGGGACACGATCAGGTCCAGAGAATATATTTCATGACCCATGCAGTAGTGGTCTCAAGAGACTTGCCATCGTGATGATTGGATCAACTCTATAAAATGAATCTGTTCGATAAATTTCTTATGCTTCCATATGAGTTATATTTTATTTGAACCATATACAGGATTAATCTATATTTATTGACTGTCTCCATTGCTAGGAATCTACAATCCCAAAGCAATTGTTGACATGACACTGAATAACCTGGACACATCATCATCCAAAGCTAATTACTCCGAAGACTGATTTTTGCAACGAAGAAAAGAAACTAATATGCCAACAAACAAAAACCTACTAATAAATCCTATATTAAACCAAAAGTAGGAAGAGCCTGTTATACTAAATCATAATTTAGAATACTTGATGAGCACCTGTTATATGCTGCACGACCAATCATCACCCCATGGGCTCCTAGCTTCCGAGCTTCACTGGCCTGTCAAATAGGGTATTAGAAATTCAACACGATTATATGTGTCATCACACCACTTTAACTTGGAAATTTAGTAAACTTTTCAGCACATTGGTTATACAAACAACAGAAACATTTCAATATTTTTTTGAAAAGAAAATCCATATCCATTCTGAAAAATGAAAAGGAAGAACCATGTGGGATTGAAAATCTATGTTTCCCTCAATCTACGCATTGCATCATAGCGTCACATGGAAAGATTACTATACACGTTTTGTGAAGTATAATCACAGAGCCCATGTTGAGGAAAACAGTGATACAATGATGTCTATCATGAAAACGATGAGCAGATGTGCTGTGCACATCTAGTCTATTAAAGTAACATTTTCTTTTTTATTTATTTACAAAATAACATGTCGGCATTTCTCTTCAAATATCAAATAGCTCTAAGTCAGACATGTGATAGGGCTGCTTTGGCGACATAACAGAGACAGAACAGGAAGTTGGGCCCCTGTCACAGGCTCCTCAGGCTGGATAGGCAAACAGGTCTGTTAGTGATCCACTAGACAAGCCTGGCCCAGCCTGGGAGGCCCCAGTGGGTTCCATCCACACGACAGGGATCCCTGATGATAGGGGACGAGGGAAGCGGGGTAGGGCATCCAAGTATTTCAACCCTGGGAGAAGAGGTGTCAGTGGATGCTGCCACATCAAGCAACAGTTTCAGCCTCTAGTGTCATAGAGCTCTCCTCTTACACTGATTTCCCTTCTCTTCCTCACCCTCCTTTCTCCTTGTGCCTTGGGGAACCGTCACTCTGGCAGGTTCCCTGCTTGTTGACTTTCACCGTGTTTTCGGGTTTGTGGATCCTTAACTGAAGACTTATGATAGTTGGTTGGTTTACTCCGGCCATAACTCTCCTCTGGCTGAGTTGGGCATATCAATATGCTGCACTTGAATTGTCATGAATGACGAAATCATGACTTCGATTTGTTTGAGTTTTACACGCTAAACTTGACGATTCAAAGATTTTTACTTTCCCTCCACAGCAGTCAATTACCATTAATGAATGCATGGGAGTCACAGGTACCATGAGTGTTGTAAGAGACAGAATAAGGGATTAACTTCTTACTACCAACTATGGGCAAGACAACTTTTCCTCCATACACATATTGCCATAAAACTGAGGGTCCATCAGAAAAATGTTGGAAGGAAGTCAAGAAGCCTAAATAGGCACAAGCTGCTACCACTTTGGTTTCTACTGGTGCAGCTCTAGCTATGCCTTCTGTTTCTCAAATGATCTAGAAGACTGTCACTGCAGCAAAGTATAAAGCCTGGAAGCAAGCTGAGTCATCATCTGCTAACCTTGCCTCTACTTTAGGCGCACATACATATCTTGTTTCTAAGTCATCTTGAATTATTGTCTCGGGGACATCTGCCCATCTGACTGGGACACCCTTCACTCTATCTTCCATCACACCTACCTTTGCCTATCCATCCGTCTCCACTGCCGACGATCGCTCGTGTACTGTTAAAGGCCACAGGATGACCAAACCTATCGTTTCCTTTCCCTTACACTAACCTTTTATACATTAGCGCCATCACTCAGACCCATAACTGTGTGGGTATCTTTTTCCCTTTTCATTGTACTGGACAGAAGATTTGTTTGGGGAATAAAAGCAGTCATTGAATCTATGAGCAAGAGTCAAACACTCCATCTCTTGCTCTTTTTGCAGGTTCTGCTTTCTTCTCTTCTCTTTTAAGGCTTTGTAGACTTGGTCATCTTTGTTTTCTCTATACTTCAAAAAGCTTTACCTTGGTTAGCTCTTTCTAATTTTATGTACAAGGCTTGTCAACTCAGAAAACATAATTCATCCACTTATCCTCCTTATCACTCAATTCCATTATCTTGCCCATTTGATCTTGTCCAGTGCGTTTTTTGGAGACCTTCAAGCATAACCTCTCCATCAAGTCATCTTTATTACATTGTCTTTCTTGACGACCACACTTATGTTAGCTGGGTTTATCTCCTCAGAGATGATACCCAAGTACTTGTCATGGTCCACCAATTGATCAACGAATTTATAACCCAACATACCACTACCCTAGAAATCCTTCACACAGATAATGCCCTTAAATTATTCTAAAAGGCCCTCTGCTTTTTTTGCCGATCGTGGTATTATTCTCAAAACCACTTGTCCCCACACCTCTTGATTTAACAGCATCAGGGATCAAGAACATCATCACCTACTTGACTTCCCTCAAACGCAAACTTTTCATAATGATGCAAGTTCCCCATTATCTTTGAAAAAATGTTTCTTAACTGCTCCCCGCCTTAGTAAATGACTATAATTCTTCTTAAGTGCCTCTACCTTGATTCTACTCTTTTCCCACTACCCCTCAGATCTTTGGTCATAAGGCATTTGTCCAAAAGCATAACCCCTAGAGCTCTCAAAGGTGTTTTTGTTGGTTATCCACATACGCAAAGGTTTACGTCATCTACTTCCTCAACATGCATCATTGCCTCACTTCTGTTGATGTCACCTTCCATGATGATACCCCCTTCTTGTCACCTTCACCTTCTCCCTCACAGGTGTTTACCTCTCCTTCCTCCTACTCTATCTACTTTTAACACTTCACTACATGTTGTTGTATATGAGCATCACCCAGTGCTCACTTTACCATTGATGCTGTCTTTGGAAGCTCCATCAAGCATAGCTTCCTCGACGCCTCTGCTCTGATCACTCATCCACCTATATCTCTCCCATCAACAGCACCAAGTTTGCCCCTGGATGACCATTACCTACCCATTGCCTTGCGGAAGGATATTCACTCTTGTACCCAAAACCTAATCTCTAGTTTTGTTTCTCGTTATCGTCTTTACCCTATGTGATGTAGCCCAAGAGGCAATTTTTTATTGGGACCAATTGAGCCCACGGGAGAATCAATAGTTCCAAGAATATGCCTTTAATGCTTCTTTAATGCTCCATGAATCTTGTTCACTATTAATGCTTATTTTCCAAGTTCAGGTATCTGCAACTAAGGCTTCCTATAGTTCACAGAAGCTCCTGTATTGCTGTTTGTTCTGTTTCCTTACACATGCATGCTATTAGACATTTTTAAGTTGTCATGTTCAGGGGTCTTCGCAACTGGATGACCCTTTACCTTTGAACCCAACATAAAAGCCCCCTCTTGTAACCTTTGAGGTACAATTGAAGTAATTCCCTTTTAGATAGCTTCACTTTGAACTCCGCGACACGGACCCACAGTGGACGCACATCATTGATGGGATCCAAGCACTATGCCCCAAATTGACGGACCTGGACTGTCATCGTCTCAGTGCTGGTGATATTTTCATCCGCGGCCTGCCCAAGGATGCCTGGCGATGGATCCACGGCCAGACCCAGCACCTAAATGGAGGCGGCTCCATTTTCTGGCGACGGCCCCAACCCATGGACGAGGCTCTCCCCTCACGGAAGACGACCCACAGACTGGAGGCCCGCGGGGTTCCCTTCAGCCTCCGCACTTGGAGCAGCTCATCAGACCTATCGGCACACTACGGAAGGTAGTCTGCAACGGACTCCATGCCGGGGACCCAAACTTCCTATGTCTGGACGTGGAGATGGAGTCTGACATGGACGTCCCGCAGAAACTCCAAATGGCGGGGGGAGGGGGGGCAGGTCTAGAGATCCTCCTCGCTGCTCTGCCGCCGCCCCCCACTGCCCATCTGCCCACAACCCGCCCCCAGCTCGGGAGCTACTCAGCAGATGACACCGGCCCAGCTAATTCAGGAGCAGCAGCCACCACTGAAAAGTGGTACCCCCCCCCGCGATTGTCACTGCCTCACTCCTCGCCCAAGCTAGCATCCCCGGTGCTGTCCACCGACATGCCTCAAGGGGAGGTGATGGTTTCACCGCCAGCGCAGGCTATGGCCCCCCTGCTGGAGGACGACGCCCCCCGGTACTTACTCTCAGTGTACCAATCCCGCCGGCGCTACCGCTCGACTCCGGCCACTACATGGGACACCCGAAGCTGGCTTACAAGGCACGAGGAGCAGCATCATGCGACGACTAGGCCCTCGTCCCCGGCGGGCGCACCGGACCTCCCTCCCCTCACCTCCCAGGGATCGCCCGGGACCCGCGACATTACGTCCCCGGAACTGATATAGATGCTGCAGATCTCAGCAGCGGTAGGAGGTGCGTCCCCACGCCCATGAAGTACGTCAACTAGAACGTTCGGGGACTCCGCAACCTGCGGCGCCGGAGGGTTGTGGGACAGTACCTCAAAGAGTGGGGGGCAGATGTCATATGCCTGCAAGAGACGATCCTCACAAGCTCTGAGCACTGCATATGGTCAGACCTCGGCTGGGGAGGTGAAGCGACCATTGTCTGCATCGTGGCTAATGGTCGATCGGGCGGCGTACTTCTAGCGTGGAAAGCATCGATTTTCACTCTAGAGACAGTATGGCGGGGGCGCGCGCCTGGCTTGCCGGGCAGATGACCGCCATCTTGTCATCGCATCGGCTTACGGTCCCGCTACCCCCACGACTCGGGGAGAACTATGAGAGGACTTGACCCAACTATGCAGGACATTCCCGAACATGCCTCTACTCATCGGTGGGGACTTCAACGTGACGTTGACTGCTGCGGACCGGCCCAACGACACAGGCGGCTTGGATCCGGGATCGGCACGCTTCAGAGAGATGCTAGCTAACCTCAATCTTGGTGAGATGGGACCGTCGGATCGGAGGTTCACATGCCGCGGGCCCACATCACAATCCAGAATTGATCAGTTTCTCTATTCTCCAGAGCTCAGCAATGTCTACACTTTAACCGAGGTGACATCACTACCCCGACCACTGTCTGACCACACACCCCCTTCTGTGGGTATCACAGGCGGGGGCCATCTCGGCCGACCTACTTCAAAAATGGACCGATCTTGGTTCAGGCAGGACGGAGTTTAAAGGGGAGCTTGAAAGATGGTGGAAGGCCCACACCGCCTCTGGTCCGACATCGGCACAACTCGCCACGACACTCCTGATGCTTTGACACTACCTGTTTGAGGCCCGCCGCCAAATCCGCATGGACCGCAACCGGCGTCGGGACACAGCCCTCAGCCATATCCAGATGTTGGACGCCTTAGAGGACACACGCTCCCTGCTGCCGGAAGAATTTCAGGCGAGACGCTCTCACCGGAACGAGGTGGCCGAACTAGATCTTTGCCAGGAGATGGACTGGAGATAGCGGTCCCGCCAGCTCTGGCTGGCCGCTGGAGATGCCAACACGCTTTTTCCATCAGATGGCAAGCGGTTACCGGCGGCAAAATCACATACGACAAATTCGGGTAGGGGATCGCGTCCACAGAGACCAAGCTTCCATGGGTCAGGCCTTGGTCGATCATTTCCGGGATTTCTACCACCGAGGACCGCCTAATCAATGGAATTGGACTCCTACCACGATCTCGACGATATCCATCACGCAGATACACCATCTGTCTCGCCTATTTTCAGCTGAAGAGGTCAAGGCTGCTGTTTGGAGCCTGAACAGCGAGGGCGCTCCAGGCCCGGATGGGATACCAGTATTCTTTTATAAAGAGTGCTGGGATATGCTGAAACCCGAAGTGATGCGATTGATGGGAGATTCCCATGCAGGCCGCTGCAAGATGGAACAGTTCAACAAGGTCTACCTCGTCTTGATACCGAAGGTCCCCGGGGCAGAACAGATCGGCGACTTCCGCCCCATTGCGTTTTCCAATTCGATATACCTCATAATAGCCAAGGTCCTGGCAACTCGCCTCCGTGATGTAATGGACAGCTTGATCAGCCCACTTCAGTCTGACTTCATCCCAGGGCGACAGATGTTAGACAGTGTCGTGGCGGCCGAGGAGATTGTGGCGGCATGGCGCCATTCTAGTACTTCAGACTTCCTCTGGAAGGTGGACTTCACGAAAGCTTATGACTCAGTCGACTGGCGATATCTATGGGATGTCCTAAGGCGACGCGGGTTCCCGGAGGAGTGGGTGCGATGGATGAAACTTTGCGTGACTATATCATCTTGCTCAGTCTTGATCAATGGCCAGACACAAGGGGGATGGTTCCAGCCAAGGATGCCCACTCGCACCACTACTTTTTATTTTAGCTGCGGATGCCCTGGCTTTCTGTACTATGAGGCTCTGCTCGCATGGTCATTTATCGGGATTTCAGACGGCAGGGCACCTCGGGGGTATATTGTTACTTCAGTATGCGGAGGACACCACGTTCTTCATTCAGGGATCGGAGACGACGACCCGCACCCTTTCTCAGATGATGAACATCTTTGATGACTTCTCTGACCTTTAGCTGAATCGAGCCAAGTCCTCGTTTGTGGGATTTGAGCTGACTTCAAAGGAGTTAGTGTGCTGTCCTGACATCTTGGCGACACCGATTGCGACACTCCCCCTCCGATATTTGGGGCTCCGACGAGCGATCGCCGCCTCGGGAACCCAAGGGCCAGCAACCGCGCCCTGGGGGCTGGGCGTGGAAGGCTGCTATCCCGTGGGGGGCCGCCTAGTCTCGGGTGAAAGCAGTCCTCTCCGTCATCCCAACTTACTTCATATCAGCTTTTCGGATGCCTGCAAGGGTGCGGCAACGTCTTGAGGGTGCCATGAGGAGCTTCCTGTGGTGCGGGACAGACTCTGCTAGAGGGGGCGCCCTCGTTGCTTAGAGCTCGGTATGCTGACCTTTTTCTGACGGTGGACTCGGCATACGCCACCTTCTGCATGCCAACTCTGCCCTGCTATGTAAATGGGTAGTCCGAGTGTTACAGCCTTCTGATGATATGATATCATGCCTACTCCATGAAGCTTATGGTGCCTCCCTAGATTGGGGCGAATGGACCATACCTCGTCATGGAGATTCCCCCGTTATGGCGGGTCTTCGGGGGATCTTCCCGATGGTCCAATCTTTCTTCTGGCCCCAGTTGGGGGACGGGGTTGACTTCAGATTTTGGGAGGACAACTGGTTGGGGCAGGGGCGGCTGGCTGATAGCTTCCCTCGTCTCTACAGCCTTGCCCCGACCCCGAACACCACCGTCCAGTCTGCATGGACTGGCGACTGGACCCCGCCGCTACCACTTGCACTCTCGGACCAGCGCGTGGCTGATCTCCTGGGCCTGCAATCCCAGCTAGCAGACATTAGGCCTCAAGAGGCGACCAGGGACGTGTGGATCTGGCGGTAACCTCACTCCTCGGCCAAGGCGACATACCGCCTACTATGTGGGCAGATCCCCCCGAGGACTCTCACATTATCCCGAGGTGCAGGCTGGTCTGGAAGCGACGCATTCTGCTGAAGATTCATATATTCGGATGGCTTCTCTTACGGCAGCGGCTCATGACCCGAGTCGTGCGCCAACGCATGCTTCCAGCCAGCCCTGTGAGCTGCCCTCTCTGTGATGGGGCGCCCCGAGGACTGCTCCCGCCTTTTCTTTCAATGCCCGCTGGCTCAGGCGGCATCAAGGGTGGCCGGGGTGGCCCGTCTTTCCGTGACATCCGAGGAGGCATTCTGGAGATCCCTATCTGGGGGCTTCTTCAGGAGGGAGGCGGATTGGAGGCGAATTTTTGCCACTCTGTGGGCAATCTGGATTCACCGGAATGAGGTTGTCTTCAGGGGAACCACCCCGTCTGGCAATGTCATTATACACACCGCCAAGGGGTTTTATTTTTCCTGGCACTGAGGCGATGCATGTCCCTCAAACTATGTACCCCTACTACGATAAACCTTGCTATCTCTTTTCATTAACTCAATAGAATTTGGGGGCACCGTTCAGGGTGCTTCCCTCCCTTAATTCAAAAAAAAAAAAAAAAAGATAGCTTCACTTTTGTTCCTCTTGAGTGTTCTTCTTCTTTAAGAGTGCTCCAGTGCTTTTGGATTCAAGTACAACCCCTAGTGGATTCAAGGGTTGACGAGGTTAGTTTTGCATATTCAAACACTAACTCTTCATGTGACGCAAGGCTTATGAATTTAAGTCACTTTTCTGCATTGTTATTACGTAAAGGCTGTGTCACTACCTTTCGTGCCTTTACCCTTTTAATTACTTCCAAGTCACTACCCAAGACATATCTTGAGGCACTTCAGGTAACAGAGTAGAAGGCGGCCATGGACCTCAAGTATTGTGCCCTGATGACTCATGGCATGTAAGAGTTTGTGTGTTGCACAATTCAATGCCAATATTGTCATTTTCTTATGGGTCTTCTCACTAAAGTATAACCTTGAAGGCACGCGATGGCTCCTCACAAGGCTTGCTTGGTGGTCCTCCCTTCATGCAAGCCTATGATATTAATAATGCATAAACCTTTTCTCATGTACTTTGCTTGAATTTTATCAAAGTGCTTCTATCTCTTGCTATTAGCAATGGTTGGTCATTACATCAACTATTTTTAATGTTTTTCTCTAAGGAGACTTCGAGGAACATGTATTTATAGAGCAACATCTAAGATATGTTGCTCAGGGGGAGAATTCGAGGGTTTGTTTGCTCCGCTAGTCTATTTATGGACTTAAACAAAGTCTGTGTGCGTGTTTTGTAAAGTTCAATCACTGGCTCATTCCCTATGGCTTCACTCCAAGCATGAAAGATCCCAACGTATTGCAGAAGACCACATCTGAGGGGATTGCAGTTTATGTTAATGTCATCCTATTGACCAGCAATGATGAGACAGACATCTCTATCATGAAGACCTATCTTCATCAGCACATTGTGACAAGGGATTTCCAAATATCGTGTTACTTCCTTGGGATAAAGTTTGCTTTTCAACCTTACAAACTCATTTTCTCTCAAAGTATGTCATGGATATTCTACTAAAAATAGGGCTATTTGGCTATAAATCAGAATCTTCACCGTTGGGGGATTGGCCCAAGTTCTGGGACTATATTGGAAGATGTCAACCAATAACTGCATACGTTGGGTAAGTTAATCTATTTGATGGTTGCTCATCCCAGACATAGTTTATGCAGTTGTTGTCATTAGACAGGTTATGTAGAAACCTAGCAAAGTGCATTGAGATTAGGGAACTGTGAAAACATTCATCGACAGAAACGAATAATTGAAAATACTATTTGTTATCACTATTTATCATTCATGTTGCTCATTCATATTCGTTCGCTGTTCATATTTAAAATCTAAAAAGGAAAAAAAAAATCCTAGGCACTTGACATATTAAACGTGTAGACTTTGCAGAAGATATAGCTCAGAGAGGAGAAAAAGTTACACAGAAAACAGATGCTTTATTTACACTCATATGCGGTCCTTTTATACAGAGAACTTGCTGCTAGTTTGAAAAACTAGCCGTTGTAACGGCTAGTTTTACTAGCCGTTGTAACGGCTAGTTTTTCTAGCCGTTATCTGATCTTAATGGATCAGATAACTAATGGGCCTAAGTAAGCCCGATACACTATTAGGCCCATTAACATAATATACTTTTGTCCTTATGCTATTACATTTACATCAACAGTAAGGCTAACAAGCCCATTAACTGATAACACTCCCCCTCAAGCGCTGGAATGTATACTCCTCATTCCAAGCTTGGAGATTAGGTGTCGCATAGTCTTGGTTGGGAGGCCCTTGGTGAATATGTCTGCACACTGTTCTTCAGATGCCACATGTTCCGTCTTTAGAACTCCTTGCTCCAAGTGTTCTTGAATATAAAATCTGTCTATGTTCACATGCTTCATCCTGTCATGATACACAGGATCATGAGCGATGCTAATAGCTGATCGATTGTCGCAGCGGATAATTATTGGTTTTGTGTATGAGACTTGCAATTCCTCCATCAGATGTTTGATCCACATTACTTCATCAATTCCTTTCGACATGGCTCGAAATTCTGCTTCTGTACTTGACTTTGAGACCACACTTTGTTTCTTACTCCTCCATGTCACCAAGTTTCCCCCAAAGATAGTACAATATCCGGTGGTTGACCTGTAATCCATACGAGACCCAGCAAAATCAGAGTCAGTGTATAGAATGAGGTCTAACTTACCTGTCTTTCTGTATGTGATGCCAAGTCCGGATGTGCCTTTCAAGTACCTGAGAATTCTGTTAGCTGCCTGAAAATGCGAATTTCTAGGAGAATGCATAAATTGGCTAAGTATGTTTACAGAATAGCATATATCTGGCCTAGTATGAGATAAATACAGAAGTTTTCCTATTAACTTCTGATAAGAGCCTATTTCTACTTTAGGATCATCTTCGAGTATAGTTAGTTTATGATTGACTTCTATAGGTGTCTCATTTATATGACAATTAGTATGTTTTGTTTCATCTAGTAGGTCTAAAATATATTTTTGTTGTGTCATAAGAATACCTTCATTTGATCGTGCAAATTCAATTCCTAAGAAGTACCTAAGTGGACCTAACTGTTTTTACTTGAAATTCTTGTCCAAATGATCCTCTAAGCTTTTAATTTCCTTCAGATTATTTCCTGTAATTATTATATCATCTACATAGACAATTAAAATAGTAATTAACCCGCGTTGAGCTCCCTTAAAGAATAGAGTGTGTTCCCCATTACACTGATGATACCCGAGAGTCTTCAATGCTTGGGAAAATTGTCCGAACCAAGCTCGAGGCGACTGTTTTAATCCATATAATGCTTTTCGGAGCTTGCATACCTTTCCTTTAGTTGTAGTACCTTCATATCCAGGGGGGAACTCCATATAGACTTCTTCTTTTAGATCTCCATGCAGGAAGGCGTTTTTAATGTCGTACTGGTTCAGAGGCCAGTCTAAGTTTACTGCCAAAGAAATTAGGATCCTGATTGTATTCATTTTTGCTACAGGGGCGAATGTTTCCTGATAGTCTATTCCATACGTCTGTGTATATCCTCTAGCTACAAGGCGGGCTTTGTACCTGTCCAAACTACCGTCTGACTTACATTTAAGGGTATATACCCATCTACATCCAACTGGTTTTTTTCTTGGTGGAAGGTCAACTATTTCCCAAGTGTTATTTTGTAGTAAGGCCCTCATTTCTTCATCCATTGCTTCCTTCCACTGAATATTCCTCAGAGCTTCTTGAGAGTTCTTTGGAATTGATATATCCTGGAGTTGTGAAAGAAATGTCTGATATTGAGGGGATACCTTCATATAATTTAGATAATTTGCGATGTTATGGGGAAGAGGCTTCACACAAGATCTTTTCTCTTTCCTTATGGCAATCGGCCATTCGTTTAATTCTTCTGTCATTACTTCCATATCCACAGGTTGCTCCTTTCTTCTTCTGGTGTAATATTTAGGGTATGGGATTATAGCATTAGAAGGTTCCTGATCTGTTATTTCTTCTTGCACATTTTCTTCCCTTCCGGACTCTTCATTTGATTCTAGGATATGGAAATCAGTTGTATCAAAAATCTGTTTTGATGCAATTGCTTCCGATTCATGGGCTTGTGCTGTGTTGTCCTCAGAGGTCATGATCAGTGGTATATCTCTAAGATTTCCACTCCCAGTAGGCAGATAAAATAAATTCTTCTCATCAAAGATCACATCCTTTGATACCATATATTTTCTAGTAATAGGATGATATACTTTGTAACCTTTTTGGGTATTGGAATATCCTAGAAAAATACACTTTAGTGCCTTCGTGGACCATTTATTCTTCTTATGCATAGGATTATATACATACGCAGTGCATCCAAAAGTTTTAAATGGTAAACCAGTTTTCAGTGAAACCCCCGGGAAGAAACTTGTAAGAACACCTATAGGACTCTGAAAATCTAGTGTTTGTGAGGGCAGTCGGTTGATAAGATGAGCTGCAGTCATAATTGCAAATCCCCACAAATTTATTGGAACATTGGCTTGAATTAAAAGAGTTCTTCCTTTGTCAACCACATCTCCAATCTTTCTTTCAGCGAGTCCATTCTGCTGAGGTGTATAGGGGCAAGATGTTTCGTGTTTAAGCCCCTCGGATGCAAAGAATTCACTCAATTCATTATTGAGGAAATCTTTAGCATTGTCAGTTCTAAAGCCTTTGACAGATTTTCCAAATTGTCGTTTGATTAAGGCACATAAATTTTTTATGCATCTGGCCACTTCAGATTTAGTCTTAAGGAGAAACAGCCAGCTAAACCGACAACAGTCATCTGTACATACCAAGAAGTACCTATTTCCTAGTATATCAGTGGTTGGTGAGGGGCCCCACACGTCACAATGGATTAATTGAAATGGTTTTAAGGTTCGATTGTTACTAGAGGGATAGGTAGTTCGTTTAAACTTCCCTAATTGACATGCATCACAGATGAAATCATCAACCTTAAGATCCTTAAACAGATGTGGGTACATATGTTTGAGGAGGTGAAAAGAAGGGTGACCCATTCGTTGATGAATTTCTACAATGGTTTCTTTGAATGTCATCCCTTTCATAGATACTGGGGTTCCAGCTCCCAGCAAAGCAATCGGATTTCTTCCAGGCAGATAGTAGAGGCCTTGTCGAACTTTAGCTAGTCCAATCTTCCACCCGTCCACCTTGTGACAGAGATAAGCATCAATATCATCAAATAGAATGCTATATTCCTTAAGTTTTGCGAGTCTTTGAACAGATATAAGACTCACAAAAAGTTTAGGAACATGCAGTACATTATCTATTTTTCCTATGTGAGAAATGCTCATTTTGCCAATGCCAACTACTGGAAGTAGTGTGCCATCGGCTGTCTGAACATGTTTTCCTGGAGTAAGCTTTTCATATGACTCAAAGACATCTGTCAATGGTGTCATGTGATCAGTTGCTCCGGAGTCTAATATCCAAGCACTTGTAAGATCATTTGTAAGCATAGATAAATTTGTAAGAAGTTCATCTTTACCAGAATTTGCCATGGAGGTTGATCCGATGACTGTGCCTGAGGTGTTGATCATTGATTTTAGATTCTGGATCTCCTGCATCATCTTCTGGAAGTCCAAGGTTGACGGAATTCCCACAGTTCCAGCCTTAGATACCTCCCCTTGTTGTGAACGCATCATATGAGCCTTAGCAATGTGGGGAGGTTTTAATTCTGGATGGAGTTGCCAGCACTTATCTTTGATGTGCCCTACTCTTTTGCAGTAGTGACACACAATTTCCTCCTTGTTGATTCTTTCTTGGTCGTTTTTCTTTGGATATGAGGCCTGATATTGGCCAAAATTTGGTTTACTTTTGACAATATAAGCATTCCCTTCAATAACTCCTTTCAGAGCTTGAAGGCGACTCTCTTCTTGCATGACTTTAGTCACTGCTTCATCAAATGTTGGCTCTTCGTCGCGATTAAAGAGTTGACTTCTCACAATCTCGAATTCAGACCTTAACCCTTGAAGAAATTGGCAGAGCCTGTTGGTAGATTCTCGGGTTCTAGCAACAGGATCAGTAGATTGTGGGTAACAGTGATCCAACTCAGTGTGGATGTCTCTCAATTCATTTGAGTAAGTAAGGACATCTTTCTCCCCCTGCTTGACAGTATAGGATTTAATAATAAGATCAATAATCTTGACCTTATTACCCTTTTTGGAGTGACTTCTCCTGATCGCCTCCCAGAGTTGTCTGGACGTATCATAAGAAGCATACCGAGCCATTTGTTCTGGAGCAATGGAATCCAGCAACCATGCAAAAACAAATTCCTCTTCCATAATCCATTTCTGAAAATCTGAATGATTTTCAGGAGGAGCGTTCTCAGACAGATGGTTGATGAGTTTCCTTGGCTTCAGTGCAGCTTGTATGGTTCTTTCCCATAGAATAAGGTTATTTCCATTGAAAATGTTACATCTCGCAACAACAGGAAGATGAGTAAGCCATCTGTCTGTAGACACAATAAAGTTCCCTGCTGATGGATACTTTGCTGAAGAATTCTTCGCCGATGATGTCGCCTGAGTAGACGCTTCTTCGGCCATCAGAAGACAGTTGCTCTGGATGCTTTATAATTCCTCCCGTGGGATGAACTTGCTTTCCAGGTCAGATTTCTTCTTCTCAGAAAACCTGCTCTGATACCATGTAGACTTTGCAGAAGATATAGCTCAGAGAGGAGAAAAGGTTACACAGAAAACGGATAATTTATTTACACTCATATGAGGTCCTTTTATACAGTGAACTTGCTGCTAGTTTGAAAAACTAGCCGTTGTAACGGCTAGTTTTTCTAGCCGTTATCTGATCTTAACGGATCAGATAACTAATGGGCCTAAGTAAGCCCGATACACTATTAGGCCCATTAACATAATATACTTTTGTCCTTATGCTATTACATTTACATCAACAGTAAGGCTAACAAGCCCATTAACTGATAACAAAACGTATAATTAATAATCTATATTTTATTACTATCATTTAAGCATATATATAAACAATATATATCTTTTGCATTAAAGCATAAGATTCCCAAATGGCAGCAATTCACTTCATTGAGTCCTCTTCAAGAGAGTGAGTTATTTCGAGCTGCTTTGAGTCCCCAAAATAGGAAGAAGGAAGAAAAAGTCTTTGAACATAATTCATCAAGGAAATAAATGCCCATCTATCTTCAGTAATGGAGCTCCATTTTTCATTCTCCTTCAACTGCTGAATGTATGTATAAGTGGCAACAAGTGGCGTCAGGATGAGGGTGGCCCTGATCTAGTTTTAGAAGACCTTGTGGTGGATTTATCAAAAAAAAAAGACCTTGTGGTGGATCTTGGTAAGCAATCCATCCACAATCCCGGGATCACCTTCCACTGGAACAACAACAATGCATACACCACTATCTTCATCTTCACTAGAATCTTCCCCATCTCTACTCCTCCACCAGTGATCAGCAAATTTTCCTAACCTGATCCTCAATTTCTATTCATATATATTTTAATAATATATATAAGTACTAATAATATATATTGTATATTATGTTGATTTCCGAGTTCATCAGAAGTCAGAATCACCACCCTGTCGTAATGAGCTCTTATGGATTTGTACAGGTTGTTAGCTCGTCACCTCGTGTAATCAGCCATCACTCATTAATCGTTGGGGACTGGGGGATTACATCAATCTAGTAATTTTAGGGATTTAGCGATTGCAGGGCTTTTTGAATATTGACCTAAATCATCGATTCTCATAACAGCGGCCCTTACTTGTGAGTTGTGTCATTTGTCAGTTGTCTTGGGGGGAGTTGGAGCTATTATATATATTGTTTTCATTTTTTAATCAAGTTGACCCAGCAGCTGAGTCAACTTGGCGTGCTCAAAAATGACGAACACAAATGGAGTCATGCTTATCGTTCATGTTCATGTCAATATATGGTGTCCATGTTCATGTTTGTTTGCAAACAAACGAACGAACAAACGCATTTGCAAACATTGGCCCCCTCATGAGATACATTGACCCTTGGCTGTTTGGTGAACTTTGATAAGCTAGAGAAATTCACATCTTCCATAGATCCTTTCCTCCATGAAAACAAAAGAAAGTTCCTCAACCTTTCACGTACATTTCAGCATCAAGACCATTTCTCTTTTTGATACCTTGATTTCACTGAGCATATCAAAATATTTTGAGCTCATTGATTGAGAGAGTTGATTTCAACGTTTTGATGCTCCACTGCATATATAGATCTTCCTTGCACCTATCAGTAACAGATTTCTAGAATGAAAGTTTATTGAATATCAATAAAGAAAAAGGAATAAGAGGGACCACTCCAAAAACTCTTTAACTGTCCTCTGTCACAGTGAAGGAAGCAGGACTTATTTTTGAATCCCAACCGACTACTCTTATTGAGGCCTGCACTAGCACCTTCCGCTCTCTCTCTCTCTCTCTCTCTCTCTCTCTATATATATATATATATATATATATATATATATATATATATACAACCTTGCCCTCTAGGCAGATAATAAAACTAGCTTGGTGGTCTGTGAACCTATAATCTATAAGCAGAACATATTTCTGTGGATTGAAGACCAGGTTTTGTCCTTGTCTTCTGGCACACCACCCACTCAGCAGAAGTCAGTTTGTCTTTCTACCTTATTTGATACGTTGACTTGGAATTATAACAACATGAATTAACTGTATAAAAACCAAGAGAGTAAAACCATTATCAATATACCGCATCTTCAAGATATTTCTAGACAAGATATCAGCTTTACACGGAGAATGCCAAATGCCAAATTTGTGCACGTATTTCTGGGGGTCACATATTGAATCGAGTAGAGCATGGCGACATCAAACATATTCACCTGACCCTATAATAATCAACCACCAAAATGCATCTCTGATAAAATTGGCTATGTAAATCCAAGCAGTTAGTGAGATTTACCTGATTCATGCATGTGATTCCTCCATTAATCGAGAACCGTAAATCAGGGAAGTCACGTAGGAGAGAGAAAAAATACTCATACCTGGAAAGGAATACATTTGAAAACAAAAAAAAAATCAGCCAATGGGTGCAGAGCATAACATTATGTACTTGAAAGCAAGATGAAATGAAGCTTCTTAGTCAGTTCTCTAATAGTTAAAGAATTAATTCATAAGTTTCAATGCGTACACCCACAATCTACTTAATCCGAGCAATGTCAATTGTTGAGAACTCATAAACATATAGAGAAAATAACTACTGGAAACTGAATCAATCAGTAGCTTAAACTTTGCTAGCATACTTCAGGGGAGGAATCTTTCGATTGTCAGCAGGGCTCAACCCGTTCAGCAATGCTTTCCTAGCATGAATTATGAAATGTTTCGTTGGCGAATTAGAAGCAACAGTGTAAACAAAGTCACCTAAATAAATAAGTAATCAAGGACTATGTCAGAGCATCATATACTTGAAAAACAAACCACTAAATAAATAATTCTTGATGAGTAGTATTCAACAGAGCACTAAGGAAACGAAGAGAGGGAAACTAGAAAAATAAAAATGACTACATGATGGTGAACCTAAAGTATGAGGAAATAATACAATGCCAGTATGAAGTTTCTGAGTAATGAGAAATACTAAAATGCAACTTTTATTGATGGGGTCAGTTGACAAGACAATGCCCCTTCAAACCAAGTCAAAACTGGTCCTTCTCGTGGAGTCCAAGATAATCAACAAGGAGCACCTCCAACATTGATTAGAACAAATTGACTTTGACAGTTAGCGAGAAGAAAGCCTGTTTTCATATATCCGAAGCTTCCCTTCAGGATATAGTAATTGAGGAGTCAAGAGAGAAACAAGACAGCAATACTTCCCCACAGGAGCACCTTTGAAGATGAGATTGAACAAGGGTCTATGGATCGAGAGAAAGTTATGGAGGAAGAATCTTGTCGTCAACCTTAAACCACCCATCTCTTTTATCCACTTATCCACCCTCATCCACCTCTCACCACGAATCCATCCTCATTACCATGACTGTTATTTTCTCCACATCATCTAATAGCCTTGCCACTTTTCTGAAGACCCTGATAAATCCATGATCTAATAATGGCCTTCCCCACAACTTCCATTTACCCACCTCAGAAAATGATATTTCCCCTCAACCCCATCCTTTAACCCATGGCTAACCCTCTTCAACCGTCCATGTCAGGAGTTCACAAACAACCGATCGCCACTCTGATCAGTCCAAACTCCAAAAAAAGTTCCAAAATCAATTCCTCTGTGCAACCATTCGTCAAGCAAGATCCATATCTCTTTTCCTGATAAAATATCCCCCATTCATTCCCTAGGAATGAAGATCTGATCTGATAAAAAAATCCACATCTCCACCATATAGGAATCAATATCTGATCTGATTAAAAATCCACATCTCCACCATATAGGAATCAAGATCTGATCAAAATTTTAAAAAATATTAAATTGAATTTCTTTTGAAAAAAAAAAACTTAAGCTAAGGGTCACTGACCTCGGATGATCTTCCCTTTTGTTTTTCAAATAAAAAAGAACCTTATGCTCCATTAATAAAATGTGAAATAGACAGTATGGGTTTTTCAAGATCCTCGACATGATTCAATTGCGAGTACCAACATTATGCCTAAGGTTTTTCAAGGTTTTTTTTTAAAAGAAAAAGAGGGTCACCCAAAAACGGTGCCCCCATGCCATTAGAAGAACAAAGAATGATGAAATACAATAGCGGGATGCTAGAGCCAGCGATGCCAGGTGCTGGCAAACGCTCAGGCATCATATATGATAGCCATGGCCGAGGGTGGGTGGCCCCGGAAGGAGACCTCATTTCTGTAAAGCCAGATAGCCCAGAGATGTGCAAAGAGTTTTTGCCATTCGGCTTCACAGCGGTATGGGCCGCGCCGGATGAAGTCCTAAAAGGACTCCACTGACCGGGTGTCCATGCCGGAGGACCCTTCCGATCCCCACACCTCCTGAGCAAAAGGGCATCAAAGAAGAGGTGGGAGCAGTCCTTGCTCTCCCTCGAGCATAGGATTGATAAGTTAAATTTAATGAGATTGATAATATTTTCTTTGAATTAAAACTAATGTATAGGTCAAATTAGGAGACCATATAGGATATTAGAGGATGTGATAGTGAGAGTAAAGAATCGCCACTTTTTCATAGCTTTCATCATAACAGTTACCATGTTGTGATGATCGAAGTTACTGCAAGTAGATCAGAGATGAAGATGTTCTTGGGAAAGGAGAAGAAGAAGTTCTTTTCGCTTCGGGTGTGAGAAGTCGCGAGTTCGATTCTCTACGCGCAGGACGGCGAGGTCAGGCAATCATGACGCAGTCATGGCGGCATAGGAAAATCCCCGGGCCATGAGCGCAGCGATGCGTGACCTTTACAGGTTTCACGTGACGGATCATCATTACAGGCAGAGACTAGCGTGGAGCCCACGATGATGATTCGAAGGTGAATATCTGGCCGAATTATAGTGATTCTTTTCTATTCATGAAAGGAGAAAATATTTATACATGGTAATGTGACCATTACAGTCTAACAGTCATTTCTGTAACGGTCACTAGCGAAAGGGTATAAGTGCAAATACAGAAAGAGTACGAATACAATTTTAAGAAATCTATTTAATTTCTTTGACAATGGTATCTTTGACACTACAAAAGTATCTATTTCTTTGACAATGGTGACTAAAATATTATTCATGTACCGATAATCTTAGGGAGAACTTTTTGCACCTACAAACAATGGTATCTGGTACAGTTCCAATCATTACCAATGTTCAGAGGAGTAAACATATAGAAGACAGCTACAGAAGTAGTGGCCTATCACTAGGGGCCACCTCAAGTTCAGGCTGAAGCTGGCAGTATAAGAGGAGTCCTATAAATAATATAAGAGACACAAGCTCTTGGATACCTTCCCAACAATCTGAGGTGCCCACCCCTATCTCTTCGTTTCTTGTATCAGTGTTCTAGAAATGAAATATTGATTTTCAATACTGTATTACTGTTCCTCCTTGGTAAGATCTGGGATCTTACCATTATCACTCATACGAGAAAGGGAACAGTGGAATGATATCTCCACTGCAAGGTATGATGACTTCTCTACTCTTGCAGAGATTGGTCAAGATTTTTTCAGGATCTTTATACGCCTACTTTGAGTGGACATAGATTTCCGCCACCATCCACCTATTTAGTCATCTATACATTGGGATAACAGATAATTTTTGTCCCATTAAATTGGAAACCCCAATAAGGTACTTAGTAGATCCCAAACATCTTTAACCTTGCAGGGTTTATCCTCTATACCACAATTACCTTGAATTATCATTATCTAAACCCTCAAAGCAAATTCTTGTGAAATTATTTTAGGAAAAATCTTCCCTTATTCATCTCTTTGTCCCTAATCAATTATTCTCAGAAAAATAGATAAAATCATGCCAATGTCATTTCTGCCCACAAAACATGCCCTGATGTATATGGCAATACTTAAAAATTGGATTGAACATTTGAAATTGAAGAATATCACAATTGAAAAGTAGAAGTGATCAACAGGAGTTAAAGTAATGAAAGAATCTCGGCTAGTTTGTCTCATAAAACATTAAGTTCCACACAAGACTTCTCTTTTGTTTTCTTACTTCAAGAAAAATAGTAGAATCACCCACAATAAAATCTTAAAGGGATAACATAGACAGGTGCCAAAAGAAAATGTAATTTGGCAGATTGTTTCATAAGCCATCAAAATGTGGCAGATTGTTTCAAGCTTCGAGGAAACTAGTGCAATTATATTTTAGACAAGGACACAATACGCTTCCCCACTGCACTTACTTGCAGAAGAAAAGGATAGAACTCATGCAACTTACCTACCATGAGCAAACAGCAGGAAGAAGCAGGCTGTCACTATCGAGTTGGCCATGTGGAAAGAGTCCTATAAATAACAGAAAAAAAGGGCAGATAAGGACACCATACACTTCCAGTCTGCACTTACCTACCACGGCAGATGAAGTGGTAGGAAGAATTGAGCTGTTGACTGTGGAGATGTCATGTGGAAAGAATCATATAAATAGCCAAAAAAAGGACAAACAGAGTAGAAAAGGAGGTTGACAGGAGACAGGCACGTCTTAAAGAGTCCAAAAAGGAGAGGAAATATAAATGTATTCTTGTCTCATCTTGAGGTTACATATGTATTCTTATTCTCTCAATTCCTTACTCAGTTTGTATTGACTGAGTATATAGGAAATGAAAGTCCCAGGCTTCAGTTCATGAAATTCTTCTCAATAGGAACCAGAGTTATAACAGGAAATTCAGCTCTGATTTCAAATACTAATATCAACATTTCAAAAAAATTATTTTTATGGGCAATGGCAACATTGGGTATGATCGGATGAAGTGGATGCAACTTTTTCCAATTGCGCCACATTCCATTTTTTTTCTCTTTCAACATAGGACTATCATTGGTTATGATAAGATCTGAGCATGAATCTGATACGCCCCAACTGAACCAGCAAGAAGATCAAATCAAGCAAATGCCTACTAAGCCAAAATAGCATCATCCACAGCAAGCGGGAGAGAGAGATCTGTCACTTCCTCCAGCTGAGAGATGAGCTGGGGTTTCCTCCAAAAGCCTTGATGCCCCCTTCTTTTCTTGTCTGCCCCATTTAGGGGTTATCCAAACAGACCTCGCCTATCGAGTCTGCAAATGACCCAGAGGATTGGCCAGCTGCTGCCAGGTCAGCACCTGTAATCACAAGTGTACAATCTCCTCTGCCATCTTGTTTGTTGCCATCAATCCTGCCCAGACTGCACCTCTTGCCACATTGCCAATAGGTCCTCATGGGGACCATATCAGAATCTTGCCACTTATGCTCAATATAACCTCAAAGATGCTTCATTAGATTAAACGTTCACCAAATGACAAACAGAAACATTGAGGAAGAGATAGTAAGTCAAGAGAGAGGTCCATTAAGGAGAGGGAACATCTCCAAGCTCAATCATATAGAGTCAAGAGAGCTTGAGACAGTTACATTTGGCGACAGGGTTAGCACATAAGTATAAGAGGTAACAGAGAGAGAGAAGACTACAGGACTCCATCAACTCACTGCCTTGGAGTGCTTCATCAGATGCTAAGATAACCATTCCCCTGGAATTAATGTGCAAGCAATTTTACACCGGCACATATGAAAGTACTTTATGATAATTGAACCAAACATGATTCAGTCCCTTGTGTTAGGACAGTTCAACCACACATTTGGTCCCTTATTTAGCCAGAGTAATGTGTTATGGTAGGACCCCAATAACCATGTAGAAGAGGGAGAGTAAGAAAGGGCTTATGACAATGGGATGGGTGGAACCTATAGCCAGTCAGTGACTGGCACATGTCATGTGAAGAATGAGTCAGCTGGGGCAATTCAAAGGGGCTACAAATAAGAGACAGGCCGGAGGGAAAGGGGCAATCAAGAAGTCAGCTATTGGCTGGGAGAGCAAGGGGACAGTGGCACTCAAATCATATCTTCCCACCCTGAGAGGACTGTCTGTCATTGATTCTCTCTATTGTATCTTGAGAGTTTTCTTTACTTGAATCATTTTCTCCTGAGTTTCAATTCTATCAAGATTCCATTCAAGGAAAGGATCTAGAGATCAGGAATCTTACCATTTTCATACTATCTCTTTTTTTCAGGAACTGGTGTTGATTCATAAATTTATATATTTTACGAGGATTATCCATATTTAAGGATCAAGAAGTCACTTGCAAACAATAATAGTTAGAGAGGAACTGTCTAGATCAAAAAAAGGTGAGGTTCTTGAACTCTGATAGTTTGTTCTACGGTGAAAATTAACGTGATAGGATAGTAATATGTGAGATGATTCTAGAAAAATTAACCATTACAAAGTATGAGGTTAACCAAAAAAAGTTAACTCACACAGGTCACGATATGAGTCACGATCATCGACACCAATTCTGCATTTAACACTGACTGGAACTTCACAATTGGAAGAAATGGCAGACATGGCCTCCCCAACAAGCTTTCCTTGTCAATAGTGAAGGACAAAGTAGGAGAATTCAACTATCAAATGAATTGATATTGATTTGAAATAGATTTAATACCTTGGGATTCAGCATAAGACGTGCACCAAAGCATCCATGGCCGGCCACTTTACTGCTGGGGCATCCGCAGCTGAAATTCATGAAGAGAAGATTTTTCTTTCATTTAAAAGCATGCACCAACACAGATGAAACAGAAAATATTAGTAACAAACTTAAGGTTTAATTCGTCAAAGTGGTAAGCGCTGCAAGCGCAGCTGCTTTTGAGAGATTCTCCAAATTGCTTCCACCAATTTGCAGCACAATGGGGTGTTGCTCAGGAGGAAAGGCCAAAAACCTATCCTACAAAATTTTGCAGTTACAAGGCAACTAATAGCATTAATAATTAGTCCTAATCATTCCATCATATTGGCCTACAAAATTTTGCACTTATATGGTTTCTGACCCTTCATTTATGAATAACTGAAAGCAAATTGCATTGATCTCGAGGAGAAAAAAAGAAGAAATCAACCAGTTTAAATTATGGAATGACCTAGAAGAATATCTTGCATTTATGATTGAATAAACCCTTCATGTGTAAACAGTGACTAAAATTTAGAAAAATATACTTTGACAATAAGATAAATAACTGAAATGACCTCAACATTAAAATCCTAAAAATCAGAAACAAATAATAAAATAACTCATTTTTACGTAAAGAAACATAAAAACTTCCTCAGAGACATCATAAAACGAGCTCATACAAGATTATCCTACAAAATGTTTCATGTCTAAGCCACATTGAAGAATATTCACTGACAATCAGCAGACTAACCAAAAAAAATTTCACATAAAAATCTTAACAATCAGAAACTAAGAATAAAACAAACCGATTCACTGAAAAAAATCCTCGAAAACACTCCCAGGGGCTTTACAAAATATTCCATATCTTAGCGATGCTAAAACTCAGAAGAATATTCAGATGACAATTAGCTGAAAAACTGAAACAAACGGTACATTAAAACCCAAAAAATAGAGAAAAAAATTATTAGTTTTATGGCATCTTTTAGTATTTTTGGTGTTTTACTGAGAGAAATTATCGAATTAACTGGGAGATATTATCACACTAAGATCCTAGAAATCAGAAACACTAAGAAAAGAAATTTTAAATTATCTAAGCCACTTGGAAGAATGTTCATTGCCAATCAACTGAAACAAATTGCTCACTAAAATCCTCAGGATAAAAAATTGACAAGAAAACCAAATCAAATTAAAAAAACGTCGAAAAATCCCAGAAGACGTCATCAAATGAGCTTATACCAGATTATGCTTCTGATGCACAATGGTCTCCGCCACGATCATCTCCGTATACAGCCAGGCGTGCTTGGACAATATCCTGGCGAGAGTTCTGAAGTGGTTGTCCGTCCAGTCCATCATCGGTGCCACGCTGCAAACAAAATCCAAGAAATTCGTCGACCTAGTTCATCAATCATTTGAAAATAAGGCTTACCTGAACCAGGGATCTTGATGCTGACGAGAGGCCTGAGCAGCGAGAACGCTCGTGTCCAATCGGGTGCATCGCGAGGCGCACAAGAGCCTCCTCCGAGAGGGGAATCTGCCCGCGTCGAGCGCGGGAGGGAGCAGAGCACGCGCTGCAGTCATCATCGTCGCTCTCTATCCTAAAAGTGGTTCGGGATAATTTAAAGGCAGTTTAATATTTATTTTGAAAAAACGAGGGAAATATGCTCAGCTCAGGAGAGGGAAAGGCGATCAGTGATCGATTGAGGGGACTGGAATAAAATGGGACCCACTATTGAATTCCTTGATCAAATCGTAGAGCTGCCAAACTGGGCCTCGATCAGTCAGCAATTGAGGGGAATTTTCTTCTTTTTAAAAAAAAAATTAACCATTTCGCTTCTTCTTTTTTTTAATTTTATGTGAATTTTATATCTGATCAAATGTTATGGTCATGATCATGATCTTCTATCACTAGCTCAAGGTTATAATGGCATTTGTACTCTCAAAAAAGGGTAAAGTGATCCTCTCAAAAAGAGCATGCCATATATTTCTTCTCCACTTTTAGGCTAATGACAAGTTATTGATGAATATCATGTGGCTCGTAAGCCAATTATATTTCCATGTCCTGTTTAAATTCATTGAAAAAAATATATTTATTATTATTTATTGTATGATGTTTACAATAAAGTCTATAAATCTATGTAATGACTAAGTGAATTATGGTGAGATTATAATATAACAATCACTAGTCTTTAAACCTATATTTTAGACATTCCTATTCGATACATATTCGATGAGCACGTCGAAATATTTGAAAAAAAATAATACTATCTTATTTGACTCGTACAAAAAGTATGATTGATCATGTAGCTATCTTTAGCACAATTTTTAGTTAGATTACATGTTTTCTCCTTAATCTTTCTTCCTATAAGATTAGATCTCAATTTCGCATAATAGAGTAGTTGATTTTTATAAAATTTTACTATTTTCTCCCTCTTCGCAATTGATTTTTCTCTAGATTTCACTCTTTGACTTCTCCATGAATATTGATCCAAAATGAGTGATTTTCTATTCCGTGGATTCTTCTTTGAGTGTTCTTTTGAAATTTACTCAAATCTCTAATTTCTCGCCTCAATTCCTCATCCGATTTGATCAAATTTGAATAATACCTCAAAATTTTCTTTAAAAATTACTATAATCAATTATACTAATTGATTATTAATTAAAACTTTCAATTGGTGAGTTTGGTAATTGATTTGATACGAAGTCATCTGTTTTTAATGACCGCATTAAATGTTTGTCAATTATTATTTCCAAATATTTCAATTTCCTTATCGAATATCCCTCGAATATGAATGTTAAGAATATATGATTGAATACTAATGATCATCATACTATGACCTCATCCTAATTGACTTAGTCATTGCATATGTGCATGGACTTCATTAGAAATATCACACTAGAATAACGATAAATAAATTCTATTTCAATGAATATAAACAACGTATGGAAGTAGAATTTGGCTCATAGGCTATATAATATTCATTAATAAGTTGATAATTGGTTGGTATCCTCTTTAAATTCTTGAGTTAAGGAAAAATGATCACTGATCGGATCAAGTAGCTCAGACCATATTGATGAGATCAAATGCTTTGATTCGATCATCGATCATACAACATTTACCTCAATCGATCTATGGTCAAAGTCCATAGATCAATCCTGGCAGTGATTGATTTTGCCATCGATGATTGATCATTCCCTTAAAAGGATGATCTGATTGATGAGTTGATCGCTGAATAGATCATGGGAATATTTTTTCATTTTTTATAGTGCAGTAATTTTGTGTATTCTGTAAGCTTTTAAGTGGTGATCGACAACAATTAGACCGAGGATCTAATCAATGATCAAATTGATCCCATTCAAACATTTCACGATATAATCAATCGGCATCAATCACTACATTGATTAGATTGCCAAAGTGACCAATTTATATAGATACGATGAGGATCACCTATGGTCAATCATCAAATCAATCAATTAGGTATCAATCATGATCATAACATTCATGATTGGATCATGGTTCCCTAGTCTCAATTGGCGATCTGGGAATCTTAGAGTGACTCCTCTAAATGAGGTTGCACGAGTGCACTTCCACTGAGTGAAGAAATAGATGACCTCTAGAAGATCAAGGCATCAGTATTGATAAATAATGTCAAGGAAAGTGTAGAACTCTATGAATGACAAATCAAATAATCTAAAGTAGATAAATCTCGAGTTAGAAGTTGAAAAGAAAATGGGCATAAAATTATATACCCTAGATTAAATCTATCATGTGCTAGCTATAGACATTGAAGCTTATCTACGAGATAAAATACTAGTCTACATGAATAAAATATGCGCTAAAGGGAGATAGAATTCGAGATTGAATATAATAATTTGGGAAAAATTATGAACTCTTAGTGGAGGTACAGATCTAGCTTGAAAATAATATTATTCAATCCTTAAAATATTAGTCTACCAAAATCAAATCTCTCTTTCAATCTAGAATATTTCAACAATGGTGAAGGTGAACGCGCTAGTGTCATGAAAGATGAAAGCAAATCGACAAATATCGCAACGCAGGCGTGAATCACTTGGGCTTCGCTAGATTTTTGGTGTTAAGGAGCTCTATTATTATATTTTCTTGACACAAAACATAACATGCAGCCTAAAAAAACGTTTCATTATTCTTGTTCTACCCACTTGGCCAAAACCGAATTTAAAAAAAATCAATTTTGTATGAAAATGGTAGACCGCATTAATGTTGAGTAAAATATTAAAGATGAGACAGGAAGACGAGAAAATACTCGTTGAGAAGAATAGTCCAAGAAAAAAATCTCTTGGAAAATTCGAATCAGCCATCCTCCTGGTGGATAATGATAAAAATCTTGACTTGATCTCGGGTGGATCTTGATTTTTATCACAGATGAGGATGATAAGGGAGATGAAATCAATGTAGGGATAAGAGAAGATAGAGATGACGAGATAATAAAGTTTTAAGGCCTTAATGGCAAAGTTGACAGCTCAAGACTCTTGAAACGGACATGAAGATGAGGAGAGAGAAGTCGCGAGGAGAGAGAAATAGAGAGTCAACCATATAGATAACGGGGGAGAGAAGAGAGAGTGACGTAGAGAGCGGAGAGAGAGAATGAAAAGCGGGAAGAGAGAGAGATAAAGAAGAGGAGAGAGAATATGCGTGTGTTGGGGGAGAGGGTGGAGAGAGGAGGGAGAGACCGAGAAGGTGAGTAATAAACGTTGACATAGAGAAAATGTATGAGAGAGCATGAGACACAAAGTCAACCTTCCACATCCGTTGACCCCTTCAATAAACCGGATCTCCTCTAAGCATCCTGTGTGTTAATCCTGTGTTCGCCAAAATCCTTCCCAGGAGTTTCCTACAGCCGACGCGCTTTCTTCTCTGCACACGCCTTCCCGGTACGCGTTCCCCGATCCTTCAATTACCGCAGTCTGCGAGCCAAATCCGCCAGCGAAATCTCCATCACCAGTTCACCATGTCGATTCACGACCAAATCCTGGAAGTCACAGGTACGCATCCTGCTCCAATTTCTCATCCCATGGGGGAATTCCTTCTCTAATTCATGTTCCTCTTGCGCCAGTCGTGGGATGCAACAAATTGAGGGACACGGAGTGGATCTCAAGGCAAGATCCCTACGTCTGCCTCGAGTACGGCAGCGCCAAGTTCCGCACTCGCACCTGCACAGGTTTGACTTTCAAATTGAAATTGAAATTCTCATTTTCTCATAATTCGGGTTTCAAAAGTTGATATATCCAAATGAAAGTTTCGAATCCAAACAAGGCTTTTAGGCTTGAATATCTCCAAATTAGGGTTTAAAAATTGGATCTATCCAAATTGATGTTTTAAAGTTAGGGTTTGAAATTGAATCTGTCCGAGTGAAGTTTTCGAAAGTGAATTTCTCCACATCAGGATTTCAAAACAAAATCTCTCCAAACCGGGTTTCAAAATTGAATCTCTACAAATTAAAGCCTTCAAAATTAGTGTATCAGAATTCCATCTCTCCTGTTTAGGGTTTCATAATAGATTTCTCCAAATTAGGATTTGAAAATTGAATCTCTCCTGATTGGGTTTCAAATTTAGGTTTAAAAAATTCGGTTTCAAAATTGAATTTTTTGCTTGCGCAGATGGAGGAAAGAACCCAACCTTCCAGGAGAAATTTTCTTTTAGGCTGATCGAAGGCCTCCGCGAGATCTGCGTCGCGGTATACAACAGCAATTCCCTCTCCTACGACGATTTCATCGGCAGCGGCAAGTAGGATTTCCCCCGGTCTCCTCTGATTCTCTAATTGACACTAATTTTCGAAATTGGTGTTTCCAGAATCCTTCTCAATAAGGTGCTTTCCCAAGGATATGACGACACGCCCTGGACGATTCTTAGCAAGAGAGGAAGATCCGCCGGCGAAGTCGCCGTCATCTTGCACTTCCCTAACGCCCACGTCTGCTCTAATTCTCTCTCTTCTCGCCATGATCTCTCCTCTGATTCCTAAAATCGATCACCCATTGATGCAGAGACCGAGCGGCACGTCAGCGCCGCATTACGCAGGAGCTCCGACGCATTATACCGGAGCTCCACCGCCTTACGCCGGAGCTCCGCCGCCATACTTCGGAGCTCCACCGCCGCAGTACCATGCGGCCCCTCCCCCACCACCAGCCGGGTACCCCTATTCGGCAGCTCCAACGTTCCCATCATACCAGCCGCCGCCATCGGTATACCCTCCTTCGGGCAGTGTCTATCCTCCTCCGCCAGGTATGGCCAAAACCCTTTACCCTACTCCCTAAACAGATAGGGGGAGCGACAGATAATTGAAAATCTCCCTGCTTTCCATGTCTCGTTCTGAATGCAGGCCCTTACTCGACATACCCTCCGCCCCCGTATTAAAAGTGGATCGGGGAGATGGTTCGGTTGCTTTGATCCATTTTGGTCTGCAATGCGCGCGTGGCTCTTCTCAACTGTATCATCGAATTCTCTCCAGTTCTATCATCCCTGATCTCGTTGAATGTCTTAGTTTGCATACGAGTACGTGTACGAAGAAGTTTCTCTCCCGTGCTCCCTTGTATACTATCTATCCTTCTCTCTGTTCAACCACCCACTCGCCCTCTCTGGCGAATGAGAAAGATTGAACGTTCGTCTCTTTCCTACTGAAATTTGTCTATACCACCGGAAGTTTATTGATCGACAGTGACCGAAATCGAACAACAACGGGCGAGGGAGGAAAATGGAAAATAGTGGCCAGGAGACAAGGAGGAGAGAGAGAGAGAGAGAGGAGAAATTGAAAACAGGGGACACTCCCATCTGAGCAGTCCCTCTCATTCATCGTCTTTCTTGCTCTTCTCGTTCTCCGTCCTTGGTCTCCCCTGCAACTTCGCATGATGTGATATCTAGGACGTTGCCTATTCTCTCTCTCTTCGCATGATGTGAATATTGGACTGACGACATGAATGATGGATATTGCTATGATATTATGAGATATCTCTCAGATATTGGTGCAAATATTGGATATCCGATGTTCACATCTGATTTCTACGATGATACCCATCATCCTCTATTGAGGACGTACCCAAATTACATATGACGTTGAAATATCAAATATCATATGGTAATATCCGATAGTCAATATCTAGGACTAATATTAAATATCGGATATCTTCCAATATCTGTGGTCTGGATGATGGTATCAGCTACCAATATTCTAGGTCTTCAATGACTCTATTTAAACTAGGACTTTTTTTATCAGCTCAAATGGCTAGATAATGAGGAAAACAGGCGGAGGTTGAAATTCCTGAAAGGAAAGAGGATGATGGGGAATGTCAAACCCAGAGTGAGAGCCACAACCCAATATTCATTGAGAAGAATTGATAGAGAAGACCTCAAGCACCGAAATGGAGCTTCTTTATCTCCTTGGCTTTGGCTAGAGTCACCACATCTGGTCTGCTCAGCTTCCTTTTCGCTTCTTTTGACTTTAAATGAGTGTTGTGCCTCTTTCCTGATCTCCATCTTCGAATATTGCCATTTGTTGATGGTGAGAGCAAGAAACACTATAATTACATATAGAGTACATAGGTTCTCAAATAGGAAGTGAAGATGAGGCCCTAAATAGGCTGGGAACCTGATACCACTATCGAACACTACCTCTCAAGCTAGAGTAGATAAATCAAATATGTCAAGCTTGGTACATATGACGTCATAGAAGATCCCATCTAGACTCTTTATTAAGACGTCTGCAAGCTAATGAGATGATGTCATATGAGGGGTACAGATGACTCCATATATAACCTTGTCTTGAATGTAATTGTAATCAATCTCAATGTGTTCTATACTCTTATCAAAAGTAGAACTGCCAATGCATGGGCATTAGAGAAGGAGATGAAATGTCGAGATCTTTGAAAAATGATCAAAGCCATACTATCTCTCAAATGTAGTCTCAACCATAGCTCATAGCTCATTGATTATCACAATGCATTGGAGCATGATACCACCTTCTATTTCTGGGACTGCCAAGTGATGAAGTTACCTCTAATTTATGTTCAATAGCCTATAGTAGATTTAAAATCTCTCTTGTCACCTATAAAATTGACATCAAATTAGGCTTTGATAGTGAGATAACCATATTTTCAATAGAGATGAGCCCTCTTCTTGGGTCTCACTTGATGTATTCTAGAACTCGTAAAGCTCCCTCCCAGTGGACTCATCAAGGTTCTTGCATGAACATAGTCATACAACTAACTGACGAATCGAGACCGCGAGGTTGATGAAAATACGTCAAGAGTGGAAATTAATACCAAACTCACCAATTTTATGAAAGTAATATGAATTAATGAGTGTAGTGGTGAATAAGGGTTGAATCCAAAAAGAATTAAAGTAATTTTGAGGGGTCTTTTCAAATTCGATCAAATCGGACAATGAAATGCATAAAGAAATTAGGGATTTTGATATTTTTGGAAAGAAGACTCGAAGATGAATCCACATAATCAAAATCATTGAATTTGGATCAAGATTCGCGCAAAAATCATCAAATGAACAAGAGAGGAATTTCCGGAAAATAAAATCACGAAAAACCAAAATTGAAATTGACTCAAATTACGATTCGAAATTAACATCTAAAGCTATACGAAGGAAGATTAAGATGAAACACGATTTCTAACCCAAGATTGCGCTCGAATTGATCCAATTACTCGCTTGATCAAAGGCTTTTCATTCTCGAATTCAAAAAACAATCGTTGATGTTCAAGAGCCAGTTTCTTCATATTCTCTCAACTAAATCTCACTTTCAAGCACTCCATGGACGCAGAAATGAGTCTAGAAGCAATTGGAAGCAAGAGATTCAAGGGATTTGGTGTCTAAACAGTTTGATTACTCGAATTGTCATGAAACGCTTTACAATGTCGAAGAAGATATCAATTTATAGGGTGAATTGGGCGTAACTGTGCGATTGAGCATTTAATCCTTGATCAACATCTCTGATGAAATGCACGATTATAAATCGTTACGATTAAGTTATGGTCATTGGATCTCCAATGGACCGTCGAGATGATGCCATGTCGCGCGCGTTATAAGTAATGCATTGAACCGCCGCTGTTTGATTTCGATCAGATGCTCTAGATGCGTTTCGTTGGTCTTAATCTCAGCCGTTATAACTCCTCAGATCGATGGTTGAGATTAAATATTTTGAAAATGATTCACCGGCGAATCAGATTGGGCCACGTACCCTAGCCTTTAAGTGACGATCAACAGTCACTATTAAACGCGCGATCGGGCGCTCCAAATTGTGCCACGTCACCTGCACACTTATAAAATCAATTTTAAATAAATCAATCAATTTTAAATTTAGAAAAATTCAGAAAAATCTTAAAAAATTAATTAAAAATTCAGAAAATTTGAAAAAAATCTGAAAATATAACTTTAAATTAATCCAAATTTATTTCATTGGATCAGAAATTAAATTATCTATCATTTTAAAAAGTCAAATTTAATAAATAACAAGAGAATAACTTTTTATTTAAAAAATACACTCATTTCTTTTATATTTTAATAATTAGACAAATATATGAGTGTATATAAAATGATTTCTCTTATTATTTAACCTTAAAAACTAATTATAATCTCAAGTAAAGATGGGTTATAAAAATATTATCTTTAATTCATCATAATTAACCCTATATTAAAGTATTTTGATATTATAATGACTTTTTCATAGAATGATAGATAAATACTAAAAAATATGATAACATGCATTATAATGGAATGATTTATGCCTTAATTTGACTTAATAATCATGTATTTTCCTGTTTAATTAGTATGTTATCACTAACCACGTACACAATGTTAGGGTGAGATATGTCAACTTGCCCAACAAAGGCATTAGAAACATCTAATTGGTAGAGAGACCAAGTCTAATTGATGATGAGATAGAGGAGTGATAACATGCAATTTTAACATACAATTATAAGATTATTAATGCAAATAAAGGCAGAAAAAATTCTATTACCATGCATGTTATCATATTTTGAGTGCATATCTATCATTCTTGCAACTTTAAATTATAACACCAAAATACACTATTTTAGCGATAATTATGTATTTTTAAGAAAATATTTTAGAGTAGATTATTCCCATCTATATTTGATATTAAAATTGGGTTTTAATGTTAAATAATAAGAGAAAATACTTTTTATATACTCATTTATTTTTCTAAGTTTTAATTTCTAAGAGAAATAAGTGTATTTTTGAAATAAAAATTTATTATATTCTTATTTAAATAATTTGAATTTTTACAATGATAGATAATTTAATTTATGATCCAACAAAAGAATTTTAAATTAATTTGGAGTTATATTTTGAAATATATGAATTTTATAATTATTCATGATTTTTTTATAATTTTTCTATTTTTTAATAATTTATTGATGGATATTATGTGGCCTATAAGCCAATCATAATTTCATGTATCTTGTTTATGTTCATTGAAATGATATTTATTCATTTTCATTCTTGTGTGATATTCGCAGTGAAGTCCATTAGCATGTGCAATGACTAAGTGACTTATGATGAGATCATAATGTAGTAATCACTAGTCTTTAAACATATGTTCTAAACATTCCTATTTGTGGGATATTCGAGAAGGACATCGAATTATCTAGAAAGAATAGCACTATCTAGTCCAACTCATATGATGAGTATGGCTGATCCTATAGCCATTGGTGTGAAGACACTAAGGATAGATAGTAGGTGCTCTTTGGAGAAAGAGTTCATTGAATTGATCCGTATGAATCCCTGAATAGTATTATACCTAACTGCCAATCAGGTTGATTCATGTCATGGTTGTGTATGTGGTCCTTTGTCTTGAGACACCAAAGACATCTCGTGGATGGATGATCGTGTTTTGTTTATGAGTTACCAATCCCTAGCCACGGGATATCTAAAATGTCATACATTGGATACGACATGAAGTCCACGAAGATGATTGTGTAATCAAGATGGATTCATCCACCTTCGGTATTTGAGGAGATTGACTCAAGGAATGAGATGCAATGAAATCCTTGGCCAAGGTAGTAGAAATATCGGAAGAGTTCTCAATGATTTTAGTACTAACTTGAGTGACCGATTATAGTTTGATAGTTGACTATACCCTAAGGCATTCATGAGTGTAACGTGGATGAAGGATTATACATACATGGTAATCGATGACGGGAAGGTTCCATAAATGAGTTCTTACATACTCCATATCTCCTAGTGTATGTGGTGTACCTTGTCACCCAACAAGCTGGCAACTCAACCTATCAATTGGGTCATATCGATCCTTGATTAATTAATCTATATGTGGATGTGGATAATTAATGAATATTGACCAATAAGGTGTTATTTGCTCAATTGAGTTATTAACTAGTGAGATATGTGGACCTAGAGGGTCACACACATAAGTTTCTATGATGTTAGTGGATATATACATAATTATGAGGGTTTTAATGAAAAAACCTCGTACCAAATGTCTATAAATAGGTAGAGAACGACCACAACTTAAGGTGCTCATGCAAGCCTTGTGCCCATTCTCTCCTTTCTTCTCTTTCTATCTTGGTGAAGAGCTTTGAAGAGGAGATCAAACCATTCGGAGATCGTGTGGATATCGCTAGAGGCTTGACACTTGAATAGCTTCAAGAACTCCTTCAAGGAAACCCTAGAAGTATGTTTTCTCATTCATACTAGATCATAAGATCATCTGTTCTTCGTGGCTTGGTATTTTGAATATATGATTCAATGTTTTCCACTGCATTCAATGTTTTGATCAAAATTTCAAAATTTTATCGACATCAGAACCCAAAATTTATGTGGACTAAAAAGAATAAAAAATCAGATTTTATCGAGTGCTGACGTGGCAGATGATGTGGCGCAAGTGAAAAGGGCATTGCCACATGGCTGCGTATGAATGTGCCACATGGCGCACGCGTACATGTGTGCATGTGTGTGGGCGTGTGTGCGCACGTGTGCGTGTGTGCACACATGTGGGTAATTAGGGAGATAAAGCACTCTTTTAAGAGTTTATACTATCTCATTAATTAATGCATACCTTATATATACGTCGAATCACCTTAATTTATGTCATGTGGGGCTATCTTTTTGTTTTAATATGCGTAGCTGAGGTGGCATTGCGTGGAGCGTCCGATTCACTCGTTAAATTGAAACCATAGATCATTACTTAAGTTGGGGGGATACACGGCGCAATCAGATTGGACGACAATTCGTATTTTAAACGTTTTAATCTCACAATTATCTGAGGAGTTATAACGGCTGAGATTAAATGCACCTGATGGACTTCTGTGGACGCGTGGCGACATTTCGATGAAGATCGAACAACATGCATTACGTAATGATTCAAACTCACGCGAATACATAGCTTCATCCTGGCGCTCCATTTCGGATCAAACGGACGCAACTTAAAGATAACCATTCACATCCTGGCGTTTCATCTCAACCGTTAATCAAAGATGAAACGCCAGATCCGACGGTTATGCCCAAATTTACCAATTTATACGAGTGTTCTTCGATGAAAAATGTATTCTTGGATGTTTTCGAGTAATCGAATTGTCTAGACACCACCATCCTTGAATCTCTTAGTTTCTTTTTTTCTATGCACATTTTCACGTCCATGGAGTGGTTGAAAGTGAGATTTTGTCGAAAGAATAGAGAGAATTTGCCTCTTGAATGCCAACGATTGTCTTTAAAGTTGTGGGATGAAAGGCCTTTGATTCAGTGATCAATTGAATCATTTCGATCGCAATCTTGGGTTAGATTATTTGTTTTCCTCATAATATTTTGTCCTATATCATTAGATTATAATTTAGAATAGTATATTAGATTAGTTTTGTATTTTATTTCAGATTTCTCTCTCTTCGAGTTCAGAATTTTCTACCTAATTCGCTCTTTGATTTCTCCGCGAAGCTTGATCCAGATTGAGTGATTTTTTATTCCGTGGATTTTTCTTTGAGTTCTCTTTTCAAATCTATCAAAATCCTTAATGTCGCACCTCAATTCATTATCTAATTTGATCAAATTTCAATGAATACCTCAAAAATACCTTAATTCTCTGTGGATTCGACCCTTATTCATCACTATACTATTTAATTCGTGATTAATCCATAAAATTGGTGAGTTTAGAATTTATTTTGACGCGTATCCATGTGTATTCAATGACCTCATGGATTTGCTTCATTGAGGAGCATGTGGACAAAGCTAGGATGGATAACATGGGAGAATATTGTGGTCTAGTCAACGCCATATGTTTGAGTGAAGCCACGAGCAACTAGATGAACCTTCTGACATGCAATGGTACCATTAAAATGATATATGAGGGCGAAGACCCGCTTGCACGTGATAATATTGGTATTTATCCAATGGGGAACTAAGGTCCAAGTCTCTCAAATAACCAATGCCTCTACCTCTGAGTCCATCAATGCTTTCAATGTAGGTACATGTTCCACCGCAACATGTAATTGTGGAATCAACTCGAAAGCTATTGATGAGAAGAATCCGCGTGGTCATTGAAAACATGCAGATAAGTGTCAAAAATAATTCCAAACTCACCAATTTTAAGATATAATCACTAATTAGATAGTACAGTGGTCAATAAGGGACACATCCACTGAGAATTAAGATATTTTTGAGGTATTACTTCAAATTCGATCAAATCAGATGATGAATTAAGGTGAAAAATTAGAGATTTTGATATTTTTAGAAAGATAAACTGAAAGACAAATCCATGGAAGAAAAATCACTCGATTTGGATCAAGATTCGTGGAGAAATCACGATAAAAAATTAGGTAGAGAATCCGAACGTGAAGAGAGAGAAAACTTGAACAATTTTTAAAATTAACCTAATCTACGATTTGAAATTGAAATATGATGTTTTAAGAAAAGAGATTAGGAGGAAAACACAAATTCTAACTCAAGATAGCGCTCGAAATGATCCAATTGATCTCTTAATCAAAGGCTTTTCATTCCACGATTTTGAAGACAATTGTCAACATTCAAGAAGTAATTTCTCCTTATTCTCTCTACAAAATCTCATTTTCAAACACTCATTGGACACGGAAAGTAATCTAGAAGAGGAAAGAAATCAAGAGATTTAAGGATTGAAATGTCTAAATAGTTCAATTACTCAAACCACCTTTGAATGGTTTACATCGTCGAAGAACATGTGTATTTATAGGCAGATGTGGGCGTGGCCGTTGGATTTGGCTCTTCATCTTCAATCAACGGCTCAGATGAAATGCTTGGATGTAAATCACTGCCTCTAAGTCATGTCCGTTCGATCGAAGATGGAGCACTCAAATTTTGCCATGTCGCGTGTGAAGGAAAAGCATCGCCCGATTGCGTTCATCCCTTAAATGTCGCCATGTGTCTGTCGAACTCTATCGAGCGTATTTAATCTCAAGCATTATAACTCTTCAGATGAATAGCTGAGATTAAAATATTTTAAAACAAATCATCGCCCAATCATAGTACGCCTCGTACCCCCTCACTTAAGTGAAGATCGACAATCGTAATTTGATTCACGTGATCGCACACTCCACATTTTTCTATTTCACTTGTGCATAAAAATAAAAATGATAATCTCACATGACAAAAATTAAGATTAATGGACGGGTATATAACATATGAGTAATTAGTGAGTTAGCAAAAATCCTGAAAGGGGTACTTAATCTCACTCATCACTCATACGCACACATACGCACACACGCACACATATGCATACACTGCTGCACAGGAAGTGTACATACGCCGTCACATGGCGACACATTTTTGCCCGCGCCGTGTCAGTTGCCACATCAGCATGCGATAATTTTTTTTATTCTTTTTAATTCAAAATAAATCCAAATAAATTCATTAAAAATCAGAATTTTTTAAAAAATATCTAAAATATAGAAAATTCATATCTTTCAAAATATAACTCTAAATAAATCCAAAATTTTCTTGTTTGATCAGAAAATAAATAATCTATCATTTTAAAAAGTTAAATTTAAGAAATGACAAGAGAATAAATTTTTATTTAAAAAATATACTCATTTCTTTTAGAAAATAAAGTTAGAAAAATAAACGAGTGTAGAAAAAGTATTTTCTCTTATTATTGATCATTAAAGCTTAATTATAATCTCAAATATAAATGTGAGTAAACTAATCTTTAAATATTTCTCTTAACTATCCATGATTATCCCTAAAATAGTACATTTTGATATTATTACTTAAATTTTTATAGAATTATAAATATATACTCAAAACATAATAACATGTATAAGGATAGAATGTTTTATGCCTTAATTTGCATTTAAGAATCATATAATTTCATGTATAATTTGCATGTTATCAGCCACCAAAATGGCAAAGGAAAAAAAGGAGGGAGAAAGTTAATCATGGGAAATCAAGTGCGAAATAGGATAGCAAATATAAGCTCGTGTACCCTTGAAAAGGGTGATGAGAAGGTAAAGATCATCAAGAGAGGCTTCGGAAGCAGCATCTAGAGATGGCAAGCTCACAATGGAGGAGTGGAATAACATATGTGTAGCCAGAGCAGAGGAGATACGCAGAATCAAGGAAACTGGAGGAGTGATAATATTCAACTTATACTCGAGATTACATAATTTTTCAGGGGCATTTTAAGGCATAAACCATTCCATACTTATGTTGGGTTCTAAGGTTGATAAACCTTCCAAAAATTTCAATCAAAATATCGAATGCAGTGACATTCAATTGAATATTCAAAACATTGAGGCACCGAGAACAAATGATCCTATCATTTAGTATGTATGAGAAAACATACCTAAAGGGTTTCCTTAAGGGAGTTCAAGTGTCTAGCCTCTAGCAATATCCACACAGTTTCTAGATGGTTAGATCTCCTCTTCAAAGCTCTTCACCAAGAGAGAAAGAAAAGAAATAAGAGATTTCCCCCAAGGGTTGTAGGGGCACCTTGAGTTGTGGTCGTTCTCCCCTTATTTATAAATATTTGGTGTGTGGATTTTTCAAAAAATTCCTCATGTCTATATACACCAACATCCATAGACCTTATATGTGTGACCGTCTAGGTCCATATATCTCACTAGTTAATAATTATATAGGCTCAGTAATACTAGATTGGTCAACCTTAATTAATTATCTACAATAACATATAGATTAATTAATCAAGGATAGATTTAACCCAATCAATAGGTTGAGTTATCAGCCCGTTGGGTGTCAAGTTACACCATGTACTCTAGGAGATATGGAGTATGTAAGAACTCTCTTATAGAATCTTTCCTTCATCGATTAACATGTATGTATAATCCTTCATCTGCACTAGACTCATGAATGACGTAGGGTATGGTCAACTGTCACACCTTAATCAGTCATTCAAGTTAGTACTTGACGTAACCTTAGCGCAAGAGCATTATAGAACATGGACTTGAATCCACAAGCCTTGATGTACAAGAAGGATTAGGCTCTGAGTCCACAAAACTATCCTCTTCTACCCTTGAATCTAAAGGAGGTTGTACTTGAATCCGCAAGTACAAGAGCACTCTCTAAACAAGAGAACACTCAAAGGGGAGAATTCAAAGCTCTCAGAAAGAAATAACTTCAAATTGTGTTCTCAAGTGCTACGATGGGGGGCCTTATATAGCCTCAAAAAGTAAAGGTTTTTCCAAGTGACATGAACCCTAATAAGACAACTTAAAGTCTTGAAACTATAACTCTGACATCATGTTGGTATCAAGGGATAGGCTTGACACAACAAAAAGAAGCTTCTAGGTTTGACAAGAGACACTCTAGAGATTCTAGGAACAGTAGAGTCTGACACAAAATATTTGTGAGTCTCTAGGTGATCTTTCGCATATAGTGATAGCTCCTCGAGATTCCCTCCTTGCCCAATAAGCTCTAATTGAGCCTCATAAGTGGGCCTTGTGAGTTTTTGGGCCTTAGGAGTCACAATTGGGCAATGGAGGCCCTTGGCCTACATCAGTGCTGATGTTTGTAGGAAGTCATCGATAACTTCTTTGATATTTCGACTACCTTGGCCTAGCATTTCGTCGCATTTTATTCCTTGAGTTAATCTCCTCAAATACCGAAGGCAGATGATCCCGTCTTGACTACATAATCATCTTCGAAGACTTCATGTCCTATCCAATATATTCTATTATAGATATCTCGTGGCTAGGGATTCATAAGTCATAACCAAAACAAGATCATCCATCCACTATATGTCTTTGGTATCTCAAGTCAAAGGATAACATACACAACCGTGACATGAATCAACGTGGTTGACTGTTAGATATAATTATCATTTAGGGATTCATACCGATCAATTCAGTGAGTTCTTTTTCTAAAGAGCAACTGATAACATGCAATTTACACATGAAATTATATGATTGTTAATGCAAATTAAGTCATAAAACATTCCCTTCTAATGCACGTTATCATACTTTGAATGCATATCTATCATTTCATGTAATAGATAAACTTTATCTTGAATTGCCAACGATCTACTTGAGGATTTAACTTCACTTTGAATAAGCAATTTGTTGTTATATGTTATTAATTTTAAAGCATTACTATTTCATATCTCTCATTATGTTTTTATTGAGGCTAATTATATTTCAGGAAAAGCAGCAATAATCCACTCATTTATCTCCTCATGCATACACTCAATCAGCTTCTTATTATTATTGATTATGTAGTTGATTATAACTATAAATATACCTTTTTAGATTAGTACTAAGTCTAAGTTTATTTAATGCATATAGTCATTATTAATACCCCTGAGGGTATTATCGTACTTATTGATTCTCTCTCTTTGAAACTAACTTAAAAAAGATTTAGGGTTTTGGTTTTGGGTTAATATACTGGCACGTCATGACGTACCGGCTATTATTAGCCGCATGTCATGACGTTTTAAAAAATCAGGTCATGTTATGACCTTTTTAAAAAACGTCTTGGCATGTCATAGAATCCGACGTGGACGATGACTAGGTTGCCACGCAGGATTGGAGAGAGAGCTGCCAGCCACGTCATCGTCCACTTTGGATTCCATATAATAATATTATATTATTATATTTTTGTCTTCCCTTATCTTTTGTTCGACGATTTCCCGACCTTTCCTCTTCACCCCCGTCGATCTTCACCGCGCGATCCTTTCCTCGCAAGCTTCGTGCCAGACGAAAAGAGAAAGAAGAGCGAATAAGGTTAGTTCTTTCCCTCTCCCTGCTCCCTCTCGCCACCGACATTTTTCCCTCTCCGGCTAATCTACTTTTTACTTTATAGTGTACTAAGAGCAAGGTCTTGTTCGTGGTCCGGTGCTTTCCCAAATTGCTATCTCGATACTTTGTTGGAGAATTCAGGCAGAAGAAGAATGTAAGTTCCTTTTTATAAGTTGAAATTGTAACCCGGTCATGTATTAATTTGGTCCATTTATTTATTGTGTAGGGATGATGAGCGTCTTAGAATTTTGGGATCGGACTATCATACTGACAGTGGTAGTGATGATTATTATTGTATAGAGGAGGCGGAAACTGACGTTTACAATAGTGACCCAGTTGGGTACACATCTGAAGAATCGAATGAGGAATTCCAGGGAGTGTCGGGAGTCAAAAAGGGAAGCTCTTCAATTGCAACTTCAATTGCAACTAGATGGCGATGTGTACCCTAGTGATTATCGAAGTTCAGATGATGAGGGTTTACCTCTATATGATTCGGACGATGAGGACTACCGTGCAATGATCACACGAGAGGGAATACTGTATGATGATCAGTGCCCCATTAACATGATCAAATTTGAAATGGGCATGCAGTTCGATTCACGCGAGGAATTCACGACAAGCAGTGAAGAACCATGCCATAGGTAATGGTTTCAATGCCAAGTTCGTAAGGTCTAACAAGCTTAATGTAGAAGTTAAATGCAAGGGAAAAAGATTGCCCTTGGAGGATATACGCTAGCTGGGGTTCAATGAAGGACTACTTCGTTGTTAAGGCTCTACATGATGAGCATACGTGCAGTAGAGTTTCGCGGAACAAACACGCCGATTATAAATGGATTGCAAACCATTTCTTGGACAGATTCCGAATCAATCTAGACTGGAAGGCAATAGATATGATGCGTGAAATTCACGAAGAGTTTGGAATAACCGTTTCAAAACAAAACCTGCTACAAGGCAAAAGCGGCGGCCCGCAAAATCATTCATGGATCTTTGAAACAACACTATCACTTGCTTCCTTCTTATGTTGCTGCCTTGAAGGAAGCTGCTAAGGGTACTTTTTGTGTTGATCCTTCATGGAGACCCTCCTCATTCCGTGGTCAGATTTAAAAGGCTATATATTTGTTTTTGCATCACTCGCCATAGGATTTCGTAAAGGTTACGGCACGCGTCATCAATTTAGACGCTTGTTTTTGAAGACCTCGCTAAAAAGGACAACTTTTTATGTGCTGTGGGGGAAAGATGGGAATAAGCACATATTCCCCCATCGCTTGGGCCGTTGTTGAAGGAGAGAATCAAGAATCATGGTCCTAGTTTCTTGAATTGTTAATGAAAGATTTAAAAAAATTAATGATGGAAAAACATTGGACTATCATCGTGATCAGCGAGAAGGTACTAAATTGCCTCGTTAACCAATTTTAAGTTTACTTGTATAGTAATACAACTTACTAATAACTTGTGACCCTCTTGTGTTGTGCAGGGTTTGGAAAATGCAGTTTCACGTCTACTTCCAAATGCCGAGCATAGGAATTGTGCAAGGCATATTTACGCAAATTGGAAGAAGAAGGGACACTCTACTGCGATTTTGAGGACTCTATTCTGGAAAGCTGTTAAGTCTAACTCGGAACCAGAATTTGAGCAGATGATTACACAGATGAGAGTATTGAGTGAAGAAGCTGTGGCGGATTTCCGTCGTGTAGGGGTGGAGAAATTTTGCAGGGCATTCATTTTAGAGAAGACGAAATGTGAATCGACTGATAACAATCTCTCCGAATGTTTTAACAGTCTTATCCTACGAACCAGGTCTCTGCCTATCATTGACATGCTCGAAGCTATACAGAGTATTGTCACAGACCGGATACTGAGGAAACGGGAGTTATTTGCAGGCAGCACTGACGACGTATGCCCCCGGGTACGACAGAAATTGAACAAGAACATAGAGAAGTCTCGAAAATGCACAGTGAAACATGCGGGCCATGAGAAATTTGAAGTAAGAACCGGCAGTCGCAAACTTGTGGTTGACTTAAAGGCGAAAGAATGCACTTGCAGATATTGGCAACTACGAGGAATTCCTTGCCAACATGTTGTTGCCTGCATTCATTGGATGAATAAGGACCCTGCCAGCTACGTGAATGCCTACTTGAAGAGAGAAAAATACGAGCGATCTTATAAATATGATATTCCACCAATGAATGACAAGGACTTCTAGCCCAAAGTTGAAGGCAACCAGGTATTCCCTCCGTTCGTGAGAAGACAACCAGGAAGGCCTAGGCGAAACAGGAGAGTTGATAACTCTGAGTTAGACCTTGCCCGTCCAAGTTCATCTCGGAGAGGCGTTCAAATGACATGCTCCCCTTTGCCACCAAATTGGCCATAATAGGGAAGACATGTTCGCGAAGGAGGTTGCAAGAGGCAAGCAAAATAATGATTAATAAACTTTTCAAATTTTCACATATTCGATATACAATACCAAAATGACACTTTTTAAGTCAGCAGGACTCGCAGGTGCCTATAGAGCAAGGATATGTTGGATTTGGCCGCGCATACGAGCCCGACACGTACGATGCGCCCCCTCAAATTATACAATGGCCATCCCAATCTTCAGAACAACATGAACAAATTACAGGTTCGATTGTTTGCTTAATTTTTTTAAGTACGATAGGATTTTTTATGACAAGTTCACTTCCTTAATTTCTTAATTCTTATTTATTTTCCTTATTTTAGGTGCAACATGGGGGGGAGAGCACGGAGAACAATATAGGGAACATCTCCAGCATGATCAGAGCACACAAGAACAGAACGAGCAATGGCCATATCCGCAATATCCCTATCGCTAATGATGTAACCCAACAATGACAATTAATGTATTTCTTTATTGCCTTCAGAAACACGAATATTATCCATACACCAATAGTCACGGCCTATTATTATATATTTCACAACGGATATATAGTACTCGAATATGGACCAGAATTCAAACTTTTGGATCCGATAGTGATGCCCTCTACAGCTGCCGCCACTCTGCGCTGGTTAAAGCAGACACCTGAAGTACTCCACCCGAGGAAGAACGATAGCAATTGGTACCGATAGCAATGACTATCCGAAAATCGAATATCGACAACCATCTATCGAACATCGACATGCCAATATCAAACACCAAATCAATTATCAATAGTCCACCCCTCAAAGTACCTTCTTTCCAACCCTCTTCCCTTGGCTCAATTCAATATCCAATATTTATTCCAATATCAGTATGTTTCTCTCCATATATTCAATTTTAGATATCAATTGACGATTCTGATATCGAATACGGACAACTGGTAATCGAATATCGATATACCAATATCAAGCACCAAATGGAATATCGATATTCTGCCCCTCAAAGTGCCTTCTTTCAACCCCTCTTTCGTTGGCTCAATTTGAGATTCAATTCAAACAAAGAACTGGTTCTTCGTGCGAACTGGGGACCTGGAACCAGAGCAATTTTCTGTTAGTTCGAGTTCGAGTTCGATGAGACAGAAGAGAGGGAGAGAGAGAGAGTGGGCTGGAGAATGAGGAAGGAGAGAGAGAATCTGGAGGGCGTGAGAGGGCTATAGAATGAGCGAGGAGAGAGAATCCGAAGAGAGAGAGTGTTGTAGAATGAGATAGGAGAGAGAATCATAAGAGAGAAAGGCTGTAGAATGTGAGGAGAGAGAATCCGAGGAGAGAGAGGCAGAACGAGAGGACTTCCTCGTATTCACTTCTTCCATTCTGTTCATCGATGATCATTTCGGAGCAGATCGTGTTAAGATCTGTCTACATCTGTTCTCCCGGCGGCTGATGCGAACAAGGCATTTTCCCTCTCGGCGGCCGGAGAGGGAAAAATGTCGAGTGGCGAGAGGGAGCAGGAGAGGGAAAAAAAAAAAAAGAACTAACCTTATTCGCTCTTCTTTCTCTTTCGTCTGGCACGAAGCTTGCGAGGAAAGGATCGCCGCGGTGAAGATCGACGGGGGTGAAGAGGAAAGGTCGGAAATCGTCGAACAAAAGATAAGGGAAGACAAAATATAATAATATAATATTATTATATGGAATCCGAAGTGGACGATGACGTGGCTGGCAGCTCTCTCTCCAATCCTGCGTGGCAACCTAGTCATCGTCCACGTCGGATTCTATGACATGCCAAGACATTTTTTAAAAAGGTCATAACATGACCTGATTTTTTAAAACGTCATGACATGCGGCTAATAATAGCCGGTACGTCATGACGTGCCAGTATATTAACCCTTTTGTTTTTGTATGGTGATTGTTGAGAAAGTGAAAGAAACGAAAAAAGCGAACATCCGAGAAGCACAGATAAATCTCTCCTCTGGCGATTGCAATCAAGAAGACGAAGAAATCCGTGTCTTCCATTTTCTCTCTTTAGGGTGGTGGACGAAGAACGTCTCTTGCAACTCTCTTACAATGAGCCGTGGAATCATCTTAGACATTCACCCAATCTCAAGTTCCTTCCTTCCTTAAATCATCTCTCATAGTTAATCCATGAAGTCTGTCTTCTCGTTTCATTTTTCTTCACTTCGCAGGTCATTCTGGTTTCCTTTCTTGATTCTGGGCACAACAGACATCTACTCATTTAACATCAAGATTTTGTTTGCTTTCTTTGGTTTTACTCATTCACTCGCATATTTCTCTGCCATTGTAAATCGATTGTCCTCGTGCCTATCTTGTTCTCTGTCCGATTCGACGAATTATAGTCCTTCTAATTAAGTTACAGTTAGTGTCTCTCAATTAAATCTGCAGCCGTCCGATTTATCTCAGTGTGCTTCCTTTTGTTTTTATTCCTATCCCCGATCCTAGTTCTCTAAACAGAAAGTTAGTTTTTTTATTTCTTGTTTTTGTCCACTGATCCTCGGTGTTCTTAAATCTTAGACATAGCAGCAGACTGTTACCTCGGTGTTTGCTCTTTTTACATCTGAGCGTATAATTAAGCCATTTTATCATATCTGCCTTCATACGTTTCTCTGAGATTGTATCTCTACTATTAACGATTAAATTCAGGCTGTTTTGTAGTGTTTAATTTGATACTAAATTGACTTTCACTGGAGTTTATAATCTGTTCGTCTACTTAACAAATTGTTGTTACAGTGAACCCAATCTCGACAGAGGTGAATTAAGGTACAATTGTCATTTACAGTGTAGTTTTCAACAATTCGTATAATTGTGAATACCCTGATATCGTATTGATTATTTCATCGGATAGTATACTCTAGATTTATCATTAGTTAATTAGTTGTTAACATTTATTTTATCTGGAGTGATAATATTGGTTTGTCTATTGAATATATTATCAATCAATTCGATATTAACATTCATCTTATTAGAAGAGATAATATTGGTATGTCTATTGAATAAATTATCTGTTGATTAGATATTAACATTTATTTTAATCTACAATGATAATATTTTCTGTCTATTAAATAGATTATCAGTTAATTAGTAATTAACGTTTATTCTATCTTGCATTTATACATTGAATCTACTTCATGTAAGTTAGTTACTAAGTTCAGGTTGTTTGCAGTGATAATAGTGATCTACTGATTGAAGTCATCTTCAGCTAGTTAGTAGTTAAGTTCACTCTCTTAAGTGGTAACCAGTTAGAGTCAGCCATCTATAGTCAAAGTCCTCCCTCCATAGTCCAAGTCAATCCATTCTTTCATAAGTCTACTCCAATAGACAAAGTAAACTGTATTAGTCAAATGTCAACGCTTATTAGATAGAGTCAACCCATTCCTTCACAAGTCAACTCTAATAGACAGTCAACTATATAAGTTAAAAGTCAACGCTGATCAAATAGAGTCAACCCATTCCTTCAGAAGTCAACTCTAACAGACAAAGTCAACTATATTGAGTCAAAGTCAACCCTTCTTAGTCAAAGTCAACCCTAAGTCAAAAGTCGACCCTATGTCAAAAGTCAACCCAGGTCCAAATTCAACCTTAGATCAAAGAATCATCTCAGAAGTTAGTGTTTTGTGTGTGTCATGTACTCTTAACTTTATTCTCACATGTTTGCCATCACCTTCTCACATAGCTATGAGCAATTAGACAAATAGACTCTTGCATTTACACATATGGAGGCTGAGAGTGTCTCATTAGTTGAGACGAGAAGGAGTCAATATTTGGGGAGCAAGAAGACAAGGAGGAACTTGAAGACAAGGTCTCGCTTTACCAGAGGTCGGCAATACTAACAAGAGAGGCACGACAAGGCGTGAAGGGATGAACGATTGTGTGGAGATCGGTCTGAGGGAGTCAGGGCATCCAGGAGGCTTAGAAGGTAAAGGTGAGTGTTAGGGTTGCCATTGGGGGTAGACCTAAACTCGTGTATTGAACATTGTCCTTCACTCATTCGAAGGGTCAGAGGATTAGGTTTTCTTTTGGTAAGGATTGAGGCTCCAAGTTGACAAGGACTAGGGATTGGATTAAGGGGAATTAGGTCCCCAAACCATTATAATAAACCTTGGTGCACCTTAAGGACGAGAAAAGAGTGCTTAACCAACGAATCTTAATAGAAGAAAAGTAGAAATAGAAGAGTAACACATTAACCTAATTTACCCCTTCCCTTAGGTTAACCACCACCTTATTGGGACATTCAAAATTAATCTAATCTACGATTCAAAATTGAAATATGATGTTATAGGAAGAGAAAATAAAAGGAAAACATGAATTCTAACCCGAGATAGCGCTCGAAATGATCAAATTGATCGTCGGATGAAAGGCTTTTCATTCCATAATTTCAAAAATAATCGACATTCAAGAAGCGATTTCTTTGTATTCTCTCCACTAAATCTCACTTTCAAACACTCCTTAGAAGTAAAATTTGATCTAAAGAAAAAGAAAGCAAAAGATTCAAGGATTGAGATATCTAAACAGTTCGATTACTCGAAATACTCCTGAATGGTTTATATCGTTAAAGAACATGTGTATTTATAGGCAGATTTGAGTGTTGCTATTAGATTGAAATTTAATCTTCAATCAACGTCTCTTATGAAACTCTTTGATGTGAATCGTTTCAGTTAGGTTATGTCAGTTCGATAAAAATGTACCTGCTGAGATTTCGTCACATCACGCGTGAAGAAGAAAAGCCATAAAATGTCTGCCATTTGATCTTCATCGGACGCTCTTAATGTGTACATGTGTCCACGGGAGTCCATTGGGTGGTTTTAATCTCAACCACTATAACTAAGATGAATAGCTGATATTAAATTGTTTTAAAATGATTCGCTAATGAACCGTTACGTGCCACGTACCCCCTGCTTTAAGTGAAAATCGACAATCGCAATTTATTCTCTCGATCGCACTCTGCAGAATGGGCCAAGTCACCTGCGCATAAAAACAACAAAAATAGTCGCACATGAAAAAAATAAGGTGAAATCTATGTGTATAAGAGACACGGTCTTAATGGGTTATCGAAAATCCATTAACGGATGCTTAACCCACTAATGACGCGCGTATACACACACATGCACGTGTGCCACATGGCGCGCACACAGGCTGCCATGTGGCGACATATAAACTACTACGCCACGTCAATTGCCACATCAACGCGATTTTAATCCAATCTTTTTATTCTTTTCAATTCAAAATAAATCCATAAAAAATAAAAAAATGTCAAAAAATTTTCAGAAAAATCCCTAAAAATTAGATAATTCATAACTTTCAAAATAAAACTCTAAATTAATATAAATTTATCTTGTTTGATCAGAAATTGAATAATTTATCATTTTAAAAAGTCAAATTTAATAAATAACAAGGGAATAAATTTTTATTGAAAAAATACACTCATTTTGTTTAGAAAATAAAGCTAGAAAAATAATTACATTATGAGATTGTAACTTAAATTTTTATAGATAGATATATACTCAAAACATGTTAACATGCATATGAATGGAATATTTTATGTCTTAAGTTGCATTAATAATCATATAATTTTATTTATCAATTGCATGTTATCAAGGGGCTCGAAGTTCTCTACCACAAGACTGATGTTTTTGTAGTTGGAAGACAATATCTCAAGGGTTTGCTAGAAGGAGCATGCCGAATTGATGCACATGAGAGACTTGACAATGCTTTACTCTATACTTTGAAGTATCCAAGTGATGATGATCGAGTCTAGCTGTGAGCAAGAGACATAAGATGGGTCATAAAGCAGTGGAGGATCATTCATGAAATGTTAAAGAATTTTATGAGACTCAAGAAAGAGCTCAGAACCAGAAGCCTAGGCCACATAATTACGCCCACTAAAATTTTAGGCAAGTCAAAATTTTAAGTAAGTTGTGCTGTTATCTAAAGATGAGATGCAAAAGTTGGTGAAGTAGGCAATAGTACTATAAGCGAGAGAATCACCAGAGTGTCGCCCTGAGGTGGTGGGATGGCAGTAACAAGGTATCAGAACTTGGAGTCAAAGAGGGTGGAGATAATGTAAAATCTCTAGATGATACCATAGATTGTTGTTGAAGACTTGATACTATGCTGGGACGACGGATGTAGGCATGGACAATGCATTGTCTAGAGCAAATCAACAATAATGGTAGAAATGCTTGACAACAATAAGAACTGGAGACGATGATGGAGAAGAGAGTGCACCTGAGTAGGAGGAGGCGGAGTGCCAAGAATGACGATTGCACTGTGAAAGCAAGATATCCTAGAATGGTATTTTGAAAAGAGAATACATAAGTCCTCATATAGGAAGTAAAGATGAGAGGCCCTAAATGGGCCGAGATCCCGATTCTATTATCCAACATTATCCGTTTTTGTCCATTATTCTTGATTTTCTTCACCTTGGAAGTAAAAGGGGTATCCCTTGCCCAAGATCTCTCCTTGGAAGCGGAATCTCGCTTCAGAAACACCTGAGATAGAGTGAAAATTGCAAGGTGATAACCGGAGTGAAAACTGCCACGTGGAACGCTGCCTGGAATAAGCGTTGAAGGTGACAGATGGGATGATCCGAGAAGGAAGAACCCCATAAGGAAATGATCCGAGAAGGAAGAGTGCAGGAGAGAGACAGCTGCAGGAAATATGGAAGGAGAGAGAGTTGGAGGGGAAATGGAAACAGGAGATAGAGAGAAAATGTGAAATGTAGAATGGCGAGGAAACTATGAGAGAGAGAATCAGAAAAACAGGGAAAGAGAGCGTGACGGTGGGAAATGGAAAGCGGGGAGACGGCGGGAGAGAAGAACTAGGGCAGGGGAGAGAGTGGAAACGAAAATAACTGGGGGTGTAACTGGGTCAGAGGTAGAAATGGGCATTCCGTGTCGTGTCTCTCTGTCTCTCTCTCTCTCTCTGATCTCTTTCCCACTCTTTCTGCAGTCGGATCTCTGTAACCTCAATCTAGTCGCCCAATTTTGGAACAGTCAAGAGAGGAACTTTCCAATCATCCTGTTGCCGACGATCGATTGCCATTACTCAACCCTGCCGGCAAGGTCACCGTCATTGTGCACTTCGCCGGGATTTCCGTCGTTTGCTCTCCGATTTCCGCCATGATTTCTTTCCTACCTCTATCGAACAAAAAATCGATGACTCGATTTTCCATTTCGCAAAATCGCTGTGGATACCGAAGAATGTTCGATAGCTCGGTTGGCATGATCGAGTGACATTCAATAAAAAAACAGTCCTTTCAAACGAACTACTCTCTCCTCTGCGGAGAGAGAGAAAGTTAGGGAGAGAGGGGGAGAGAGAGAGAGCGAGGGAGGAGTCAGGGGAGAGAGAGAGCGGAAGTGTAGTCCATTTTTTTTATGGGTAAACATGTTATAGTGGCACGACCTTTCATTTTAGGTCCAGATTGTGGCACCACCTTTTTTATGTCCAGTTTGTGGCACCACGTCAGCATTGCCGCTGAGGTGGACGGTTTTATGATTCCGTCCCCCACGTGGCTGCCACGTTTTGTCCACTTGCTTCTTCATTCTCTCTCTCTCCCTCTCTTTCTCTCTCGCGACGTCTCCTCTCCCCCTTGCTCTCCGTCTCGCGTGCGTGCGTAACAGGAGGAAGGGGAGATTTTTCTTTCCTCTCCTCTCTTCTTCTCCTCTCTCCCTCTTTCTTCTCCTCTCTCTTCATCGCGAGAGAGAAATTGCTTCTCCCTCTCTCACGATCTTTCTCTCTTCTTCTCTTCTTTCTCTCACTCTCTCCTTCTCTTCCTCGCTTTCTTCCTCGCCCGCGCGCCTCGGCCGCAGCAATTCGCCCGTTCTCGTCGCGATACTTCGTAAGAGGGGCCAGCGGTGGGACTGGTTAGAGTTGGCCTTCGCCGCCGCAGGCGACGACGTCTGGACGGATCTTGCAAAAGCTTCGACCTCGGCGAGCGCGAAAAGCCACTTTCACGATATCTTGGCCCACAACGGGAAGCTCTACGCGCTCGATAAGAGCTTCCACGTCCTGGTCTTTGACCTCCGAGGCGAGAAGCCGTCCTCCTCCTCCTCTTCTTCTTCTTCTTGGCCAACGGTGACGCTGATAAAAGATGAGAATCTTCAACCAGTGTTCACAGCAACGCCGGGAAGAAAGAAGACGACACATTCATGGGTTCCTTCCGAAACCGCGCGATCATGACCCGAGCAGGTGAAGATGCAATATAATACGAAGAGGATAAAGCAAAGCCTCGGACGGTCGCCGTAACGCGAGGATTCTGGGTGTCTCCGACCTGTTCAGTCTCCCCAGAGAGGTCCTCGAGAGACCTCCCCTTTGATTCTGGAACCAAGAAAGTGAAGAGAAGCCCTAAAAAGTTGCACACGGCGAGCACGAAGAGAGCATTCCTGATACCGATACCGGGAGGATAACCTCTATCCGTCTTCGTCGGATCCTTGTTCTGCGCCGCGTAGAGGAACCCAAAAGCGCCGATAATGGCGCCAGCTTTACCGGATGCGGCGGAGATACCGTGACACGTGGAGCGCAAGCGGGCGGTGAAGATCACCGCTGGCACAATGAAGGTGGTGCTATTGGGCCCGAAGTTGGCGAAGAAGAAAGTCAGCTCGTACATGACCACGAACCCCGTGTGGTTGCTCCTTGCCCAGTGGTTATACGGGAAGGCCAGAGCAAGCATGAAAACCGTCATAAAGAAGAAGCCCATCAGCTGGATGGTGAACTGTCCGATCACATCTATCAGTGCGACGGTGACCCAATACCCCGGCACGGTACCGCACATGGCGATGATGGTCTGAGCCCTGGCGATCTTGTACACTTCCTGGATGGCGTTCATGGTGTTGGCCGGGGGGATCCACCCTACGGCGCTAAAGATATCCTTCTGGAAGAGGTTCTGACTGTAGAAGGCGATATCGAGGAGGAACCACGTGGATGCGGTTCCCAATAGATGGAGCCCGTGCCTGGGAGCGAACTCGGAACTGAATAACCCAAACTTGTTTGAGTCTTTGGTCGTGATCCTCTCCACCTTCTCTTGCTCGTCCGCCAAGTCAACTTTCAGCACCTTCGACATGTCTGCAGCCGCGAGCTTCGCGTTCTGCGCGACGAGAGCCGTGTAACGGGCGGTCTTCGGCATCTTCATTCGCCAGTAGTAGGTCAACGCCGCAGGGACGGCTCCCACCATGAGGACGATCCTCCAGATATAGTCCGCTTGCGGGACAGTGGAACCCCGGGGGTCGACTGAGTAAATCGGCGCATCGTACTTGCTTTTGAATCCGGCGGAGATAATCAAGGCGATGATGCCGCCGGCTGAGGGGGAGAGAGACCGCCGGCTCATCTTTGTCGCGAGAGAGACCGTCGGCTGAGGGGAGAGAAGAAAGAGAAGAGAGAAAGAGAGGGAGAGAGAGAGAGAGAATAAAACGTGGCATCCACGTGGGGGACGTGGTGCTGACGTGGTGCCACAATCTGGACATAGAAAAAGGTGGTGCCACAATCTGGACCTAAAATGAAAGGTCGTGCCACTATAAGATGTTTACCCTTTTTTTTTATTGCTTCATCAACCGGATTGGATCAAATCAAAATCCAGTTGACGTAAAATAGAGTCACATAAACAGGACAATTCCATCGCTGTTGAATTCTTACCCGAAGTGTCCTCTTGTCGAGATGCAGCCTTTTTCCACCGCCGTTGACGTAGAACAGAATAACATGAACAGGACAATCCTTGCAAAATCGCTGTCGATTGCCCGGTAAAAAAGCAGTCCTTTCAAACAGACTACTGTCTCTCCTATGCAGATAGCGAGAGAGAGAGAGATAGAGAGAACCACATTTTTTTATTGCTTCGTTAACAAAGTAACAGTACTGAATCAAATGTAAAGTAAATTGACGTAAAATAGAACCTCATGAACAGAACAATGGTATTCACTCTTCCATTGCCGCAGACCTATGAAGTACAGTATCGTCCTGTCCAGATGCAACCTCTTCCACCGCCGTTGACCTCTAAGCTACAAGCCAAATTCCTATCAATGCCTGGATCTTCCACTCGAATATCTCCCACACGTTTTCATCTTACCCCACGCCTTATGTGACCCTTCAATTCCTTCTTCCTCCACGCCATCTTCCCCAAGCTTTCTTCACGATCAGAATCCGCCTCTCCATGTCGATCCATGACCAAATCTTGGAAGTCTCAGGTACGCATCCTGCTCCCATTTCTCATCCGCTGGGGGAATTCCTTCTTTATTAATTCATGTTCCTCCCGCGGCAGTTCTGGGATGCAGCAAATTGATAGGTACGGAGTGGATCTCGAGGCAGGATCCCTTCATTTGCCTTGAGTATGCCAACACCCAGTTCTGGACTTGCATCTGCACAGGTTTGACCTTCAAATTGAAATTTAACATTTCATATAAAAAGGGACACTAGGATGGAGAGGACCTCCAGAGTTAGGTGTGCTCAGACTCGGGTAGTGCTGGGATGGGTAAATTCTGAGGAAGAGGGGTGCGCGGGGTGGAAAGGAAATCAACAGTTCATTTCTCCAAATCAGGAGTAGACAGGCTTGGCCAGTGAAAGGATTGGTGACCTCTTGGGAAGAGGGCCACCAGAGTAGACAGGAATTTCAGAGGTACGTGTGCTCAGGCTTGGGCGATGCAGGGATGGGTGACCTCTACTGTGGGAAGAAGTACTTGTACAGGTAATCATCCTTTAAAGTTCAGGAAAAATCTAAACTCTCATAATGAGGCTTTAGAAGTTAGAAAGTCTTAAAATGAGGTTTGTAAAGCTGATTCCCTAAAAATTAGGAATTCCAAGTTCAATTCTCCAAATCAGGCTTCCAAGATTTGAATCTGTTCAAATTCAGGTTTCTAAATTGGGAAGTCAAAAGATTGAATCTTTCAAAATAAAAGTTTCAAAAATGAATAAGTCCACATGAGAATTTCCAAATCAGGCTTTCAAAAGTGAATATATCCAAACTAAAAATTCAAAATCGAATCACTGCGAATTAGGGTTTCGAAATTGAATCACTCCAACTTAGGGTTTCAATAGTGAACACATTGAAATTACGGTTTCAAATTCTCACCAAATTTGGGTTCAAGATTGAATCTCTGCCGCTCGCAGATGGGGTACAGAACCATTTCCTCTCGGAGAAATTCGTCTTCAAGCTGATCGAAGGCCTCCGCGAGATCCGCGTCGCGGTCTACAAACGCAATTCCCCCTCCCCCGACGATTTCATCGGCGGCGGACAGTAGAATTCCTCCCGGTTCCCTCTCCTCTCTTCCGCAGCCCTAATTTTCCGGAATTGATTTTTCCCAGGATCCTTCTCCACAAGGTGCTCTCCCACGGATTCGACGCCGTCACCACCTCGATACAGGGCAGGAGAGGAGAGTACGCCGGCGAGATCACCGTCAAAATGTCCTTCGCCAGAGCCCACTTCGGCATGGCCGCAGCGCCGCTGTTCCAGTACCCATTTCGAGCATTCCCGTCGTACCGGCCGCCGTCTTATCTGCCGTCATACCCGCTGCCGGGATTTCCTCCGACGGCGTATGCTCCTCCGCGAAGTTCGACAGGAAGTAACCTGATCCGACTTGCCGCGTCTCTGATCTCCGGTTCGTTGTTTCCCGGTTCAGGTTTCCCGGCATACTGAAGTTCGGATACTGGAGAGTTGTCGATCTCTCTCTCCCCTCGTCAGTCTCTCTCATTTTATACTTGTTTCTCACTCTCTCTCCTCTTCTCAGTTTCTCTCTCTCCTCTCCCTTGTTGGATGCTCTAAATGTATGAATGTGTGAGATCTGGTATGGTATTTGTGAACTCCTCTTTCCTACGAAGTCTGCCATGGCTGGTGTTGCTCTTCGATTACATGTATATCTACTTTGCTCTCTTCCATACTTATTTCATTAAGTGTACAATATTTGATGTTTAACATGCATGGTTTTTGAAATGGCCGACCCAATTTCTCATGTTGTAGACCATGAATTGCATTTTTTTGTTCCATCACTCGAATGTAGGGTTGGATGGTCTTGCTCACGGTCCGGTTTTTGTCACACCACTCGGTCTAGACCTTCATTTAGTCTTGATGAGTCTCAGTCAGTGTTCATTCTCTTTGGGCTTAACTTCGGTGGCCTTGTCTCAAGCTTCCGTTATGTGGACCGTATAATAGAAATAAGAAACTACATGCACACTATGATGATGCTAAGTGGGTAAAATCACATGGTAACTAGGATGATGCAAGAGAAGACACATTTAGGGTATTTAATGTGATCCATCGATTTATTTGCATGTCTAAATATATAATGCATGTCTAAATTTTTTTACCTCTATCTCCTAATCCCTCCAACTTTCTATGATTTTCTTTCACTCATTCGCTCCCTCTCTCTCTCTCTCTCTCTCTCTCACACACACACACACACACACTCCACACCCACCCTTCCTCTCAGCAATCTCTATTCATATCTCTCACACATAATCTTCATCCTTCCCTCTCTTGTTTTCTCTCCTTGAATCCAAATTTCTTCATCTATAATTGTCTCTTGTTCTATCTCCTCTTCATGCTGAAGGTGACCACATTGATCTGTTTGAGGAAAAATAGACTACCATTTAGACAACATGCATTGTGCTAACATCTTTGAGTGGAAGAGAAATGTTGAATATTTCCTGTGATGGATTATGAACAAATTCTTTTTCAATATACATTAATGGCAGAACATTGGCCTCATCATATCAGAAATGCAATGCCCCAATTTATTATTCTTTTTTAATATTTTCGGCCTCGTTAAGGGTTGGACAATTCCCATCATCAATCTTTGTCCCCCTATGCTTGAATGCACATTATATAACTATTTCTCTTCTTGAAACATTGCTGGAACCCGAAAGAACTACTTGATGAACTTGGGATTCAACTCGAGAAATGTTGGAAAGGATTCAGTTTAATTAGTTGGTGAACACAAATTAAGGAAGGATGCATAGCAGTGATTAGGAGATCTTATTGCTAGCCAAGTAGGCAGAAAGCTCTTTTTTTGAAATATAGTCTAAACTATTTTTCTGGCCCATTAATCGAGTAGGGCCAATAACTCAATCCAAGATCATATCTACAACCTAGACCAGACCAAACTTGGACCGAGATAGTTAGAGGCCCATTTTGTCGTATGATAACATGCAATCTTAACATGATAAAACACGATTATTAATGTAAAATAAGGCATAAAACATTCCATTTATGTGCATGTTATCATACTTTGAGTGCATTTCTATCATTCTATACAATTTTATGTTATAATCTCAAAATGCGTTAATTTAGGGTTAATTATGATGAATTAAAGATTAAAGATTTTATAACCTATCTTTACTTGAGATTATAAATGGTTTTTAAAGTTAAATAATAAGAGAAATCATTTTTATGAACATTCATTTCATTTTCTAAAGTTAAAATCTTAAAGAAATGAATGTATTTTTGAAATAAGAATTAAATCTCTTGTTATTTAAATAATTTGACTTTTTATAATGATAGATAATTAAATTTCAGATCAAATGAAAGAAATTTGGATTAATTTAGAGTTGTATTTTGAAAGATATGATTTTTACAATTTCTAGGGATTTTTCTGGATTTTTTCTGATTTTATTTTTGATTTAAAATGTTTAAAATAATTTAAAAATGACAAAATATTTTTGTTTTTCGCGCGGGTCCCACGTGGATGCGACGTGGCACTTAGGGCCACGTGGCAATGCCACGCGCCACGCGGCGCCTACGCGGCGCATATATATTATATCCATATACCATACATATTATATATAAAGAGGTATTCAGCCTTTCGTAGCCCAGAAAGGGTATTTGAACACTCTTATCCGTCGGGCCTTATAAACCCGATGGATTCACTGATGTTTTTTTCGTGTGGGACTAAAGTCCCACACAGTTGTCTTAAGTTGCAGGCCACGTGGAGCGAGGAGAGGCGTCGGATCGGCAAGGCAGCAGAAGATCCGCGCGTCGATCGCGTGGACGCGGACCACCGATCGCGATCAAACACGTGACTTAAAGGCGCAATTATAACGGCTCAGATTTCAGGCGACGTGGTTGACGGAGGAGCGTTGATCGGGCGGAGCGCAGGAGATTCACGCGTCGATCGCGTGGACGCGGACCATCAATCATCTGATCGCGCACGTGCCTTATTAAATCAAGTTATAAAGGCCACGATTTCACGCGATCAAACGCATTTGGAGCGTTAGATCGTGATCCGACGGGCGCCGTTTCATGCGTTTTATAACGCACATCGCGAGGATAAATCTGGAGCGTCCATCTGAGATCTGACGATCGTGATATATTCGTAACGATTCACTTTGAGGCGGTTTAATCTGGACCGTTGATGGAGCTTAACGCACCGATCGGACGGTTTCGCCCAATTTGGGCTATAAATAGACGTGTTCTTCGTCTTTTGTAAGCATTCTCGAGGAATTTCATCTAATTGACCAATCTATACCCATTCGTCTCTTGAATCTCTCTCTTGTAATCGCTTCTAGACTCGAAATCGCGTCCACGGAGTGTTTATAAGTGAGATTTCGACGATCGTGCGAGGAGAATTTGTCTCTTGAACACCGATGTTCACGATTGAATTCGCGGAATGAATAGACGTCGATCCGACGATCAATTGGATCGATTTGATCGTTATCTCGGGTTAGAAAACAAGTTTATCCTCTTATCTATCGTCATGTATCATCAATTTTAGGTTTAGGATTTCAATTTAGTTCAATTTCGTTTTTAATTTCAATTTGTGTTCTTTGCGATTCCAAAAATTTCCTCCCACTTCCATCTTTGATTTCTCCATGATTACTAATCCAAATCGAGTGATTTTTGATTCCACGGATAGATCATTGAGTTATCTTTCTAAAACTACCATTTTCCCTAATTTCTCACCTCAATTCATTGTCCAATTTGACCAAATTCCAAAAGATATCTCAAAAATACCTTAATTCCCTGTGGATTTGACCCTTATTTACCATTATACCACTCAATTCGTTATAAATTCCCAAAATTGGTAAGTTTGGCTTAATTTTTGACATGAGACCGTATGAAATCGACGACCTCGCGGTCTCGTCTCGTCATCGTAGTGGAAGTTTTTGGGTCCAATTGACCAACTCTTTGTCCATCCCTACTCATATTTATAAATAAGCAATTGACGAGCCAAATCTGTGTGGTCATTGAACAAACAATTAGGGTAAAAACTAAAAATTAATTTTATTGGATGATTAATCAAGAATAATTAAGAGTAATTGTTGAAATCTAAGGAAAAAATTATGTTTGACTTTAACCCAGCTTTGAATTCAGTGAAATGTATATGATGAAAATGTGCAACATTTTTTAAAAATGTTATTTAAGAAGGTAAGTAAAAAATCTTTTTGATGAACCAAGTCCCACCAAATTAGATTGAAAATAAAGGAGAAATTGAAGAAAAAATAAGAGAGAGAGATAATAGTAGATTAGGAGAGAAAATGATGAAAATGATGAAGCATTCTTGGGAGAGAAAAATGGGAGAGACAATGATGAAAATGATGAAGTATTCTTGGGAGAGAAAAATGGGAGAGACAATGATGAAAATACCATATTTAATTAGAAGCCTATAAAATTAAATCAAAGCCTAAATTATAATATATTAGATAAAACAGTCCAAAACTAAATTAAATTCTCCAAGATATTGACCCAATTAATCACCTAATTGAAATGATTTTCATCCCAAAATTTTCTTGGCGTGTTTGAATTTGAAGTTGCTAATTTTCTTCCATTTTTTGTAGAAATATTGATTTCTTGGGATCAATGGACCCAAATAGAAACATAAATCATTTAAGATATTATTGAAATTTGTATTTCGAAAGGTTTGTCTTTTATGGATTTTTTTAAGGAATGTCTTGTCCATGATGAGAGAGAGTAGTTATACACATGCCTTGGAAAATATAACAGCCATGGGATCTTCCTTCAGGAATTTTGATGGCCATAAGCATGCCATGCCATCATGTAAAGAGAGTAAGACATATTTTAACTATAGTCGTTGGATTGTGATCAAAACACCATGATGCCACCATGTTGTGCAACATGAAAAGAGATTGAAAAAAGTCCCTATTTTTGGATATTTTCTTTGGGCATGTTCAACCAGGATGACAATATCATGGACAATATGACCCAAGTCTCTAGTGGGAGAATCTAATGCCAACACATACTCCATGCATGAATAGGTGATGATGGTTGCATCCTTGCGCTATATCACCTAATCATTAAAGAAATTAAACATATGATATAAAAAGAGAAATTAAGATCCTTAATCCTTTCTTTGATGTTTTATAAAAGGAAAGGAAATATGTTAAAAAATATCATGGGCATTGACGGATCGAATAGATGCGGTCACCAATTGCACACTGATTCGTGTCAAAATAAAGTCCAAACTTACCAATTTAATGAAAATATCTCGAATTGAGGGGTATAATCGTAAATATGAGTCGAATCTATAAGGAATTAGGGAAATTTCTGATGATCTCTTCAAATTTGATCAAATCGGATGATGAATCGATGATAGAAATTGGGGAAAATGGTATTTTATGAAAGAGAACTTCAGAAGATTTCACGAAATAAAAAATCATCGAATTTGACTTTGATTTTGCGGAAAAATTGAAGAACGAAGTGAGATGAAATTTCTGAAAATCGGAAGAACAAAATTAACGAAAATCAAGATGAAATTAAGCTAAATTACTAATCTAAATGGAAATTTAAAAGTAATAGACAATAGATTAGGATAAAACACAAGATCCTAACCCAAGATTGCGATCAAATTGATCCAATTAATCGCCGGAATCAAGGCTTTTCATAAAAAATCCAAAAATCGCGATCGTGGAGTTCAAGCGTCGATTTCTTCCTCGTCGATCATTCAAATCTTGATCTTAAGCACTCCGTGGATGTGAAAATGAGTCTAGAAGCAATTGGGATCAAGAGATTTGGTGTCTAAACAGTTCAATTTGATTGAATTTCTCTCGAATGCTTTACAAATGCGAAGAACATCTCAATTTATAGGACATTTGGACGTAACTGTCCGATTAAACGGATCAACGGCTCTGATGAAACGCATGATCGCAAATCGTTACCGTTAAGTCGTGGCCATTGGATCGCAATCGGATGCTCGAGATGAAGCCACGTCGCCGCGCATTATAAAACGCTATGAAACGCTTGCCGTTGGATCGCGATTGGACGCATCAGATGCATTTTTTGCGATTTAATCTCGACCGTTATAATTCTTCGTGATCGACAGATGAGATTAAATGCGATCCGGTGAATCCGATTAAGTAGGTATTGTTGTTCTGTTTGCATTGTGCGAATGTGTGCGATTTGTGCGTTCTGTTCTCTTTTGAGAACATAATATTTTCAAATTCGCACAGAGAACCGCACACACCCCTGTACAGTTTGTTATGTGCGAATTTGTGCGAATTTTGCACAAATTCTCTATGTTCCACAAAGTTGAGAGGGGAGATAATACCTCTCAACAAGCTCGAGGAGCTGAAATAGAGAGTGGCAGAACGGAAAGTGGAAGAACAGAGAGAGTATAGGGAACGAAGCGGCCAAGATCTCGAAGATAATCCTCTTGAATGGAAAAATTGGCTGGAGAAGATGCAGGCGGCGGGTTGTATGGAAAAATTTTGTGTGCGTATCCAGCATATGCATGCTGTCGTGGATTCGTCCTATTCTTGTTGTGTAGGAGGGTGGAGGGTGGGGGTGGAGAGAGAAAGAGAGAGTCGGTGTGAATGAAGCTTCGAGGTGGGTCGAGCGTGCATCCATAACTGATGGTCTCTGTTCGCCGGGAAACGAACACCGTCGCCTGCGTCTACACCGCAAAGGAGATAACATTCCAGAAGATACTCACCATCATTCCCAAAGTCTGGCTCCGCCACCTTGTCACCTTTCTCTGGAGCTTTGCCATCCTCTTTGCCTACAATGCGGTGACAGTCTTCTTCCTTGTCTTGGCCCTTCTCGTTGTCTGTATAGGTAGCGGCGGTGCCGCTATCATGTTCCTCATCGTCCCTATCTACCTCGCGGGTCTCGTCTTCATCAGCGTCGTCTGGCATTTCGCCAGCGTTATCTCTATGCTAGAAGATAGGTACGGTCTGACGGCCATATAGAAGAGCAGGGAGCGGATAAAGGGGAAGGAATGGATGGCGAGCGGGATCTTCCTCCTCTTTCACATCTCGTTCGTGACCATTGAGGTCTTCTTCAACACGCTGGCGGTTCGAGGATAGGGTTCGGGTTTGCTATTTCTGATCCTCATGACAGTTATCGTTCTCGAGGCTCTCCTTGTTCAGAAAATTGTGTACTTCGTCTGCTAGTCATATCATCATGAGAGCATCAATAAGCCGACGTTGGCCGATCATTTGGAGGTTTACTTGGGAGATTACGCGCCTCTAAAGGGCAGGGATATTCAGCTCGAGCATTTCGAGCTTTGAGCATTGAGCATTGTTCTCTCTGTAAATACGATGCCTCGACTCTTCTTTTTCCTCTTCGTGTTCTTATGTCTCATTGGTCCGATTTCTTTTGAGATTTTGTTGGCAAAATGCGAGTGTTCTTCCCGTATGAAGGCGTTGAGAAGAAAGGATAGACATTTGAAAGGAGAAACGAAGCCTGCGACAAACACGAGGAAGGAGAAAACCCCAAACCCTAACACGAGATCTCCCCGCCATGATTTCCTCTTCCTTCTCTTGCTAGTCTCCCCGCCTGGTGCGAATTCTGTTCAGATTGTGCGAATTTTGTGCGAATTGTGCGAAAAGTTGTTCTAATTTTTGCACACAAAAAGAACAGAACAAAGAAACAAGGCCCTGTGCGGTTCTTTTGTGAGGATTTTCTACTCGTTTTAAAAGAACAGAACATAACAACCATGCCTACGATTAAGCCACGTGTCCCCATCAATTTTAGTGAAGATCAACGGTCTTTAAATCTTCACGCAATCGGATGCTGTTCATCACGCTGCCACATTGCCTCCTCGCCTCGACCGTCGATCGCGATTCGATCGGAGGGCTCTGATTGCGCCACGACACCTGCGCGCTTTTAATAATCTGAAAAATCAATTTTAAATTAGAAAAATCGATTTTTTAATTCTAGAAAATCCTTAGAAATTCATTAAAATTTTACAAATTTTTTTGAAAAATCCCTAAAAATTAGAAAATTCATAACTTTCATAAATATAACTCTAAATTAATCCAAATTTCTTTCATTTGATCATAAATTTAATTATCTATCATTCTGAAAAGTCAAATTTAATAAATAACAAGAGATTTAGTTTATGTTTCAAAAATACATTCATTTCTTTAGAATTTTAACTTTGGAAAATTAAATGAATGTTTATAAAAATGATTTCGGTTATTATTTAACATTAAAAACTACTTATAATCTCAAGTGAAGATGTGTTATAAAATAATTTATCTTTAATTCATAATAATTAACCCTAAATTAAAGTATTTTGATATTATAATGACTTTTTCATAGAATGATAGATAAATACTCATAAATATGATAACATGCATAAGAATGACATCTTTTATGCCTTAATATGCATTAATAATCATGTATTATCATGTCTAATTAGCATGTTATCACACCCTCCAACTTAAATGATTGATAGTCTCTTAGCAATTTACTATGTAATCTCCCTAGAAGGTCCTTTCATCCTTTGATCCTACGACTAAAAAGGTGAAGCGTATGAATGTATGATTATGTTTTCCTCATTGTGTAGTCTATAATGATCTAGATTCCATCTCTAGGTTGACTTCTTTGGTGCATATTAGGGTAGTGCTTATCGGCTAATGCTCGAGTCTAATTCTCAATTGTAATCAAGGTGAGCATATCCAAGGTATGATGCTATGGTGATGAAAAGATACTCACTCTCTCATGAGCGGATGTAATTCCTTACCCTCTACATAGATACATCACTCATTCCCTCAAAATGGAGGCTACTTAATATTTAAGAATTCCTCTCAACTCGCTTTCCTCCTATAAAGAGTACAATTCAAAAGGATTCCTATCTTTGGGATGCATCGTGAGAGGTGGCTGAAGGAAATAAAAAGATACTATTTCTAAAGGAATGTCGTGGTTAAAAGAAAATATGCAGATAAACAAAGTGGATTTTTTAAAAAAGAAGGTACCACTTATGATAATTATACTCCCAAATGAGGTGGATGGTGATGGATAGGGTAGATGGTGTAGATGATGATGGTGGAGGTGGTAGGGATGATGGTAGAAGATATTTCTCACTTATTTTCCTTCTTTTTACTTCTTATTTCTCTCTTTCTTTTGATTTTTCTCCTCTTTCTTTTCTTCTTCTTCTTTTGAACATTTCAGAAGACTGACATAAAGAGATGGAGGAGTTTTAGGGTTTTTGAAGAGTATATAGCAAATTGTGAAGTGTAGTGTGAAGGTATAGGTACATGTGAGGGAAATATGTAGAAGACATGTGATGGATGTGTGAATCACTTGGGAGTGTTATTATCATGAGTGAAGTTTAAAACAAAGTGGTGTAACTACTTGACTACTTTGGAAAAAGATAAAACTACATACCTAACAAGGGAAGATAGGTGCTACAAAAATTATGGATTATTGCACTCTTTAAAAGGGAAAGTCTAGAATCTTGGAATTCCCACACTAAGCAGTTTTGGCTGATGTTAGGTAGGGGATAAAATTTTATCTTCTGTCAAAAACTCTCCTTTTCAATCCCATAGCATTTCAACCTTTGATTACTCTTTTTCCTTGGTGCATGTTAGCTTTATTACTCAAAATGTAATCATATGGGTTATAAGGCCCTCACTTCTACATCTCTAGTAGGTCCGATCTCTAAATGTCAAGACTTCTAAGGTGAGGTAGAGTAGATTAAATTTTTGAAATATAGGAGTTTTTAGAATGTAGAATTTTAAAATTTTTAAAAATAGTAGAGATTTTTCTAAGTCCTCACCCCCCAACTAGAATCTTTCATTGCCCTCAATTAAAACTATATGCTCATGTAAAAGATAGCAAAAACAATGAATCATGGCATGAAAAAGATACGAAAATGTGGTGATAAAAATAAGGGTTAGAAAAACTCATTAATTCGCGGGATTTCGTGCAGGTGCGCCCTTTCCTAGTATAGTTCTTCGATATCCATAAAAACTGAAAAACAAAGAAAACTAAAAGGTAAGATGATCTTGGGGTGCCTCCCAAGAGCGCTAAGTTTAACGTCTTCAGCCAGAGGAAACCAAAATAAAACCTACGACTACTGATGGGTCGAGGGTGATACCGTCATGTCCTCGAGTGCTCGGGAAGATGCAGATTTACCTTATATGCCGGTGCGGGTGGTTCTGATGTCAGGTACGGCTTGAGACGATGGTCATTTACCTTGAATTGTCGACCGGATTTGATGTCGGAGATGAGTACCGATCCGACATCGAACAACTCCAGAACCACGTACGGACCATCTCATCTAGAGTGTAGCTTTCCAGGAAAGAGCTTGATGCGAGAATTGTAGAGCCAGACCTTGTCGTTGGCCCGGAATGATCATCGTCGGATGTGTCGGTCGTGAAAGGCCTTCATCTTCTCTTTGTAGATTGCCATGTTCTCGTACACGTTGTGTCTCAGCTCTTGTAACTCATGGAGCTGGAGAAGTCGATGTTTCCCTACTTTGTCTAGTGATAGGTTGAGCTTTTTGATTGCCCAATAAGCTCTATGCTCGAGCTCAACCGGAAGATGGCAGGCTTTCCTGAAGATAAGCTGGAAGGGAGACATCCCGATGGGTGTCTTGTATGTCGTCCGGTATGCCTATAGTGCGTCGGGAAGCTTGTGTGCCCAATATTTTCCATCTGGATGAATTATGTTCTTGAGAATGCTCTTGACTTCTCTGTTGCTTACCTCTACTTGCCCATTTGTCTGGGGGTGGTATGGCGTGGTGACACGGTGGTGAACTCCATACTTCTTCAATAATGCCCGGAAGTGAGAATTATTGAAGTGTGAGCTGCCGTCTCTGATGATAACCTTCGTACAACCGTACCGGGCAAAGATGCATCGTGTGACAAATCTCAGTACCTCCCGATGATCGTTTGTCCTAGTGGGGATTGCCTCGACCCACTTGGACACATAATCCACCACTACCAATATGTAGTTTTTTCCCGTCGAAGGTGGGAAAGGTCCCATGAAGTCTATCCCCATAGGTCGAAGATTTCCACTTCAAGGATTGGCCGCATCGACATTTCATCTCTCTTGGAGACGTTCAATGTTGGTTGACATTATAGGCACTCCGTGTAGAAACAGTGGGCGTCCTTGAAGATGGTGGGCCAGTAGAAGCCGCTCTGCAGGATCTTATCCGCGGTCTTGCATGCCGCAAAATATCCTCCGCACATCGATGAGTGACACATTGCTAAGATGTCTCCTTGCTCCTTGATAACATGCTATTTATGCATGAAATTACATGATTATTAATGCAATTAAAGGCATTAATCATTCCAAATATATACATGTTATCATATTTTAAGTATATTTTCTATCATTTTGTATTATTTTATGTTATGATCTAAAATTATACCAATTTATGGCTTATTATACATAATTAAACATTATAATATTTAACCCTAATTATAATTGAGATCATAATCATGTTTTGAGGATTAAAATATAAGAGAAAAGATCTTTATTAACATTTATGAATTTTTATAAAGTTATTTTATAAGATACATAAATATATTAAATTAATTAAAATTAATTCTCTTATTATTTTAATAATTTGACTTTTTATAATGATAGATTATTCAATTTCTGATCCAACAAAATAAATTTGACTTAATTTGGAGTTGTATTTTGAAAGTTATGATTTTTATAATTTTAAGGGATTTTTCCTGAATTTATATGAGTTTATTTCGAATTTTAAAGGTTCAAATTAATTAAAATAAATGCAAAAAGGGGGCATTTATTGTGCGAGCCCACGTGGATGCGACATGGCACGCAAGGCCACGTGGCAGCGCCACGCGGACCCGCGCGAGTGCCTGCGTGGCACTGAGGTGACATTATACATATATATTTTTATTATACATAGGTTATAGTACATATAAGCCATTCCATAGAGGAATATCGCTAACCGTCTAATTCAGCTCACCTTATATACCCGACAAGCCTTCATCTTTTTCTCCGTGTGGGACAAAATTTCCTCTTTTATTTTGATTTCATGACGCGTGGCGTCACGTGGATCATCGGATGGAGAGCGCGATGAACGACGCGCGTCGATGCAGTGGACACGAGGTTCACCCGATCGAAGATCACCGCACGTGCTTAAAAACTCACTTAAGTGAGTTGATCTTGACCGTCGATCGCGCGAGTTATAACGGCTGCGATCGCGCACGATCGGTGGACTCTTCAACACATCGCGATCGTTGGATCAACATCCAACGGATGATCGAAGCTAAGCGTTTCCTTCTTCATGCGATGAAATCCCATCTCGACCCTTCACCAATGATCGGACGATCATCAATCGAAGGCAACGATTCACCAACGGACGCTTGATCGCGACCGTAGATCGCTAAGCATCTCTTCATCGGACGGTCGCGCCCAATTTTTACCTCTTTAAATGATGTTCTTCGCGACGGAAAGAACGTCCCATAGAATTTCGAGAAATTCGAACTGTCTAGACACCCATTTCATGTGCCATTTGATTCCTTGTGTTCTTAATGCCTTTCTGCATCCAAAGACTACTTGAAATCAAAGTTTGATCGAGAGAGAAGGAAGAAATCACATCTTGAACTTCAAAATTCATCTTAAAAAACTCGGAATGAAAAGCCATGCATCCGGAAATTAATTGGATCATTTTGAAGCCTAATTTGGGTTAGATTACGTGTTTTCATCTTAATCTTTCATCATTTAGTGTTAATTTTACATTTCGAATAGTAAATTAAGTTTAATTTTGTTTCAATTTCTGTTTTTAATCAAACTCGCGATACGAATTTTCTCCTAACTTCAAACTTTGATTACTCAGCGAATTCTCATCCAAATCACTTGATTTTTTATTCCGTAGATTTGCAATTGAGTTATCTTTATTAATATCAAAAATTGCCTAATTTCTAACCTCAATTTGTTGTCCGATTTGACCAAATTTCAAAGATATATCTCAAATTTCCCTAATTCTCTGTGGATTCGACCCTTTAACTACCGCTATACCCTTTCATTAAATCAATTAATCATAATTTGGTAAGTTGAGGACTTTATTTTGACACTAAATCGTGTACATTCAACGACCATATGAATTAGTCTCGTCACTCCTCCTCTGGTATGCATCGTCTGATGATCTGGTCGTATCTTAGGTGGAATAGGAGTGGTTCTTCCCAAAAATAGTACTTTATATCATGGAAGAACTTATCTCGTTGATGACGATTCTAGTGCTCCGAGATCGATCCAGTCACGATAAACTTGACAATGTGTGCATACCAGGGGTGTGGCTCGAGATGGCAAGGAGATGCTCATTGAGGAATGTGTCACCGATGTCTCCTCCTCTCGAAACGTGGAGACGCGATAGATGGTCTGCCACCGAGTTTTCGCTGCCCTTCTTGTCCTTGATCTCCAAGTCAAATTCTTGAAGGAGTAGCACCCATCGTATAAGTCGTGGTTTGGCCTCTTTCTTGGAGAGCAAGTACTTCAAGGCTGCATGATCAGTGTAGATAATGATCTTGCTCCCCAAAATGTAAGGCCAGAACTTCTCAAGTACGTAGACCACCGCCAGAAGCTCTTTCTTTGTAGTTGTGTAATTAATCTGAGCTTCGACAAGGGTCTTACTTGCATAGCATATGGATGTCGGCTTCTTGTCGAGTCGTTGCCCCAAGACCGCTCCCACTGCGTAGTCTGAAGCGTCGCACATGATCTAGAATGGTAAGTCCCAATTAGGACTTTGAAGAATAGGTGCCTCGATCAGTGTTTACTTTAGCATCATGAATGTGTGCTTCTCTTCTTCGTCTATGATGAATTCTTTGTCTTTGCAAAGAAGGGTGGTGAGTGGCTTGGAGACTTTGGCAAAGTCTTGTATGAATCTCCGGTAGAAGCCGACTTGCCCGAGAAAGCTCCTCAAGTCTCATACGGTACCTGGAAGAGGGAGGTTTTGGATGACCTCTATCATGGTCTTGTCCACCTCTAATCCTTTGCCCTAGATGATGTGCACAAGCACTACTCCCTCCCGTACCATGAAGTGGGATTTTTCCCAGCTGAGCACCAATCGTTTCCTGATGCAAACCTCCAGGATCTTGGTCAGGTGAGCAAGACAACTCTCAAAGTCATTTCCAAAGACGCTGAAGTCGTCCATGAAAACTTCTAAGCTGTCGCCAAGAAATTAAGAGAAGATTGTCGTCATGCATCGTTGAAAGGTTGCGGGGGTGTTGCAAAGTCCAAATGACATGCGTTTGAAGGCGAGTGTGCCAAAAGGACATGTGAACGTCGTCTTCTCTTGATCGTCGGGATGAATTGCAATCTGATTGTAGCCCGAATATCCGCCGAGGAAGCAGAAGTAACTCGATCCTGCTAGTCGGTCCAGGATTTGGTCAATGAACTGGAGAGGGAAGTGGTCCTTCTTGGTCGCGGAGTTCAGCTTTCGGTAATCGATGCAGACTCTCCACTTCGTCGGAAGGCATGTCTGGATCTCCTCGCCTTTCTCGTTCGTCGTGACCGTTACTCCAGCTTTCTTCAGAATTACGTGCACGGGACTCACCCATTGGCTATCAGATATGGGGTAGATGATTTTTGCGTTTAGCCATTTAAGAATCTCTTCTTTCACGGCTTGCAATACCTTCGGGTTGAGTCATCTCTGGGCCTCCCTGACAGGTCTTGACTCATCCTCTAGGAAGATGCGATGAGTACATAGAGAGGGGTCCAACCCCTTGAGGTCCGTCAGGGTCCATCCGATTGCTTCTTCATTCCACCTTAGTACTTCCTGTAATTGTTCCTCTTGCTTTATATCCAGCTTGGACGAAATAATCACCGACTTTGCTTTCTCTTCATCAAGGAAGGCGTATTTGAGTGTAGATGGGAGAGTCTTGAGCATAAAGTCATTAACTGGCGAGATATATGGACCTAGAGGGTCACACTCATAAAGTCAATGGACGTCGGTGGATATAGACATACTAATAAGGGTTTTTGTGAAAATTTCACATTCCCAAAGTCTATAAATAAGGAGAGAATGACCATAATAGTGGTGCCTATGCAAGCCTAGTGGAACTTCTCCTCTCTCTTCTCTTCCTCTCATGGTGACGAGTGTTCAAGAGGAGATCCGACTATATGGAGACTGTGTGGATAACACTAGAGGCCGGACACTTGAATGGTTGAAGAACTCTTTCAAATGATCCTTGTAAGTATGAATTTTATTCTATACTAGATGATAGGATCACCTAGAATGGATGATGAGATCATCTATTTTTGGTGCTTCAACTCTGTTGAATGTTTTGATTCAACATCTTCCGCTGCAATCATTGTTTTGGCTGATAACTTGGAGAGATTGTCGAGCCTCAGATCCCAGCAATTTAGGGATAAGATAACCCCTTTGAGGAGGTGACCGCACCCTTGGACATTTTTGGAGTGGTACATCTCCACCCTTGATCACAAGGGTGGAAGATCTTCATCCTTGGTCACCTAGAACCCTAAAAAGCTCTCTCTATATAAAGCTCTATTTTCTCTCTCCTCTCTTATTTTTTGGCTCTCTCTTAGCATTAGGCATCTAGAACGAAGAGGAAAGGAGGAAAAGGCCCAAGGAGAGCATTGCTTTATGCTTACTCTTATTATGAAGCGAGGATCATAATCGAAATAGATTGAGCATCACCCGGCCTAGGACGGGTATGGCAACAAGGTTTGTCCGATGATCCAAATTGGATTATTTCTTGTGGTCATCTCCATAAACATAAAATATTTTTATATATTTTTAATTTTCATTTTATGTTAATGTAATAGATTTGACATCATTCACACTCATAACTCTCTCTCTCTATATATTGATGCTCATAGATTCATTTCTATAGACGACCACTCTTCTCACCTTGCCATTATCGCACCCCCCTTTCATTAATTTGTATATTAATTTTTATTTAAATTATGATTTTCTCTTAATTCAAAAATAAGCCTTAAAATTATCGCTCACATTCAACTCTACATGCCCATTTATGCTCACACTTCTCTCCAAGCACTCGGCTTTCATTTGGATGTCTAATCTCATTATCTTAGTTCCTTGTGGATTCAACCCTTGCTTAAACTATGATAATTAAGATATTATGAATTTTATTACATGAAATCAATACATAACATCGATGAAAAGCACGTTGATAACATGCAAGGTAAACATGAAAATATATGATTATTAATTCAAATTAAGGCATAAAAAATTCCATTCTAATGCATGTTATCATATTTTTTGAATGTTTATCAATCATTCTATAAAAAAAATCATTATAATCTCAAAATACATTAATTTAGGGTTAATTATGATAAATTAAAGAAGAATATCTTTATACCCATATTTAATTGAGATTATAATTAGTTTTAAGGTTAATTAATAAGAGAAATCATTTTATATACACCCATATATTTTTCTAAGTTTTAAAATCTAAAAGAAATGGGTGTATTTTGAAATAGAAATTTATTTTCTTGTTATTTATTAAATTAACTTTTTAGAATAACAGATAATTTAATTTATGCTCCAATGAAATAATTTGGATTAATTTTGAGTTATATTTTAAAAGATATGAATTTTTTAATTTTTAAGGATTTTTATAATTTTATTCTAAATTTTTTTGAATTTAATTCAATTTATTTTGAATTAAATTCATTAATATATATATCTTGTGTACTGACGTGGCAGGTGATGTGGCATACACGAAACATTGCGCCGCCATGTGGCAACATATGGACGCGCCACGTAGCAGCGATTATGTGTATACGAGTGTGTATACGTGTGCGCACGTGTGTGTATGTGTGTGTGTGTAAATAAGGAGAAGAATCCCAAATGGATTTAAGCTAACTCCCTATTTGCATTTGACTTATATACATGCACATATTTTGAATTTTTGTCATGTGGGACTTTGTATCGTTTTTAATGCGCGCAGGTGACGTGGCAGCATGTAGAGCGTCTGATCGCATGATAAAATCGCGATCGTCGATCATCACATAAGGCAGGGGGGTATGTGGCACAATGCTATTCATTGGCAAATCCTTATAAAATGATTTAATCTCAGTCGTTGATCTGAGGAGTTATAATGGCTGAGATTAAAACCAAAGAAATGTATTTGGAGCGTCGGATCAAGATCAAACAGTGACCGTTTGATGCATTACTTATAACGGGCCCGACGTGGCTTCCTCTTGACATTTTATCTACTCTATCTAATGGCCATGACTTAACTGTAACGATTCACACTCCTGCATTTCATCGGATCCGTTGATCGCAGATCAAGCGTTTCATCGCACGGTTACGCCAAATTTGCCCTATAAATTGAGATGTTCTTCGACATTGAAATCATTCTTAGGTAATTCAAGTAATCAAACTGTTGAGACACCAAATCCCTTGAATCTCTTGCTTCCAATTGCTTCTAGATCATTTTCTGTGTCCACAGAGTGCTTGAAAGTGAGATTTCATTGAAAGAATAGGAAGAAATCGACTCTTGAACATCAAAGATCATTTTTCGATTTTGGGAATGAAAAAGCCTTTGATCTGGAAAACAATTGGATCAATTCGAGCACAATCTTTGGTTAGAGATCGTGTTTCATCCTAATCTTCCTTCGTGTTTCTTTAGATTTCAATTTCGAATCAATTATAGTCCATTTCAATCTCAATTTTGATTTTTCGCGATTTCAAACTTTTAAAATTTTTATCTCATTCACTCAACGATTTCTCCGCGAATCTTGATCCAAATTCCATGATTTTTGATTCCGTGCATTTTCCTTTGAGTCTTCTTTCCAAAAATATCAATTTCCTAATTTCTCACCACATTTCATTGTCCAATTTGATTGAATTTTAAAAGATATCTTAGAATTCCCTTACTTTCTCTGTGGATTCAACCCTTATTCACCACTATACTATTCAATTCATGATTATTTCATAAAATATGTGAGTTTGGATTAATTGTTGACACGAATTTGGGTGTATTTAGTGACCACTCGAATTTGCATCAACACACATATAATTGAGTTCATCACAGATCTAATTTTTCACCGATCATGTTGATACCAATAGATGTTAGATACTTGACTAACTTCAAGAACTCCTTCAAATGAACTTTTTAAGTATGAATATTGTTTTATAATAAATTGTAGGTTCATTTATTCTTTATGATTTTTTTTAGTGTTTGATTCAAGGTTCATTTGATGTTTTGATAAGCAGTTTGAAGGCTTATCAAGTCTTAGATCACAACAATGATCTTGTGGCCATTAGCGTAACTAGAATTGTTATATTCAAGGGCATAGCCAGCACTGTAGCCGGTGCATACTTTATGTAGGCCTCAAAAAGTGAATGAATTAGTTTTTCAACATAACTTTATTTTCTCCAACTAAGTTCAAAATTTTTTCTCATTAAGACATGTATTTCTATTACTATTAAGTTCATAAATGTAGCTAATTTAATGGTGGGGTTATCATTACCCTTTTGTGGTGATGAATATTGCATTTATTCCTAAGAAAAGAAATTTTTCAACTTCATTTTGGTTGAGGTTTCAAAAAAAGGTTGTGGAAATATTCAAAGTGAAAGGTCATCCAAAGGACAAGACTCTGCAAAAGATCACTCAAAACCCTAAAAACACATGTATAGAAACATGCATTTGATACACATTAGAACTAACAAGATAAAAAGAATAAAGTGCTACGCTTTGATAGGCCTCAACAAGGATATTTTGCGGATTTTGAAAACTACCTAATCTATCAAAAAATATTTCTGTCTCTAGGTGATCCTTTGAAAATATTGTCATCTCCCAAGGATTCCCTCATGTCCTAATAAGCTTTAAATGGGTTTTTCAAGGTGAATTTTTTGAGTTGTATAAAAATGGACTCTTGGGCTCCATCTTGGGCTAAATCAAATAAGCTAAACTGAGAACATCATGAAGACAAAGGAAATTAATATTTCATCCTACAATGTGACATGCCTACTGAATGAAGACATCAATAAGTGAGAAAATGATCTTGCAACCATTTTATTATCCATTACTTGTGTGAATCGTCCTCAATGATAATTAGCCATGAAAGAAGATATGTATCTACTAATTGTGATAAGTTTGGGTATATAAGACCAAAGTAGTCATGTTTTTTTGGAAAAAGAAGCTAGATGTTTCTAAATGGGTTAAGAAGACCAAAATTAAATTCTCATGGAAAAAGGTGTTAGCCGTGAAAGAAGATATGTATCTACAAATTGTAATAAGTGTGGGTCTATAAGACCAAAGTAGTCACGTTTTTGGTATAGTTGAATGATATAAGGCACCACATGCGGAAAAAGGTTTTGCACAAAAGGCATTGACTATCATGAAACTTATGTTTTAATTTCCTCCAAGTATTCCTCGATAAAATTCATGGATATGGTAGTATCTCATTTGAAATTTAGAACTATGGAAAATCAATGCAAAAATGGCAATGATCAATGTCTAATTCATGGAATATGGTCATGCACCAAACTCATAGATTTGACGCTAAAGGTAAAAAATATGATTTATAAGTTCAACAAAGAAGTGTGTATACCTAAACATCACAGAAATTGTAAAAAGTTAATGGAGTTATGATGTCCTTCATGTTCTGGAAATTCTTTTTCTATCAATATATACACTGGAAGGAGAGTGGGAGTGAATGAATATTACTTTTGTTGTTAAAGGAGAGAATTTCTAAACTTTGTTTGTTAGAGGGGAATTTTTTTTCTAATAATGACTTTGATAGGAAAGATATGTTGAATAAAATTTTGTTACTCGGTATAATATTCAATGTAACATAATTTTGGTCATACATATCAAATGTGTGTTCACATGATTCTAGATGTAAAATTGTTCTCTAAGTGAAGCACCTAGAGTTAAAGGTGAAATACTAAGGAAATTACAAGGACATCATTCATACATGAAAAGGCTTGTAATGAAAGAGAAAGCATATGATGCAATAGTTGAATATGTAAAATATATGTGAACATGTAATAATCTAGAGTTATCTTTTGCCTCTTCATAAATGGAAATCAAAGTTACCCAAATCATTAGACAAGATGCAAGGAATATTCTACTATCTCTTACGGAAATTAAGGATCTGTACACATATTAACAAACATATCGATTGAGATGATAGAATACTCTTTGAATCAAATTTTTCAAGATTCTTGGACACTTGGAAATCCATCGTGGATATATTGTGTTCTTACTTTGTGGGGGAGATCTCTCCTAGTCTAGTACGAAACAGAACACATTCCCATCATTGACCATGGAATTTGTGTATATTCTCGCTTCTGTACATATTCACTAGCTATATCGATGAACAAAACTTCACAACATATATGAGAATTTTGAAATCTATATAGAAACCCATGAGGTTATGAATAATGAATCTACCCTAAAGTTCTGCTATGATCACAATAAAGTATGTTGACCTTCCAAGCTCATTGAAATTTGGTTCATTCCTATGAAGGAGAGAATTATAAATAAGTTAGTATAAATTGGGCATATTTGGATTGAATTGATGCTAGATAATAATCTTACAAAGAGATTTCCAAAAATTACCTCCAATGGATATTTTAGTAACATAGGGTTTGTCAACTCTTTTAAGAATATGCTTTGTGCATTGGCACTAATGTTCTCTCTTATTTCGCTTGTTTATTTTGATATCTACAAGTCAGTTAAATTTTGAAATTTTCATTAGATAAAATGAAGGAATTAGCCGCGTCAATTTTTCCATGAAATTTTGAGTTCGTTCATTAATGTTATTTTATAATCGCATAATTTTTATTATTTTGATGTTCATTATGAGTACTTTAGCACATGTAAAAGAACATCCATGCTAAACAATGTATCACTGCCATAACTAGTACGTGTAAGAGATATCAAATGAGGCTAATTTCATAAGAATTAAGGTTTTGGTTGATCCATATGATTATCTAGTATAAACAATGTTAGAGAAAATTTCAGTTGGAAATTTTTAGAGTCAAACATCTAGTGAGTGATTTTTCTAATAATTTACATGGTATCAATTCAACTATGAACAATTAGGAGTATTATTGAGGTATCTACAATACAATTATAGGTTCCTACAATAGAAAGATTTCTTCTAAGGGGTTTCAACAAAATAACACAAAAAGAAAATGGGGGAAAATATATCCATATGAGAGAGGTTGAAATTGTGGGTATATAACAAGTAGAAGATTGAAGGAATCTATCATTGTTCTGCATTGATTGCAAATCAAGGCATGTCATAATATTTTATTGAGTAGCTAATAGCCTACGTATTACGTGTGAGTTTATATTACACTTAAAATTTGTTAATGGATAATGTAAATGGTCTTGACGCATATTATCTTGAATGGTCTACATCACCACTTTCATCTCTTTGGTTAATTTTTGGACTAATCATGTTTCAAAAAAATTTAAGGCCAAATGTCTTTAATCAAATTATCTTCACAACTTCAGTAAATTTAAACAGAACAGTTGAGTAAATTCAGCTTCTAGTTAACCTAGTTTGAATTGTGAAGTCAAAGTAAGCAGCTAAAACTAAATACCTTCCTATTTTTTTAATAAACAAGTTAAAAATTAGCATAAAATTAAAAAATTAGGCTTACTTCTACGAAACAGCATTGTATTTTAATAATTCTATATTTTCTATAGTTATACGATTCTTTAAGATTAATTTTGGGTATTACAAGAATTTTCAAAGGCCCAAAGAGGAAAAAAAGGGTGGTTCGTTATGATGACGGCCAAACATGGAAAATTGTGTTAGGTAAAAATAGCATGACCAAAAGCAGGTGCCAAGCGAGGACGATGGAGGGGATTGATTCGTAGTGTTTTTACAATTTAACTCAACCTGTAATTATTATCAAAACTCAAATTCCCTAAACATTTTTTTCAATTTTCAATGCAAGATGAAACGTCATGTGGGCAACTTGGCACAAGTAGGAGCATGGGATCATGCACATTTTGATCAAGTGCATCCAATTTATGGGTATAGAGCAAATGCATTCTCAATTGGAGGAGGGGAGGGGCATGGCACACTGCCCTAGAAGCTAGTGCTACAAACTTTGGGAGTCCTAAAAAATAGTCTAATCACATTGTAAATAACTTTGCATCTCAATTATTGAACCTTTGATTTCCATGATTGGCAGCTCACATGGGCACTCCCCACATGATAACAGTGATAGGATATGATCTTCGCTAAAGGAGATCAATAGACTATTACTAGATCCTTGCCTTCTTCTTGATCCATGGAGTGGTTTTATTATGGCCACATGATCTCACGCAAAGAGATTCAACAACCATGACATAATCGTGATGAAACCCTATATTAAAACTTTCTACTCATACTTGAGAAGAGTCTTGATTGCTCTGAGCCTATGGACTCGTTTTCTCTTGAATAACTTGACCTTTTTGTAACCTTAGTGTTTTTGCACATTCATAGTACAAAAAAATAAGAAATCATTCTTGAATTCATGGAGACATTACCGTTTGAATGTTGAGCCTACACCAAGGACAATTTAGCTGAAAGCTTTGATAAAATGATTAACATGGTCAATTCTATATTGATCTAGGTTAGTTACACAATGTTGTGTTCTAGTGCTCAAATGTAACCATATTTTCAATCTTCCTTTCTCCTCATCTTCATTTTCTCGATTGGACTTCTATAAGAACTTCCCTTCGATTTAAGATCAATTCACTGCAATTTCTTGTTGGATTCTTCTCTCTCCTAACTTAACCAAATTTGCCCAAATTCTCAAGAATCTCAAAAGAAAGTCCTTTTTCTCCATGGATTCAATCATTTCTCATCGTTGTTCAGGAGCCATGACTTTGCTTTGGCACCGAGTCTTGTGTTTTTAATGACACGTGATCTACACTCACGAGTAACCAAAGAGGAACATGTTCTCTCCTCGACTAACCCACTTATGAAGATTAGGCCCAAAAAAAATGAAATTCTTTTGACAAGAATGAAATTCTTTTGACTCCAATCTCACTGCATCCAAGCTTCCACATCCCACAACTGAGCGTTAGACAAAGGAGACACGCCACGTCCAAATCCTTGATTTCTTTCAAAGATCCAACCTCAGAAAAAGTTCTTACCGAGGAGATTCAGAATGACAAATCCAACACCACAAGGAGCTTAAGTACTTGCCAAGTGTCAAGGCCCACAAGAATTTAAACCCACTAGTGATGTAGCCTGGGAACCCTTGAGCCCATTTCATGATTCCCATAAACAACTTCATGGGGCTATGTGGAGACTGACAAGATCCGTAGAGAATCACCGAGAGACAGAACTATCTTTCAGCTGAGGCTGGCCTCTGAATTCATCTGTCTTGTTATGAAGATTGTGCCTGCTTCCTAAGGATATCTAGGAATGACAAGGAAGCACATATAAATTTATGGGAGACAAGGAAGCATACAGTGGAATTATCTTCTCTTCTCAAATGACCTTCGGTGGAGTACGGTAGATGAGCTAAATGAGAAAGATCATAGTTCCTATCCATCGGAGTATAAAATCATAAAAATCCCAAACAGAAAGAATGGCATCACCTGCCAAATAAATTATTTAAAAAGGTGCCCAAACAATAAGATGAATGAAAACACCTTAAAACAATTAAATTAAGCTGATGCTACGTTGAATACATATTAATTGAACTTGTTGTAAGAAACCCTTGAGGAAGAGCTTATAAGAGACAGATCCAATATTCCTTTAATAGGCAAAGGAGAGTGACTAATCCTCAAAGATCCATGCCCTTAATCCCTCTGAGGAAGGAGTTCATCAGCTGATGACACCCTTTTCCCCCCATAACGCTGAAAAGAGAAAAACTATTAGTAGAGCTGCTTACACAGAATGACTTGAATAAAAAAGAGGAGCATTTACATACCTGCTTTCCAAAAGAAAAGGGCACATATTTGTACTTAATCATATGAAGTATCTGCCGCTTCATTGTTACAGTGAATAGAACCATCCAATAGAAGAGAAGAATTGGCCAAAAGACGGGAACATCGAAGACACTGAAAAATGTCATGGTGAAGGCAATGCATAATGCTTTCAGTAGTGAGTACCTGCAATATGAGGACTGAGTGTTATTGCTAATGAACAGTTACCAGTTCATAGAAGCTTAATTGTGAATTAATTTATAATAAGTATATGAAGGGAATCAGAAATGGTAGATATTCTCTTCCATGTACTGTTATCTAGAAGATATAAAGATGTTAAAACAGGAAACAATTAGAAGTGGAATATATGATGGCTTGGGCATAAAGAGACAACAGGAAACGTGAAGCACTGCACTTCCCTCTTTTAAAGAAATTAAATGATATTCAGATGTTCCAACTAATGAAGACGATTTTCACTTCAATCTGACCGATTCTTAACACACTAGTACCTGCTATTCTCTACGAGTATTAAAGAATTTAGGGTTCAGATTCTTACAGAAATCCTACAAATTCAACTTATTGGACTATTCGTCCTAAAAAGGACCTCAATTCTCATGTAAGTTCTGGAAGATTTGTGCCACGCAAGTAGAGGAAACCTTGTTTCCTTTACCAGAGTGTTGGATGCTTGTAGTTCTGGCATATTCATACTATAATAAGTCTAGTAAAAAAACAAAGGACTGAGGGATATAACAAGGTATAAATTTTACGAGGTATCCTAAATATTGTGAAAACTACATTTCCAACCAATTATCATTCAATTGGTGCACCGATTTTAACACAATGTTGACATCCCTCTATTGATCGCAGATTTTTCATCAATAGATCCACATGGAATGGCGCAATTCATGAAACTCCTTAGAGATTCCAGCGCAGTAAATCAAATACAATTCTAAAATTTCTAATTATCCAAATGCCGATAAGAGTAAAATTCAATAAAAAACAGCATTGCCCACGAAGATTAAGAAGGCAATGTAGCGGCGATCCAATTCTCATAAAATTGGAGCACGAAGTACAAAAAACACTGAAAGCCCTCGAATAGATCCCATGTTCCTCATCAACAGATCCACATGGCAGAGCACAATTCACGCATATAAAAAAAACTCATTCGAAAACTACCATACATCAAAAGAGCAAATCAGGGAAAAATTCCCCCAAACCCACCAAGCTAGAACTGCAAACTATATTATCCGACCACTTCATAAAATTGGTGCACAAAATTTGAAAGTAACCCTATCACGCATTTAGGCGATCTTAAAATTTCAAGTTACCATAAACCCAAAAACGTAAATCAATACAAAACTTTCCCAAACCCACCAGAATTTGAACTCAGGAAGCCGGCGCACAAAAGGGCGGAACTCGTCAGATGATTTCGTGGGGAGGATTGAACTACCATCGCCACCGACTTCCAAAATCTCCTGAATCTCGGGATCGACTTGGGGAGAAAGGAAAGCGATTAATAAATTCAAGATGTAGATACCGAGAGCGTAGGTGACGACGTAGAATCCCTGAACGAAGAATCCAACGCGGAGGACGTAGATCGAGGCGAGGACGAGGAGTGATGCCCATCGACGGAGAACGAAAGGAGTGGTCTTGTCGAGGAAGTACTGGTACCGGCGACCGGCGGAAGAAGTCCAATCGGAGAAGAACGGGACGGTGAGGGTCCTTCCACCTGGGGAAACGTCGCCGCCGGAAGACGGATCCATTGATGTCACTTCAGAGAGAGATCTTCTCGGAATCTCTCCCCGGCTTCGTACCTCTCTCTTTCTTAATGAAGCACGTGGGAGTTGATGTTATGTACTCTTGATTTCCCCATCTCTCTCAATGTACAAAAGGGAATGATCTCATGTAACCCTGCGTTAGATCTCATGCAGGCCTTCTCTCTCTCTCTCTAAGTTCTAATTTTGTATTGGTGAGATGTAACTCATGAGAGCTGATTTCAAGCAGCCTTGATCTCCCATAATGTCTCTTGGTGTTAATTATCTCTTTCTATCTCTATTTTCCTAAATATCTCTCCCATTATTATTATTATCTTTTTCTCTATCATATCTTGTGTTTGTGCTTGATTTTCCTAAATCTCTCTCTCTCCCTCCCTCTCTCTCTCTCTCTCTCTCTCTCTCTCTCTCTCTCTCTCTTCCTTTCTTTCCTTCTTGTTTTGTGTTGGTGATGAAGCATGTGGTAGTTTTTTTGTCTTGATTTCCCCAAATCTTGCTCCCTTTTAACTATCTCCTTCATTGTATACTATCTTTGTTTCATGATTTCCCTAAATCACTTGCACTCTCAACTCTACGTGTTTTTAATGTCGGTGATGTAGCTCGTAGAAGTAAATCTCAAGGGCCTTGAGTCTATTTATTATACACATTTGAGGCATACTACTTCTATTCCGACATCATCAAGTGATTTACAAGAGCATTGACTACTCCATATCTTAGAGGTTTGAATGTGCAAGACAAATTGAAGAACCTAAAAAAAGGATGAATTGTGTATATTTAGATTGATTAGTTCATGACATGACTTTTACATCACATAATAGGAAGAATATGTGGATTAATTCATGCTTCGTGCATTTGTGACGAAGGGAATGGTATAATCCTTGAGTATACGAGATGTAGTGTCCTAGATATCGGGTCCTGCTTTGATCAAAGAGATCTCAAGTTTGTGTCTAGTTAGGATACTCTCTTTCATTAAATCCTTTGCATAGTTGTGTTAGGGAAATGAAGTCCACTAGATATGGTAGGAGGGCCCTCTATATCACAAATAACAAAGAAAACACGTAGACTAATCTTGGTATGCTTCATGCTCTCTTGATGAGTTCCTCATAGGAGAATGATAAGCACATCATTTGAAATAAATATGGTTTCATATGAAGCCTTTTTTTGCAAGAATGTGGATTACATCACGTCCAATGATAAGCCAAATGAAATCTAGGATGACAAACCCCACCACAAATCTTACCTTGAAACCATAGATTTCTTGTTGCATGCCATATGCATTGGACAAATTCCCCTGAGTAAGATATCCTAGATGTAATTACTTTAACATCATTGGATCTTACCCAAAGAGTAAGATATCTTTGGATCTTACCCAAAGAGGAATTAGATATCTCAAGTTGGTGCGCCACGTACCCCCCCTCCCTCCCACCTTAAGTAAAGATCAACGACATTCATTTAATGCGTGAATCAGATGTCCACGCGACGCCACGTCACATGTGCATGTGAAAACAAAAATATAATCTCACATGACAAAAAATCACGCGATTCACCACGTATATAAGGTACGCGTGATTAGAGAGTTAGTGCTATATTGAAAAGGATGCTTAATCTCTCTAATCACACACACTCACACATGCGCGTGCTTACACGCGCACTCGTGCATGACAAGACGAGACCGCGAGGTCGTCGATTTCACACGGTCTCGTGTCAAAAATAAAACCTAACTTACCAATTTTGGGAATATATAACGAATTGAGTGGCATAATGGTAAATAAGGGTCGAATCCACAGGGAATTAAGGTATTTTCGAGATATCTTTTGGAAATTGATCAAATTGGACAATGAATTGAGGTGAGAAATTAAGGAAAATAGTGATTTTAGAAATATAACTCAAAGATCTATCCACAGAATCAAAAATCACTCAATTTGGATTAGTAATCGCGGAGAAATCAAAGATGGAAGTGGGAGAAAAATTTTTGAATCGCGAAGAACATACACTGAAATTAAAATCAAAATTGAGCTAAATTAAGATCTTAAACCTAAAATTGATGATACATGATGATAGATTAGAGGAAAAACTTGTTTTCTAACCTGAGATAACGATCGAATCAAAGCTATTCATTCCGCGAATTCAAACGTGAACATCGGTGTTCAAGAGACAAATTCTCCTCGCTCGATCGACGAAATCTCACTTATAAACACTCCGTGGTCGCGAAATCGAGTCTAGCAGCGATTACAAGTGAGAGATTCAAGAGAAGATACGTGTAGATGGGTCGATTAAGTGAAATCTTCCTCGAATGTCTTACAAAATCGAAGAATGCCTCAATATATAGGCCCACTTGGGCGTAACCGTCCGATTGATGCGTTTAATCCGCATCAACGGTCCGGATTAAACGCATCAATATGAAACGGTATGAAAATGTCGCGACCGTTAGATCGCAGATGGAGCGCCAGGATGATCCGCTTGATATGCGTTTAAAAATGCGTCGTTTCGTAGCCGTTGGATCGCGATCCGATGGTTCTGATGAAGCCTTTAAAACCTGCGTTATAAAACGCTTTTAATTTCCGCCGTTGGATCTTGATCCAATGCGTCAGATGCTCCCCGCGCGATTGCATCTGGACCGTTATAACGCCTCTTTTAAGACACGTGCATTGATGATCTCCGGTGGTCCGCGCGTCCACGTGATCGAAGCGTGTGATGCCGCCACGTCGCATTAAATCTGACCGTTATAATAACGCCTTTAAGACACGTGCGTCATTGATTGATTGGTGGTCCCGCGTTCACGCGATCGACGCGTGGATTTTCTATGCTCCGCCCGATCGACGCTCCTCCGTCAGCCACGTCGCCTGAAATGAAGATAATTGTGTGGGACTTAGCCCACACGGAAAATATTAATGAAACCCGTCGGGTTTATAATACTTGACGGATTAGTGGGTTTGAAAACCTTTCCGATATACGGAAAGCTGAAAACCCATTTATATAAACTATGTACTATATGAATAATAAATATAATTATACGCCGCGTAGGCAACGCGTGGGCTCGCGTGGCGCTGCCAAGTGGCCCTAAGTGCCACGTCGCATCCACGTGGGACCCGCGCAAAAAATAAAAACATTTTTGTCAATTTTTTAATTATTTTAAACGCTTTAAATCAAAAATTAAATCTAGAAAAAATCCCTAAAATTGTAAAATCCATAACTTTCAAAATATAACTCCAAATTAATCCAAATTTCTTTCATTTGATCTGAAATTTAATTATCTATCATTCTAAAAAGTCAAATTATTTAAATAACAAGAGATTTAATTCTTATTTCAAAAATACATTCATTTCTTTAAGATTTTAATTTTAGAAAATGAAATGAATATAAAAATGATTTTTCTTATTATTTAACTTTAAAAACCATTTATAATCTCAAGGAAAAATAGTTTATACAATTTTTAATCTTTAATTCATCATAATTAACCCTAAATTAACGCATTTTGAGATTATAACATAAAATTGCATAGAATGATAAAAATGCACTCAAAGTATGATAACATGCATATAAATGGAATGTTTTATGCCTTATTTTGCATTAATAATCATGTTTTATCATGTTGAGATTGCATGTTATCAGTGCACACACGCGCACGCACACACATACATACACACCTGCGAACACATACGTGATGCCACGTGGCATGTCCATACGCCGCCACGTGGCAATGCCCTTTTCATCTATGACATGTTAGCTGCCACGTCAGCACACGATATAAAATTATTTTTTTAATTCATTTTAATTCAAAAAAAATCTAATTAAATTCATTAAAAATTCTAAAAAATTCTTTAAAAATCCCTAAAAATTATAAAATTCATAAATTTCAAAATAAAACTCTAAATTAATCCAAATTTATTTCATTAGATCATAAATTATTAGATCTATCATTCTAAAAAGTCAAATTTAATCCACTCATTTCTTTTAGATTAAACTTTTAAAAGAGAATAAATTTTATTTTAAAAATACACTCATTTCTTTTAGAATTTCAAACGTAGAAAAATAAATGAGTGTATAAATAGTATTTTCTCTTATTATTTAGCATTAAAACCTAATTATAATCTCAAATAAAAATGGGGATAATCTAATCTAAAAATATTTCTCTTTAATTTATCATAATTATCCCTATATTAGTGCATTTTGATATTATAACTTATTTTTATAGAATGATAGATAAAGACTCAAAAATATAATAACATACATGATAATTGAATATTTTCTGCCTTAATTTACATTAATAATCATATAATTTCATGTATAATTTGCATACTATCACTATACCATGTACTCTATGAGATATTGATTATATATAAACTATCATATGGAACCTTACGAGCATCAGTTACCATGTATGTATAATATTTCTTGTGCACGATACTCATAAATGAGTTAGGGTATGGTCAATTGTCAAACTCTAATAAGTTACTCAAGTTACCATTGATGTGTGTAGGAAATCATCAAAAACTCATTATCTAATAGTTTTACTATCTTAGTCAAGGATTGCATCGCATCTCATTCCTTGAGTCCACCTCAAATACTAAGGGCGCATGGTCCCATCTTGAACACACAATCAACTTTGAGGACTTAATGTCGTATTTAATATGTGTCATTTTAGAGATCCCATGGTTGGGGATTCATAAGTCATAATCAAAATACGATCATCCATCCATAAAATGTCTTTGGTGTCTCAAGTCAAAAAACCATATACGCAGCCATGAAATAAATCAACCTGATTGGCAGTTAGGTATAATACCATTTAGGGATTCATACAGATCAATTCAATGAACTCTTTCTCCAAAGATTACTCACTATCTATCATAAGTGTCTCCACACCAATGGCTACAAGATCAGACATACTCATCATATGAGTTGGATCAACTAGTCTTAGTCTTTCTAGATAATTCGATGTCCTTCTTGAATATCCCATGCATAAAAATATTTATAATATATGTTAAAAGACTAGTGATCATTTTATCATGATCTCATCATAATTCACTTAGTCTTTCCATATGCTCATGGACTTCATTGCAATCATCACACAAGAATGACAGTGAATAAATTCATTTCAATGAATATAAAATGATATACTTGGAAGTGTGATTAGCTTATAGGATGCATAATATCCATCACCTTTTTATGATAAGAAGGTATAGATGAAAAGATCATAAAAGGTTGAAGATTCCCATAAAATTTTCTGTGAAAACTCCATCAAGATTGTTGGAGATCAAGCTTTGAATATGGAGAAACCTATAACATTGATAAGTGTCTCTCTTCTTGTCAACAATCTCAAATTTTGCGCTTTTCACATCCCATTAACTCCCACGTTGTAGTAGAGATCAAACCTTAAAGAAATACAAAACTAAACCATCATTCTCTTTCCTCTCTCATCTAAGATGTTTTTTGCCACTATAATGCTTGACATGGAGATTTATTCAATGCATCAAACTCACTGCACACACATGGTAAATAAAATAACAAAAAAAAATTGGTGCCTCATCAGATTTGTGGCATCAGATAGTCATGGAAGAGAGGCAAGAGAGAGAAAGAGAGTAAAGAAGGAGAGAGAGGGAGTAACCCCTCTCTCTCATGACAAAAATTGTGGTGCTATGCAGCACAAAAATTTTGGCAAAATTTTAAGCATCAACATCATGCGTAGAGAGAGAGAAAGTGAGGGGGAAGAGAGAGAGAAAAGAGAAGGGATAGAGAGAGAGAAAATAGAAGGGAGAGAGAGAGAAGAGAGAAAGAGAGTGGAGAGAGGGAGAAATCCATCTCTCATAAAGCAACTATGAAGTGGCAATTTGCCGTATTAGCATTCACAAAGAGGGGAAGTTATTGGGGAAGAGAGAGAGAGCAAGAGAATGGGAGAGAGAGGGGAGTGAAGCCTCAATGACGGCTATGGTGTTGTAGTTTGCTATGTCACAACTCTAACACAACAATTTTGCCACATCAGCGTCATTGGTGGAAGAGACAATAGAGAGAGGGAGAGAGAGATATATATATATTCACTCTCTCTCCTTTAGATGGTTTTGATCGCGCTAGGTGATAGAATCACATAAATGCCTCCTAAATCATTATAACTAAATTAATTTTAGGGGAAAATATATTTATTAAAAAATCATTAAAACAATTTGAAGTTTAGAAATTCATTAAAAATCATTTTAACTTCTAAAAATTCTTAGGAAATTTCAGAAAATATAAAAAAAATCTCAAATTTCTCATAGAAATAAAGTTAGTCATTTAAAATCATGATGGCAAGCATTCATAAACATTTTTGTGTAAAAATATATATTTTAAATTAGAAAAAAATAGAAAGTTGATTTCATGACTTAATAAAATATTTTCTTGATAAATCAATGTCATAAAATTCTCATAAAATTTTATCAAATCATGAAAAATCAAGATTTTCCTTGTAAACAAAGAGATTATCATTTTAATAAAGTAAAACGATTATAAAATATATTTATGATCATTTTATAGGAATAAATACATAAAATACATGATCTAAATGTATTAGTTTGGATGTTATCTATGCTCTAATGTTTGTAAATTTAAGTATAACCCCTTGCGGATCTGATGTTGGAAGAGATTAGTTATACGAATTCAAAATCTAACACTTCTTGTAGAAGGAGGCTTGTGGATTCAAGTCACTATTTGACATTGTTATTGTGCGAAAACCCCGTTAGAAGCAACATGATAGAGTCAAAAAGATGCATGAGTGTACGGTACCATAAGCCTAAATGAATCATTGAGCAATTTTAAAATCTTTGGGGTTGACTAATGGTGTCATTGAGAGTAAGGACCCATTCCCAATTAATGGAATCGAAGGAATTAGGAACCTAAGTGTGATGATTCGCTAGGGCATTCCATTTTGAATCCCAAGCAGAGTTCCACTAAGTTATAACTTAGTAATTCACTTCATGGCAAGGGATAGGGAAAAGCTCAATAAGTAGGGAAAATTTTATCGGATGAAATAAATTCAAAAATAGGATAGATTTTTCATTTACTTAGAAGATCTTTTTCTCGATGCAATGACACTTTTTATGAATCTTTGGAAAGATTAAAAAATTAACCAGAAAATATCACCATCATGGTAGGAATAATAAGTTTGGTTAATTTATAGTTAGTTCAATTATTTTATGAAGGATTGAATGACTAAGATAGAAGTACAATTGATGTGGATTGTGGAGGACATTTTTTATGAATATGACAATAACACGATCGATTTTATTAAAAAAAATTCAAGAAATAATAGTCATCGGAGACATCTTAATCAAAATGGAAGGAATATTGGTCCAAAATGAGGAATTATTGAGATAAATGGTAATCACTCTGAAATTAAATTGGAAAAGTGGAAAAAAAATTGGGAAAGTTGAAAAACCTGTTGAACAACTTGCAGATACGATGAAGGTTTTTCTTTCGAAAACTTCTCGCTCTAATGTTTGTCAAGTAAAAAAATCTCCTTTTCATAATTATTTTTGCGGTGACTATCAAAAAGAATGCTCGATGAATTGAGAGGTTATGGAAGAAGATCAACTCAATCTAGCTCAAAATTCAGAGGGCAACAAAAAGAAATTTGGGTATCAAAAATCTGGAAATCAGAACTTCAACAAAGAACCCACCAACAATTTCCAACCTCGACCATATTACAAAGAATTTTGGATATCAAGCCACAATATCCTGATGAGGCAAGGTTTATTTTGATGAATTTAGATTTTATCATTCTAGTATAAAGCAATTACTATCTCATCATCAAAGTGTCCTTGGGAAACATTATTTTTTTTACCATTTTTAACATTTTCTTGGACCAAAGTTGTCTACTTTTTTGCCTTTATTAAATCTTTAATCCATTACCTCATTCACCTGCGCATTTAAGAAAAAAAAAGATATTTCCCCTGAATTCATGAACTTAAAGCACAAGGAGAGAGTGGCTAAGAAACGGTTTAAAAGGGGCCCATTCACTTGTTTTTATGGAGGAAATCAAGCAAATATATGAATTAAAAAATCATGGGTTTTTCTAATATTTCTCGTTGCCCCTCCTCATCTACCTCTCTATCCATGCTGATCACACCCATCTATAAAATTACTTTCCTCGAATATCTTCTTTCCCATTGCATGAAATTTTCAAAATTTTCTTTCAAAAGTTCCCTCAATTTTTCGCTCAAAACTTCAAAAAGAGTGAATCTATATTCCTCTCTTTTTGAGTAGACAAAAAGTCATCTTCCAACGCTCGACTCCCTTGAGAATCAGCCCGGTTCTTTGATTAGAATCTTATGGCAATCATGATGAACATTATCTCATTCTGAGATCATTTCGAGAGATAGATGGGGCAAACTTCAAAAATTTCAAGGAGGATTGCTACGTGAATAGAAAAAGAAATATTTCAATTTCTCTCTAGCTCCCGAAGAATTGCCTACGTGGTCCAGCATCGACAAACCCCGCTTTCCATGCAGAGCCGACCGAGCAATCCAGGCGGGTTCCGCCTCTCCACGCGATACCTTCCTTCTGCTTCTCCCTCTCTTTCTCCTTCACGTTAACGAAAACCCCTAGGGGAAAAAAGGAGAAGAACCTCTTCTGTGAGCTATGGCGGAGGCTCCATCTATGAAGCTACCGGCATGGCGGAGCGGGAGGCAGTCCTACGACGGAGCTCGCCAGCAAAAACCATGGCGGCGCCACAGCAAAGCAGTCGACATAGGGTGCCGATGGAGATCTTTCTCCTACGATCGTCTTCCTCAGGCGCTTCTCAGATTATCTGTTCTTCGTCTTGACGGGTCTTCTTTCGGTGGGTGGTGCAATTCGAAGGAATCAATGAAGAAGGTCTGGCTTTTGAGGTCTGAAAAATTTAAAGATGGCTGCGGATTTCAGATGTTCGGGTGGTGAGGACGGCTTCGGTGGGGGAGTTGAAGATGGCGGTGGAGGATATCCACTCTGGGTCTCAGGGAGGGGGCAGAGGCAATGTTTCCTGGTGAGAGATAGATGGATGGATGGATTGATAGATAAAGATACAGGCAATTTTTTAAAGTGTTACTGACATGGATAGGGGCATATAAGATCGATTACGTAGATAGAGATAGAGATAGAGATGGAATTAGAGATTGAGACAGAGATAGGGAATGAAAGATTGAGGTGGAAGGTAGGGAATTAGAAATAGAGATAGAGAGAGAAGAAGAGATAAAGACAGTGATATAGATATAGGGAATTAAAGAGAGAGAGATAGAGGGGTAGAGATAGAGATCGGGAGGTAGATATAGGGAATTAGAAATAGAGATTGAGGGGGCAGGAGGAACTAGAGAGAGATAGAGAGAGAATTAGATATAAAGGCTGCGATTGAGATATTGGGAATGAAAGATAGAGACATAGATGGAACTTGCGATGGAGAGGTAGCAATCAAGATAGATATATAGAATTACAGATACAGGTAAAGATAAAGATAGATAAAGGGTATTAGAGATAGAGATAGAGAATTTTTATGCTACTGTCCATGAAGATTCATTTTCTTTTGAAATTTCATGGTGATTTGTTCTTAAGAATCTATGGTCACCAGCACTATCCGTTGTTTTTTTCTGTCAAATCCATGATCTGCGTCTTCCATGAATAGTTTACTTACCTGATGTTCATCAAATTTTCTTGCTAATTAAATATTTGAAATTCGTGTTTACTTTCTGCCCTGAATTCTATGAAGATTCATGATCTCTGGAAATTCCATATTAATTTATGAAAGAAAATCGCATCAATTAATTCAATTATACTTTCTATGAACATTATGATTCCATGGATATTCCATGGAGGGTCATGTCTCTAAAAATAAGAAGCTAATTTCCAGAAAAAAATTTCTGCAAAATTCTATAAAATTTGAATGTGAATCATCGTCGAAAACCATATTTATCATAATTCATGTCATAATTATGCGAATTATTATAATAAATCATGCTGATCATATTTCATTAATCATCATAAATCATCTCTTGATTGATAAGATTTTAGACTAATTCATCTACAGAAATCATCTACTATCCTGCGATGATTGATGATCATTTTTCACTGATGATGTGCACAGGTCACATGTGTGGGGCCACTTCTGCCTGTGCTACATGAACCACAAGCTCACTGAAAACAAAACCATGCTCAAAACCTTGGGAATCAAGGATGGAGACAAGGTGAATTTTCAAAAACTTTCTTACTTTTTTAAATCATAAAATAAAAAATACTTTGATCAGACCACCCTTTCCTAATTTTGATGAAAAAGCTGCTCTCATAAATAAATGTCTAATTAAATTTTTAGACGGATGTTCTTATTTTATTTTTTTAATTAAATTACCTGTAATTCTGCAGCTCCAGTTCATCAGGAAACATCCAAGAAAAAGTGGTGGCCTTCAATCACAAGAACAGGGACATCAGATCTAAGAACTTCAATTCATTCGTCTTCACTGCCATTGCTCCTCTCCTCTCATCTATACCATTCTTTCAGACTCTGAACCAATCATCATGAATTAGCTCAAAACATAATCATGAGGTAGTCTAAGCTGATGGATTATTCTTTCTTTTCTTCTTCTTCTCCCTGTCCTGCCTTGGTTTCCGTTTTCTGTCCAAGTATTTATCCTTCTCTCTCTCAAAATCTTCAACGCTTACAAATGGAGATTCCTGAGATCTCTTGTTCTTTTTATGCTTGGGACGGAGTTCCACGTCTGCTAGATCCTCATCTCCATCACTTTCACCATTCCAGATCCCAACATCATTAGGGTCTACATCATCATTTTCATCATCACCGTTATCATCATCATCATCATCATCCTCGACTTCTCCATCACTTGCATCACCAATGAGTTCATCATCATCATCAACAGCCACTTCATCCAGATCTTCATAGTCATACTCCCCATTGGCATCTTCGGAAGTTAATGGTGGCAAACCCAACATCTCTTCCACCTCATCATTGCTGCTATCATCATTTTCAATGGCAACCAGCTCCTCATCTTCTTCGATGGTCGTTGTTTTCTTCTTTTTCTTCTTCCTTGACGACGTGCTCTTATTAGCATAAAATTTATGGAAGACTATATCTTCTGGAGGAACCTCATCCTCCGCAAGTTGCAAGATCTCTTCTCCAATAAGATGAGAGCTCAGGTCAGGCTGAAAAAACACAACAAAAGTGAGGTGACGCAGCACATATCCAAAAAAATCCACAAATTATTGATAAATGATGCAAAAAGTATCGTGAATGATGGATAAAATGGAAACCAAAATCTGGAGAGAAGAAAAAAGAATTGGCTGGTTACACTAAGTTTTGGGTTCTTTTTGTTTGGTGGTGGTGGTTTTGGGGGGGAGGGGAGGGAGGTCAACAACTTGACTGCCTCGCACAGAAGGATGAGAGAGGGGGGAGAGAGAGAGAGTTCAACAACTTGACTGCCTCGCACAGAAGGATGAGGGAGGGGAGAGGGAGAGAGGCGGGAGAGAGAGAGAGAGAGAGAGAGAGAGAGGTCAACAACTTGACTGCCTCGCACAGAAGGATGAGGGAGGGGAAAGAGAGATGTCAACAACTAGACTGCCCCGCACAGAGGGATGGGTTAGGGGAGAGAGAGAGGTCAAATATTTGACTGCCTTGCGCAGAGGGATGGAGAGAGAGGTCAACTATTTGACCGCATCGCACAGAGAGAGCCCTAACCAGTTCGATCCTCTCTGAACCAAAAAATTAATTAATTAAGTAAACAATAAGAATCCGATTTCTCCAACTATGTTTCAAATGAATGTCAGAGTCCTGAATACGATCCAACACAGAGCCTTCAGAATATCTTATTATCAATAATAAATGAAGTATAAAGTAGATAATCCATTGAAACCCTGACAATATCCATCCAAGAAACAAATGAAACCCTGACAATAGAACAAAAAAAGATGATGTGTAATAAATACCTTTCTTGTCGGAGCAATTTGCGAACCACCGTGCCATGTTTCCCCTCCTCTCTGACTGGCCTTTGGTTTCTTCTCCATGAACTTATCCAGAAACGCAGAGAGAGAGAGATCAATCAAAGGATCGCCATTGTAAACAATATTGACACCTGATAGCAGGGTTTGAGCCATGGCGGAAACCGACGGATGAACATGTGCTGCTAATAGTGTTAATTCCCACCAACCGGCAGTTTCTGCATTGCTGTCAAAATGCTAGTTATAGTAAATATACTCTTTCACTCTTCTGTATTAGATGGATTACGAATATATTCTTGTTTAAGCCCGAGTTATCGGGAGAAAAGAGGATTCTGTTTTCTAGTAATTTATCACTTCTTGTATTCCTCTCTACTCGGATCATGAAAGAATGATTATAATGGATAGAGAATATTGAAAGCCTGATAAAGAAATTATGAAACATAAAGTAAAAGAAAAATACCAATATGCAGGCTCCCTGTGCCGTGGATTGTATCTTATAACTGAAGTTGTCCTTTTCGCAGAACTTCAGACTTTCCTTCTCTGAATCTCCACAAGAGATTCTTGATGCAAGGTCACTTTTTTTCTGAACTAAAATGGCAACTGTCGACCACTTTTGTTTCATCCATTTCTTTGAGAGAAGCATTCGAGCAGATGGATTTGATTGGATCACTGGATCCGTCATGAGTTACTTCTTTTGCATCCTCTAGTACATCGGTGAAATGCTCAAGATCTTCGTCAGCTGACTCGCTTTGAAGCATCATACTCCTGCAGAGATGTAAAGATAGATAAGAATAAGACAAAACAGGTCTGGAACTCGCAATAAAAATCCTGTAGTCCTATATGTAAAACGGCTTCAAATAAATTAGAAGAATTCAGTGGTAAATAAATTCGCAAGTAATAATCAAAGAAGAGGTTTTCAGTATGATCAAAGATGGGCAAAAGCATAAATGTTCTACCACAAATGGGATTTTGCTTTGAGGACTTCAGAAATAAGGCAAAGGCATCCACAGGCATATTGTGGTGGCTGCAGCAGTGAGATCTGTCAATAAATATACACTTTAAGTTAAATATTTTATTCCATATAGTTTGTTTGAAATGCAAATGACTAAAGATTATTAAAGAATATCCAAGGTCAAGCACCTTTGCAGAGAGAAGCAGTATTTAACTAGGGTTTTTTAGACTAAGAACCCTGCGAAGATGGTGTGCACATATCTTTGGGGTCTAGGGTTTACAGTTTAAGGATTAGGGTGATAGAAAGTCTACAATGCTGGTGACAAAATTCCATTAAGTCTATAATGCTGTGATGTTAAAAAGGTGTCTCTTACACTGAATACAAAGGGTTTATATACAATGGTCATATAATTGAGCCTTCCCTAAACAAAATACCATGGTAAAAGCTCAAGAAGAAAACTACCATGGTAAACAAGAAATTTAAAATATAAAGATTCAATCACACTCAGATAAATTTATGAACAAAAAGGTTGGTCTAAAACATCTGATTTTGATTTTTTTTTTACTTATAACAGAGAAAAAGGTGGTTCAGGCACCTGTAGAAGCCGCTTGGAAAATGCTGATATCCGTTTCACATTCAAGTCACTCTTCATCGCTTTGAACAGCAGGGCAAGAAACATTTCATGCTGAAAAAAGATGTCGCGTTCAAATATTTTAGTTGTTCATCTACAGATGTTTCTCGAAAGCCATAATATATGAGAAACTGCTTCATTTGACATTGGGAACACTAATGAGACACAATCAGATAGTAAAAGAAATGATAAGAAGAGAACTCCCTCAAATATCATGACTTAATGGGATGGCTGTTCATAAACATAAAAAGAAATTCTGGTGAAATATGAGGACACGCACACAACAAGGAAGAGAAAATAGAAAAACTCAAGCAAAACTTAAAAACTGCATTATGATGGGATGGCTTCATAGAAATCACTAATAACATCTTCTTTTATGATTTGAGATGGCTTCACAGAAATCTCATGAATTTAAAACTTAAAAGTTGAAAGAATGACAACATCTGCACATTACATGGTGGAAAGGACGCAGTCATAAAATATGTCAAATAAGATGAAGAACATAGAATAGATAAATACAAGGAAATATAAAATGATTCCTCAGAAAAAGAGGAGGATCACCGGCAATCAGTGATCCGCCATGAGGAAGATAAAATGATATGAAGTTAATGTCCGAAAAAAGTTCATATAGCAATAAATCTGATAGACAGCTCGATCTTTGAATTCAAAATGAAAGAATCTTTCAGGAATTCTGTTACAAGAAACAAGATTCAAAAAAGGGAAAGAGGGGAATATTGATTCCAGAGTCTCTCCCTGCTCTCCATTCAGTCTCTCTGGATGCCCTCCATTCAGTCTCGGCCTTTATTTAAAAGCTCAGGGTTACTACATTTAAACTCCTGATTATGTAGAGGTTGGTGATTGACCCCTCTTCTGTTGACAACTACTTAAGTGCAGATGGATGTTGCATCAGAATCTGTCAGACATCTGTGAGAAAACTGCTGAACCAAAGAACCGTAAAAACTAGAGCTGCAAATAGGAACAAAAAACCCCATGACAAAAACTGTCCTGCAGTATCCATGCTTACATGAGCCCAAGTAGGGAGGGAGAGAGAGAGATGGTTCTGATTATCACTTTTGGGTCCATGAACCAAAAAAGAAAAAAAAGGAAAACGGTGTCAAGAATCTGCTTTCCCTCCTTAAGCATTCGCACTCCTTATTGAGGTGAGATGCAAATGATGGCTGCTATGAAAAACCCTAATTCAAAATTATACATGAGGCCAGTTATATACCAGTCTAAGTCACTTACACTAGATGGGCCGAAGTCCACTTATACCCCCCCCCATAGGAAATGGGCAGCTAAGTGACTCATATTGGGCCACATATGTGGCCCACTATTACATAAGTGAATGCACATTAAAAAACAAAATATTAAGAGAAGAGTGGGACACTAATAAACCATGGCCCACTTACGTATGAAAGGGAAATAAATTTAATGTCAGCCTAACAAATTGATAAGACTCCACTTGCGACACGGAGGAGGTACAAAAGAAGAAAACCAAGACCAGGTCAACTCTCTTCTGACCTGACACTGGGCCGGGCACCTAACATCACCAGCTGTAAAGACGGTCAGACTTGAAATGGGAGAGGTCTATAAATAAGGAGCATGAACAAGAGAGGGCATTGGAGAACTTGAGTCTGAAGGAGAAACTGTGTAATTTCCTCGAAGTTTCTTTCCTGAGGTCTTATATTCTTGTATTCTGAAGTTTCTGTGAATAGACAGATCTTTCTCTTTCTAGTTAGAGGTGCAGAGATTCATTAAGAATTAAATGACTTAATGATTTAAGCTTCCTATTTCCCCACGTGGGAAATAGGAAGCTTAAATGACTTGGATTGGCCACTAATAAAATGTGGCCTATTATTACATAAGTAAATGCACATAAAAAAACAGTAAGAGAAGGAGATAACTGTAATTTCAGACTAACAATTATCACATGTTGCCTACCATGTCACATGACAACTGTGAGGTTCATAGCAAGATCAGCATAGTTTAATCAGATCAGACAACCTAGAATTAACATTAAGTGATTTTAGAAAGATGGATAAGAAATGAACTGGCCCCGGAGGAGGCAAGAGGGACGGCGTAGGTGAAATGGGAGACCGTTTGTCGTCCCGTTTCTTAAGGCGGACTGGGAGTTCAGTCTTTGCAGCATACCAACTTGGCGTTATTGACCAAGTGGGTGGACCGCCTACTCCAACTGTCAGGGGATCTATTGTCGGTGCTACTCCATGACTGCTACGGAGCCTCGATCGATTGGCTCAAGTGGCAGACCCCACAGAGAGGCGACTCGGCGTTCATGTCCTCCCTTCGTCCAGTTTTCGCGGTAGTGCAGGCCCTTTTTCATCCCAAGCTGGGCTCCGGGACATCCTTTTGGTTCTGGTCGGACAAGTGGTCGAGGAATGGGCGATTACGCCAGTCCTTCCCCCGGTTGTTCGCTCTCGCTACAGATCCGGAGTGCTCCGTGCGTCAAGCTTGGCACGAGCGGTGGGCCCCGCCCATGCCCGTAACGTTGTCCGACCAGCAGACGGCTGAACTAATTCGTTCTGGGGCTACTAGCGGATACACGACCTACTGTGGGGCAGGATGGGTGGACGTGGTGTGAGGCGAGTTTCTCTGTTCGGGCAGCCTATCGTCGCCTCAGGGCACAGGCGGGATCGCAGGACCCGATATTCTTGAGACTATGGCGACGTATATGGAGAAGCCGCATCCCATTGAAGATCCGGGTTTTCCTTTGGCTTCTCCTGAGACGGCGATTGATGACGAGATCCCTCCGGCAACGATGGGATCCCCACTCTTCAGCTGATTGCGCGCTGTGCGGGGCATCATTGGAGGATTGTGATCATCTCTTCGTTAGGTGCTCATTGGCTCGGGTGGTGTGGACTATGACCAGAGGTGTTCGGGCTCAGTTGTCCTCGATGGAAGTCTTCTGGAGATCAATGGCGGACGGCCCTTACCGGATGGGGGCAGAGTGGTACCTCATCTTTGCCACACTCTGGACTATATGGAACCACCGAAACGAGGTGGTGTTCAGGGGTCGAATCCCCTCCGCGGATGTAGTAGTGCACGAAGCGAGGGGACAGGTGTCATTATGGAACCGAGTCGGTTTAGGCATAGCGACCCCTGTACTCCTATAGTCTCTTATTTCTGTTGTTTCAATAATTAATTCAATGACAATGGGGGGGTTCCATTTCGGGGGCCCCTCTTTCTCTTTTCAAAAAAAAAGAAAGAAATGAACTGTTTACATATATCTTTCTCGACAATTTTTCATTTTTCAAGTGTATATTCACCCACTCTAACTGCAGGAATTGTTTCATTTGGAATTCAAATCCAATGCATTCAGTTACAAGTTGTAATAAAGGATATAATAATGAGAGGAGAAAATATTTACCTTGGAAGAATTTAAGGCGGTTGGCTCCAGTAGTTTAGAATACAGTGCGCGGTAAAAACGGTCACTGAGGATCTGATTCTTAAAAGAAATCTGGTATAAGAGAGTTAACGCCTGGACCCCTATGTTGAAGTTTTTTGAATGGACCTGCGATTGAAACATGATGAAACTCACGTTCAGAATTAGAGAAAACCAATCCTGATAGAATCAACATTCTGATCTGGATCAATGTCAGTTAGATCCACATCCGAGTCATGCTCAACTACTGAGCATGACCTCTTCTGGATTGGCAGATCTACGATCCATCAATCCAATCGACAAAATAGTTAATCTACAGCCATACTTCAAGGATTCTCAACTGTAGATCACATCCAACGAGCTAGAGAAGGCCTAGTCGATCTGGATCATTGAATTGTCCACTTGGATTGACAAGGCATATGCTAAGATTGAGATCACCAATCAGATTAATCTGGCATTCTGAACTTCTCTTCTCTATTCAGAAAGGTACTAAACATTTAAAGGGTCAAATAAGGAGAAAGATATTAAAAACTTACCAATTTGAAAAGTATGGGTGTCTGAACCTCTATTATGTCATCAGCCTCGTCACTTGCCACATAAGGAAATGCCCTATTTACCCCCTGGATAGAAAGATATGATCACAAAGTACATGATTCATTAGATACAAGTAAATAAAAGAAACATATTATTGTAAACAAATCTGATGCATATGGTTTAAAAGATAATACTCCAAAGCATGAACATTTTATTGGGATTCTTATTCCATATCAAGCGCTGCCTATAATAATTATAATAAAGATAATATTCTTTTATAACTAGTATTATAATAAAAATAATTCTAAACTAGAACCTTCCGGTTCTGGTTTGATAACTGGGCCGCATACAGACGGCTTCGGGACCAAGATAACCCGGAGGATCCGCTCTTCTTGCAGAGGTGTCGTTTGGTGTGGAAGCGTCGTCTCCCTCTGAAGATCAAGTTGTTTGCCTGGCTCCTGCTACGACGGCGCCAGATGACAAGGTCTATGCTGCAGCGCATGGTCTCGGAAGCTCCAATAGAATGCCCATTGTGCGCCAGGGCAGTGGAAGATTGCCAACACTTATTCTTTGCCTGCCCCTTGGCCCAAACGGTGTGGCAGGCGACGGGGGTCAACCGCCTCATGTTGACCTCGAAGGAGACATTCTGGCAGTCTCTTGGCAGCGATACATTTCGTCGCAGAGTTGAGTGGCAGACTATTTTGCCACACTTTGGTCCATTTGGATCCATAAGAACGAGGTCATATTCAGGGGCCGTTCCTGTCTGATGATGCTATACTACACAGCGCGAGGGGGTTTGTGTCTTTTTGGGATCGTGGTGGTCTAGGCCCCTCGACTATTGGACCCTTGTAGCTCATGATCTGTATCCTTCGTCATTGATTTAATGACAACGGGGGGCACTGTTTCGGGATGCCCTTCTCCCTTTTCAACGAAAAAAATAATACTCTTTTATAGATTTATGAATGAAACGGAAATCATCTGCACTAAATTTAGCTTAAGTACATTTTTAATTAAAGAAATTGATAGACATACAGTCAAAAGGGCACATAAAAGACGGGAGTCCATTTCAACACAAGATTCCATCAAATTTTCTTGCATCTTGATAGATCTTGATCCCAACTTTTTTCTCTGAGTAATATTCTTTGTGCCAGACTTCTTAGCTGCACTTCCATCATTTTTATTATCAGGCCCAGATGATATTATAACCTGCAAGGAGGAAACCAATAGAGATATTTAAAATTGGGTTAGTATAATTGGTTGTTGAGCATCTCGAGAAAATGTAAAGAAAAGCAATTTCAGGATACGTTAACACAAATGACTGCAGAAAAACTAGAAATGAAAGGAAGAGTTTATATTTGATCATCTACCTTAACTGGAAAATTTAAACTCACGATTATGCAGACAAATGAATTCTGATTTAAGCTCAGTGATCGTTAAATGAACAAGACTGTGAAAATAAAAAAATTTAAAAACATTAATAATACAAGCAATCATATAACATAAATTATCTAGAAATCGGCGAGGCAAAACAAAATCACATGGTTAAAATCAACCTCACCAATTCCCAATAAATGATGTCTTACAGGGGAAGGCCCCGAATGCCCAGAAAATTAGGGCAAAACGCTCATATCATTCATTCAAGAATGTACCTTAAATAGGCTCACAGTGAGAGTATGGCATATTACAGTAAAGTCCTTCAATAATCACAAAATATAAAAACTCCCCATAACTTCTAACATACAGTATACAAATCCCAAGTTTAACAAGATTCTTTAAATTTTTTTTTTTTTTTTTGAAAAAAGATAGAGAGCCACCCGAAAACAGTGGCCCCCCTTTGTCATTGAAGAAATGACCGGTATTGTGGGTCAGTTACAGCATGATTAGTGCCAACGAGATGCCAAGATAGTGCAATCCACCTCGCATCATGCTGTACCGCGTCGGTGGAGGGGAGACGACCCCTGAAGATGATCTCGTTCCGGTGGAGCCAGATCTTTAAAGTTTTGATTTCCGTAAATTTTAGTAGTAGTATTTCTAGTCCCTAGAATCAGAGATTCCAGAATTTAACCTATATTTTGCATCTTTTTACCCATTATAGTTTTTTACCCTATATTTTCCAGAATTTAACTGATTTCTACCTCAACTTCTTCTTCTCTCTCTTCACTCTTGTAACTGCTCTTCTTGAATCGAAGGATATATTCTTGCATCTATCTTGGAGTCTTGCCACAAAGAAAATAAAACTACTTTCCTATCTGTCATCCTAGAAGTCAAGGATCCCATCCAAGTCAAATTCCAATGCCAATGTGATGCAGAAAGACGATAGCATGTGGTCATTCCATACACTTTTTTATAAGCTATAGATTCAGCAACAGGAAGGGGCTCAAATAATGAAGCACAAATCTAGCCTCTTCAGCACTTCAATTTACCAAAGGGTTGTGCTCGAATTTTTTTATAAGCTATAGATGCAGCACTGGGCCACTCTCTGGCAGGGAAAACACATAAGAGGGTTTCATAGGCCTCAAAAAATGAAGAATAAGGCAGCCCAGAACAGCCCTATAAGATGGTCGCCCGGAAGAGTGAGAGAGTGGCGACCCATACCTTAGTTTGGACAACAATTCCACACAGTAGGACATATCATGTTAGCTATCTCTCTCTTCCCACCCCCTTTCCCATGGCCCTATCCCTCTCTCTCTATTTTCCGGCCTCAATCGATGGGGCAGTCCACAATGTGGAGGGTTTTTTTCATGATGGTTCAGGAGGGTTAAAGGGCCAATGTTGGGAGGATCAGGAGGTCCCTACTGTATCATGTAACCCAAAACTTATACATCTATCATGTCCCACACTTAAATCTTATAAATATATCATGTTGATCACTGATCTCGCATGATCTTCCTTTTACCCAAAAAAAGGAAAAAAAAAACTCTCATCTCCTCTTCTCTCTCTTCTCATCCCGATTATTCTCCAGAACTGTTTTTTATCTAATGGAAATGTTATCCCCCCTCCCTTGAAATCTGAGTTACAAGACATTTCAATAGAATCCTGGTGAGAAACACCTCTTCTCGCCTACAGCAGGAGGAAGAGAAGTAGTCTATCTACACTTCATCACAAAACCACCCCAGAGTTTGGGCAGGAAAACATGGACATAACCAGTAAAGGGTGAGCCGGCATTCTGGACTACAAATAAGGACTAGAGTGTTACCTCGAAAGGAGCTTGGATGCAGACTCTCAAACTACCTCATCCCTGGAGCTGTCATTCCAGCCGTTCATGGTTTCCCTCTCTCCCTCTCTCCCTCTCTCTCTTTCTGTCTCTTTGTGGCAATTCAAGAATCCATTTTCACCTCTCTTTTGAATTATTACCAAATTCCTTAAAGGTTTCTATCTAGGAATCACCTAAAATTACAGGATCCATGAAAAGTCAACACAAAAATCCATAAGTCAACGGGAATGTAAGAGAAAAGGCTGACAAAATAAAATAGCATACTCTGAACTCTGACAAGCCAAAACAGAGATATCCTGAAGATTCAAGAAACGCTAGAATCTTACAGAAGATATTGTCTGTTTCAAAGTGATTCTCTGCAAATCTTGTCAGCTGTTAAGAGATTCTCCCCTTGGCCCACTGAGCTCTTAATGAACCTCACAAAATAGGCTTTCGGTCACCTCAGCTACGTTAAGTCGCCCCTATCTACGTTTCTAACTTCTCCACTTCTGTTTACAGACTTCATTGGACTTCCAGACGTCTTATCAAACACAAAACCAAAGAGACGACCACTTTTACATTCTTCCTCCATTAATCTTAGGGTGTGGTTTCTGAGTTGGCCAACAATTTCCCTGGATAATGAGGTTAATAATATCCATTCAAACATTAGTTTAATATTAAACTCTGTCAGGGAATTTCAATTAGTTAGGAAGTCATCTCTCATTTGAGAGAGAGTGGAATGAAATATTTCACTTCTCTGCCAGGTAATGAAGTTTTTCATCTGCAGCTCAACCTCCTCCTTGCTCTTTTTCAATTTTTCAACTTCTCGATAACTCCAGCAAGATAAGTATTTTTTTAAATCAAATTAAATAGTTTATTACTTGCAAAGTAAAATCACTGAGAGAAGAGAGAGAAACCATAAATTGATAGGTGAAAAGAAGCCATCAGAGTCGAAAGTTGATGAACATGACCAGAGTAGATCGTACCTTAAACAATGCAAAATAGATGTCCACCAATCGTTTAGCTACTTTGGGGCCATCACCTTTTGTTGAAAGGAATATTTGGCTCAAAAAATTGATCTGGCCATGAAATTCATGCAGATTAAGCATTCAGTACAGAAACAAAAACAATGCCGGAGCAAACGACAGAAGATAGACAGATGGAGTACAAGTAGGCATGAATATAGGATGAATAACTTTTTTTTGAAACATATAGATAGGATGAATAATAGATCAAAGCAGAGGAGTTCTGCAATATTAGAAGACTTTTGACACTCACATCATATACTGTGTAATTATAAAGTAAGGGAATATAAATGTTTGAAGTAGCTACAACATAAACTATCTAATGAGTAACAAATATAACTTGAAGATGCATACCAAATTAGCAACAACAATTGCTGACAATGTGATAAAGACAACCAGATATAACAAATAGACATTAAAGCTTGGGAAACAAAACTTACAGCATGGTATTTAGATCGCAATCCAACATGAGGTCGAAATATGAAAGCATCAACCTCTTCAATGACAACAAGCTGCAAAGAAAGAAGAAATACTTGGTATATAACATAAAATTAATGCTGAGTATAAACCAGAACATGAAGAAGACTCCAGTGAATGTCATGCTCAGAGAGTATTCTAAAGATGCAACTGAGAAATTTGAATGCCCATATATGCATTACTGTCATTCAAGTATGCCGGCGCTGTCAAGCAACTTAAGGTTACCTAAAACTTTTTAAGAAGTTTTAAAACCATTTGTAAGATTCTCCAAGATCGGCACGCTCCCTATCCGGTACTTAGGCCTGCCACTGACTGAGAGAAGTCTCCGAGCACCAGATTGGCAACCAGTTCTGGAAAAGGTGGAGGCGAGATTAGGGGGCTGGCAGGCTCATCTCATATCGCGAGGTGGCCGCCTAATCCTACTGAAGGCGGTCCTCTCTACCATATCAATTTACTTCATGTCGGTGTTCCGAATGCCTGCTGGTGTGAGACAACGACTGGAAGGGGTGATGAGGCTTTTCTTTTGGGGGGGGGGCCAAATCCAGTGACGACCAAAGAGGGAGCTCTAGTCGCCTGGTCCACAGTGTGTCGGCCTATATCCCAAGGTGGCCTGGGAATACGCCACATCCAGCACAACAACGCCGCCCTCCTTGCCAAGAGAGTACTCCAAGTTATGCAGCCGTCAGGGGACATCCTCTCGCTGCTGCTCCGTCAGGTCTATGGGCATTCTATGGACTAGGATTAATGGGGGACACCGCGACGTGGGGATTCCCCTTTCATTGCCGGGCTGCAGGAATCTTTCACACAAATGCAGCATTCTTTCCGCCCTCAGCTGGGCGATGGGACAGGATTTAAGTTTTGGCAGGAAGATGGGTCTGGATTAGGACGGCTGCGCGACCTCTTTCCACGCCTATATGCCCTCACGCCGGTCCCCGGAGTCACTGTCTGGACACAGTGGTCGGACGCCTGGTGCCCGGCTCTCCCACAGGCACTATCCAACCAGAGACTAGCGGACCTTTTAACCTTGCAGTCACGGCTCCCGAGTATGCAACTGACTGACAGAACACGAGATGCATGGGTATAGCGCCACTCCCGGTTCTCAGTCCAGGCAGCCTACTGTATCCTTTGCGGGCAGGAGCCACCGGAAGACCCTCAGCTAATCCGCCGGTGCCGACTAGTGCGGAAACAAGGACTCCCGCTGAAGATCTGCCTGTTCGGCCGGCTACTTCTCCGACGTCACCTTTGAACACGAGTTCTGAGGCGCCATCAAAACCCGGAGGCTCCGGTGGAGTGCCCACTCTGACAGGAGACAGAGTAGGATTGTAGCCACCTTTTCTTTTAGTGCACACTGGTGCAGGCGGCATGGCGGGCAGTGGGCGCAGGGCACCTTGTCACATCCTCAGACGAGGAGTTTTGGAATTCAATCAGCAAGGGTATATTCCGCCAGGAGGCGGAGTGGAGGCGGATTTTCGTCACCCTGTGGTCAGTGTGGTTACACTACAACTAGGTCATCTTCAGAGGTCGCTCCCCCACTGACGAGGAGATTGTTCACGACGCGAGGGGGTTTGCTCTATCTTGGCATCAAGGAGGCATCGGCTCCTTATAACATGTAACCCTATCATCGCATGGTATGTAAAATCGTCATTTAATCAATGACAGCAGGGGACACCGCTTCGGGTGTTTCCCTCACTTTTATTCACACAAAAAAATCATGTGTAAATAACCATATGTTTTGTCTCCTGTTTAGTCCAGATCTCCTGAGCTAAAGGGCACTTGATAAGTTGGGAGCAGTCCTCTTCCCCATCTGTGCAAATAACACACTTTGCCGAGGCCTATGGGAACATTTTCTTGCCTAACACCCGCATCATCAGTCTGCATCAGAGAAGCAGCCAACAAAAATCTGCACCTTTAGGGGAACTTTCCACTTCAAGCGGAGTCTACATGCATGGATGATTTCGGGATTTCCCTCACTCCATCAGTTTCTAATCTTCTTGTAGACATCCCTCCCCACTCCCAGTCATCTCGTGTCCCACTCACGGGTTTCATATGTAATAGGGACGTCTGCATGTCCACGAGGTCCTCCACCCTCTGGTTTGACAAGACCCCCTCTAGAAAGGGTTTCCAAGTGTCATCCCAGCACTACCTAACCATTGATTCATGGTCTCTCCCTAGGGCAAAAAATCTTGGGAACTCCTTGCATAGTATTCGCCAATTGGACCAGTCGTCCAGCCAGTAGTCGAAATAGGAATAAAGAGCCATCACCTAGCTGGGCAAAAAAGTGTTTGCACACTTGTAAGACAACCTGTCGCAGGACTTGCCGGAATTCTGATGCCCTAAGCACTGGCATTCCCAATCCAGGCACGTGCCATAACAGTCCTTCAATACCTTCATAGCTAGATCTTCCATGGGACTCATAAATTTGTCAGAACTACAAGACTTCTACTTTTTTATAAGCAACACCTCCAACCCTCTTGAGTAAGGGATCTACAAACCACATCCACACACAACCAGCACAATACCCTTGCCTTCCCTCCCCCCTATTCATCTCCAGAAGAACCTTCTCATCAAGCCCTCTAGCCGCTTACTAACACCCATGCGTACATTAAACATTCATAGGTAAAAGATGGGGACTGCAGAAAGCACTGAATGCAACAACACCAAACAGCCCCACTTGATAGAATTTTGGCCTGCCACCACTGCAGGTGTCTCTCCACCTTTCCGATCACTGGCTGCTAGTCCATGGAAGACTACCTATCCCCAGACAATGGCAGATCAAAATATTGCAGGCGTGTACCAATCAGTGTTCCCAAAGCCTCAGAGCACTGGATCTCTTCCACCAGTGACAGTCCAAACCCCACGAAAACTAATTAGTTTCAATTAAGCTGTAGACCTGAGACGTCAGCAAAGAGGTCTAACAACTTAGAAAGGTTCAGAGCCACCTCCACAGATCCTTTGGTAAAGAACATGGTGTCATCCACATACTGTAGCAGGGGGATGCCCCTCTTGGAAGCTCACAGTCTGAAAGCCCCTCAGCAAACCATGCAAAAAAGCTTGGCTCATGCACATCACAAGTCCATCCACTTCTAGGACAAAAAGTAGCAGTGCCAAAGGACAACCTCTCCTTTGAGCAAGAATTCAGCCTCATGTCAAACACTTGTTCACTAGGACTGAAAAGACGTGGAATAAAATGCATCGTTGAACCCCTGTTACCCATTCCTTGGGGAAACCTCTCCTCATAGATGACCACAAGAACTTCATCATGAGCTTTAGCCAAGTCCACCTTCCACATGACACCTTTGGAACCCTTTCTCTGTCACAGTGCTATGACCTCTCCTGACACAACTGCACCATTCTGGAATGAAAGCTGACTGAAATGGTCCAATGAGTTCCTCAATCACGTTACACCATCTATTTCCAGTATCTTTGCAAATATGAGGTATATAGTGTTGAACTGCGACATTGAGTTCCTCAATCACCAACTCTGACAGCACCTTGGCATTTGGACAACAGAACTATGTGCGATCTGTTGATTCAATCCATCTCATAGTTCCCCCTCTGGAACTCATCCAACGATGTCTTAACTTCTCTCCCAACCAGCCCCCAGAATTCACTGTAAAAGAATACCAGAAAGCCATCCGGACCAGGATCCCCTTCTCCATTCAGCCCCTTGATGGCTGCTTTAACCTAATCCTCTGAGAATGGCCTCACCAACTCCATCTTCTCCTGTTGCATTAATCTGGAGGCCCCTCTGTTGCACCAACTCTATGGTTTCTGGGACCACATATGGAGATATTTTAGAAGTGATCTGCCAAAGCTCAGCTGACACCCTGCAGTCTAACATGCTCTACATTCCCCACCGGCAACCCCAGTAGCTAATTCACTCTCCTCCCATCATTTTCCCTGAGATGAAAGAATTTTGTATTAGCATCACTCGCTTTTCATGCGATTGTTTTGTTCTCAATAACACCTCACTCTTCCTTTTATTCCTCTCCCTGATGTGTTTCTTCTGCCCGATAAGGTGTGCCTGAAGCCCTTCTACTTTTCTTGTCAACCTTAGGCAACCCTTGCGGACCACCATTTTGCCACCTCAGCCTTGAAGACATGCCACAACCACAACTTATAAATCTTTAAATACGTGGACTGGCTAAGCCCCTCATGTGCCTGCCAAAGTGTGACCTGACAATGGTCTTGGAACCACTTGATGTCCGCCATTGGAAAAAGATCTAACAGTTCCACAAAACACAGGAACCTGTCCATCTGGGATAACATGCGAAGTGCTTCTGTGCTCCTCCAAGCGTACACCCAATCTGTTGGCCCCATTTCCAGCAGAGCCTCCCTCAAGGGAAATGACCAGAAGGCCTCCAAGCCTGAGTCCCGCCCCCAAGCTCCATTCACCATGTCCCCTGTCACCAAGGTCACATTGAAATCCCCCCAAACAGCAACTGTAGACCATAGAATGCTCAACCCCACCTGGGACAGCTCCTGCCATAGACAGTATCCCTCATAGTTGCATTCATGGGACCATATATTGAGGTTACTACCCACTCCACGTCATTGATAGTCAAGATCCACAAAAGCAGACCTAGGCCACTTCCAGTCCGCCCTAACATTTCTCAGACAGCCAAAAGCACAAAATCCAGCTTGCCAAAATGAGAATTCAGGTTTCCTAAATATACCTGAGCCATCTCTTTGAGCGTTCCCTCCTACTCATCCACCCTCATCCCCAATGAGCACCCCCTGCGTTCTCCTCTGACCATCCACAGGCCATAAGCTCTCTGTCTCCTCTGTCGAGTTCTCCCCCACAGGGTACTCTTTTGCAGCCCCAAGAGGATCCTCATGCATGCAGGAAATCTCCTCCTTGCCCACGACATGCAGAGCCGCCAGGATAAGCCCTCCCACACGCAGAGCCCTTATGCACAAAAAAATCATCAGCACGCTTCCTAACTTTCTCGCTGTCACAAGAAAATCAAGTGTAATCCATGCAGATATCCCGCACAATTAGAAATGGCACAGTTTGCGAAGCCCTCATGCGAGAGGAAACCCTTGCCCTTGTGGCACAGAGAATTCGCCCGCTGTGTCACAATTTTGGGTTGAAAGTATCATAAAGTCTGACTTGAATAAATGGTTCAATCATTGCATCATCAAAGTGTTGCATTGAGCTTTTGTTCTTGCCATCAGCTGTTAATGTAACTTCTCTCTCAATCTCTCCTGATACTTTTCTGCCAATGAGAAAGTCATCCTCCCATCACCATAACAAGGATCAAGAGGCTCTTCTAATGCCTTGATGCTTCAAGTGCAGATTATCAAAGAACTAATTCCAAAAATCAGTCAAGTTCACCAATAATTCTCGAAAAAACCAACAATCAGAATAATTAATTCAAAGAGTCTGGATCAAAATAATCTAAAATCTTCTAAGGGTATCAGGCTCTAGAAAGTAGTCAACAATAACCAATTATTGATTTTTACCTTCATATTAGGATGCTCAGATAAAAGGCACGTAAGATAATAAGCGGCAGAAGAGGCAGCCTTTCTCACTGGATCTCCCAGCTGGAACAAATTTGGACATAACAATTGAAATATAAGAGTGAATCTAATTCAACTGTTTACATCAACTGAAATAGCGGCAGCTTGAAGTATTATAAATCAAGAACTAACATGTATCAACAAGCTACTTGCCTTATTAACCAGAGCATAAAGAAGCTTGCGTTCCTGCTCCATTTTGCTCCTCAATAAACCATAAATTAACTGCTCAAACTTATCGATTCAGAACCTTCTCTCAATCGATACAAAGAAAGAATAATACAAGAATATTTTGATCAAACCAGAGAAGCCAAAGCAGAAAAGAGCAAACCTTTGTGGCTATATCCTTAAGGCTAGGAAGCATATCCTTTGATGATTCTTCAAGAGCCATAACAAATCTCTCATACCTAAATTTACAAGATAGTTTAAAGAGAAACATAAGCATAAGGTTATGAGTTTAAACTCTAAGCAAAACCAAAGACGTTTCAAGTTGACTGGAAATTTGAAAAATTATGTAGAACAACACATTTATTCTTGAGAATGATTAGAAACTAGGATAACAGAATATTCAAGTTATATAGTTTAAACATCATCAAGCAATCAAAATACCCAGAACAATAAAGGTAGTTCTTCAATTGTTTTTCAAATGATAAATTTTATTAAAAGTGAAAAGAGAGAGAAGGGCCCCTAAAATGGAACCCCCCCCCCCCGGTGGTCATTGAATTAATGAATGAAACTACAAAGCAAGAATCTATAGGAGTACAAAGGCCGAAATGCCTAAGCCGACTCGGTTCCATAGGGAAACCAGGCCCCTCGCTTCGTGCACTACTGCATCAGCGGAGGGGGTTCGACCCATGAAAACCACCTTGCTCCGGTGGTTCCATATATCCCAGAGCGTGGCGAAGATGAGGTGCCACTCTGCCCCCCTACAGTAGGGGCCGTCTGCCATAGATCTCCATAAATGTTCCATCAAAGATAGCTGAAGTTGAACACCTCTAGTCAAAGTCCAAACCACTTGAGCCAACAGGCACCTAACAAAGAGATGGCCACAGTCTTCTAATATTGCTCCGCACAACGCGCATTCAGCTGAAGAATGGGGAACCGATCATTGACGAAGGGATCTAGTCATCAGCCGCCATCGAAGGAGAAGCCAAAGGAAGACCCGGATCTTCAATGGGATGCGGCATCTCCAAATCCGTCGCCAGAGTCTCAAGAACAACGGGTCCTCCGATCCCGCCTGTGCCTGAAGGCGACGATAGGCTGCCCGAACAGAGAAGCTCGGCTCGCACCAAGTCCACCCATCCTGCCCCTCAATCGGTCGATGATCCGCTAGTAGCTCCTGCAAACGAAGGATTTCAGACGTCCGCTGGTCAGACAGCGTTGCAGGCATGGGCGGGACCCACGCGTCGTGCCAATCTTGACGCACGGAGCACTCCGGCGTTGATGCGAGAGCGAACAGCCGGGGGAAAGACTGGCGCAGGCGTCCATTCCTCGACCACTCATCCATCCAGAAGCGAAACGATGCCCCGGAGCCCAGCTTGGGTCGAAAATGGGCCTACACTACCGAGAAGATGGGACAAAGGGAGGACATAAAAGCTGAGTCGCCTCTCTGTGGGGTCTGCCACTTGAGCCAATCAAGCGATGCTCCATAACAGTCATGAATAAGCCTCGACATAAGATCCCCTAAAGGCTGTAGCAGGCAGCCCACCCACTTGGTCAAGAGCACCAAGTTGGTGTGTTGCAGAGACTGTACTCCCAGTCCGCCTTGAGAGACCAGGCGACATACGGTCTCCCATGTCACCAACGCCGTCCCTCTTGCCTCCTCCGGACAGGATCCTCGCCAGAAAAACTCCTGCATCACTGTCTCCAGTCGCCGTCGCACCCCCACTGGCATCCGGAAAATGGACATGAAGTAGGTGGGGATGGCTGACAACACTGCCTTGAGCATTACAAGGCGCCCGCTACGCGATAATAGCCGTGCACGCCATCCTCCCAGTCGCGTCTCCACCTTATTCAGTACCAACTGCCAGTCCCAGATACGTAGTCAGCGATCCGCCAGAGGCACTCCCACGTACCGGATCCGTAACTCACCAATAGGGGTCGACAAAATTTGAGAGCAGCCCGCCATCTCCTCAACGGATAGACTAAAGCCAATAAAGGATGACTTCACTCGGTTTAGTCAGAGGCTGGAAAAGTCTGAAAAGATATCCATCATGATGGAGAGTGTGTGCGCGGCCGCCCAAGACCCCTGGATGAAAAAGGTAGTGTCGTCTGCATATTGCAGTAGGGGGATGCCTTCAGGAATGCCAGGGCACTGAAACCCTGTGATATGGCCTCTACTGCAAAGTTGCAATGTGCACACCGCCAATGCGTCCGCAGCAAGAATGAAAAGTAGGGGTGCCAGTGGACATCCCTGCCGAATGCCGCGCAGAGGATGGATCTAGCCTCCTTGGGGACGCCCGTTTACGAGAATGGCAAATGAGGCAATTGTCACGCACTGCTTCACCCATCTAATCCACGTCTCTGGGAAACCTCGCCGCCGAAGTACATTCCACAAGAATCTCCAATCCATGGAATCATAAGCCTTAGAGAAGTCTACCTTCCATAAGAAACCCGGGGTGTTGTCCCGATGCCATGCGGCGACTATCTCCTCGGCCATCACTATGCTATCGGACATCTGTCTACCCAGCAGGAAGGCGGACTGGAATGGGCTGATAAGCGCTGGAAGGACCAACCGAAGACGGTTGGCTAGCACCTTCGCAATGATCAAATAAATGGAGTTCGACAGCGATATCGGCCTAAAGTCCCCGATGAGCTCCGCCCCCTCGACTTTCGATAGTAGAATAATATAAGCCTTGTTTAACCGGTCCATGTCACAACGACCGACCCTGAAATCTTCTATCATCGCCATCACCTCCGCACCAACTACGTCCTAGCATTCTAAGTAGAAGAACACCGGAATGCCATCCGGCCCAGGGGTGCCCTCAGAGTTCAGGCCACGTATTGCCGCTTTCACTTCATCCTCTGAGAATGAGGCAATCGTCTCCTACTGTTGGACAAGCAACATGACCAACGCCCCTATGGCCAGCCATCGCCACTGACTAGCAGGGCCTCGGCGGTAGAATTCCCGAAAGTCATCTGCAATAGCCTGGCCAATAGACGATTGATCGCTGAAGGTGCGTCCCCCAATCTGCATTTGGCGGATACAATTCTGGCGCCGCCTCTTATTAGCGGTCTGGTGAAAAAATCGTGTGTTGGCGTCCTTGGCTACCAGCCAGAGTAGCCGCGATTGCTGTCGCTAGTCCATCTCGATCCGATGATCCACTTCAACCACCTTGCCTTGACACACCTTTCGCTCCCTATCTTCATCCACCGATAGTGGTCACAAGTCCTCAGTCGTGTCCAATAACCGCGTCCAATAAATTTTATTAAAAGTCCCAATCACTTTATATCATTTTCAGGATTTTGAGGATGAATTAAAGTATGAATCCTTACATACACAAATAGACAGTGTATGAATCCTTCAGGATTTCAAAGGAAAAATTCAACATAGATAGTCCATGATCTCCTATATCACAACCTGCTTTAACTTGAATTCTTGAACCTCCAAGTTACAGTGCTACCGAGGAATGCAGGCAACATGGATTCTAGGAAAAATGTTTATTCCACTTCAAAGTTTTGGTTTGAATGAAAATAAAACACGTTCAAAGTGGCTCTCTCTCTTTCTCCCTTTATGGAACCCATAAGGGTAAAACCAAAATAACAAAAACAACAAGGACAAGATTATAAAAACACAGTTGGAAAGAGATATAGTAAAACTCAACCGCGATCTTTCGAAGAAATTGTGTCCAACATCGAACACAAAAATGAAATTAAAAACCAATGTGAGGGATCAACAAAAATTGAGTCACTCGTGCACAGAGAAATGATATGAGTAAAATCTCAAAGTTCAATGCTTTAGGGGCTCTACAAATAATTTGTCCACAAAGAACGGAATTTGAAGAATGAATCAGATAGAATTTTGTGCAAGGACCTATCGAGTTGTGCCAGTTTCTATTTTGATCTCAATAATAATGATAATCCTACTGGTGCACAGAGGACTGTGATTAGGGATAGGACATGAGGGAAGAAGATAAACTACTGAAGGATCAAAATGTAGAAGCTAAGAAAAGATAGAGTGAGAAAGAAAGTGCACAAATTAAATCCTAAAAACAAAACTCTTGTAATGTCTTGGCAACAATTCCTTCCCCTTTTTCTTGTTTTTTTTTAAGCACGAAAGGGCTGATCATGCAACGAGATTGTGGTTGACTCAGTTATAGGATTATCAAACCCTATTTTTCAGCCAAAACCTGATCCACCTCTCTACCCCATATAAGGTGCAGTGAAACCAGGACACCATCAGTCCCTCCACATCATAGACCATGCTGTCTGTGGAAGCCAACATCCCCTTGAACAGTACTTAATTCTGGTGCAACCCTAATGCCCATAGCATGCGAGTATTGGCCCTCTCTCCTCCTTTCTTCTAAGGCTGCAACAAAGGATGGAGTCCCAAAAAGTCATCTCAGAGGTAGCATCCACCAATGTTATCCCCTAGGCGGCCCAAATCATGCAGGCAAAGGGGCACTGGAAGAACAGGCACTTCCAATCTTCTTCAGAGATAGGACATTCAGCTGACGTATACAGGTACATTCTTTTGGGAGTTTCCAAGTCATTAGCTTCCACCTCAAGAGAAGCCATCCAAAGATCCGCACCTTCAGTGGAACTTTCTGAGTCCAAATGACCCTATATGCCCGAATGATTGTCGGCGCCAACACTTCTTGTCTTTCTCAGATCCTGGTATAGGCCTTACGAACTGAAAAAGGGGAGCTTTCCCATTTCCAAGCATCTCGTTCTCCGAGCAGTCATCTCTTTTGTTCCAAGGATTGCTGCATGCCCAGGAACTCTGTGACCCTTTGGTCTGACACCCCTCTGTTGAAGATCGGGCTCCATGTGCCATCCCCACAGTCCCCAACAGCAGCATCAAGGTTCTGTGTGAGCACAAAGAGGCAAGGAAATGCCTCCCTCAAAATTCCCCATGACGACTATGCATCCAACCAGTACTTTTTCTTGGTGTTGTATTACTCTATATATAGAAGTCATAGAGTTTTATACATATTTTGACCAATAATACACACAATGTGTGGTGCTTTGATGGTATAAGACATGGATAGAAATTATTGTATTTCTAACCCATCTGCACCCATCATATCTTTGATGTCATGTTTGTGTCACTAGGAGATCCAGTTAGAGCTTGCCAGGCTTTGATAATGGGTCAACAATTCGGGGGGGTGCCATTTCGGGGTGCCCTTCCCCTTTTCATTCAAAAAATAATAATAATAATGGGTCAACATTACGGAACTTAGTGGCATTAATTTGAGCCTGTATTCAAATAATTAATGAAGCATATTAAGACCTGTTACGATTAATGGGCTATTAAGTCCATCTGTATGTATGATGTAATAAATAGAATATAATGAAATACCCTGACAAACTCTAGGCCCACGATTAATGGGCCTAAATCCAGTTACCCGATTTGTTAAGATCGGGTAACGGCTAGAAAACTAGCCGTTGCAACGGCTAGTTTTCTAGCTGTTACACCTGACTGCCATTTTCTCTCTCCAGCTTACCTATAAAACAGAAGGTATACCAGTGTAAATATTTACCGTTTTTGTTGAAGAATTTGATATCTCTTCATTGTGCAATCTCTTCTCTCTCCCTCTGTTCTACATCCACGATTCTGTGGATCTTGTCATGGTATCAGAGCAGTGTTTGTGAGAAGAAAAAAGCTCTTGATCTGGAAACCGATAAGTTCATCCTAAGGGAGGAATTTCAAGGCATCCAGAACAGACCCGATCAACGGCTGAAGATGCAACAAAGTCCTCAGCCAAAGTGGCAACAGCAACAACTGCACAAGTGACATCTTCAGCAAGCAATGTCTTCGTTTCTGCTGATAGATGGCTCACATATCTCCCAGTTATGGCGAAATGCAATGTCTTTAATGGGAGCAATATTATTATGTGGGAGAAAACAGTCCAAGCAGCCTTAAAGCCCAGAAAACTCATCCAACATCTCTCTGAAGAAGGTCCACTTTAGCATCATCCCGACTTCCACAAATGGCTGGTGGAGGAAGAGTTTGTTTTTGCATGGTTGCTGGACTCTACTGCTTCAGAATATATGTCTCGATATGCTTCCTATGATACCTCCAAACAGCTTTGGGAGGCTATCAGGAGAGAACATTCTAAACTAGGTAATAAAGCAAAATCATTGATCTTATTATCAAGTCATACAATCTCAAGCAGGGGGAGAGGAGTGTCCTAGTCTACTCAAATGAACTAAGAGACATTCACAGTGAACTGGATCACTGTCATCCCCAATCAACGGATCCTCTAGCCAGAGCCCGAGAAGCAACTAACATGCTCTATCAGTTTCTTCAAGGTTTAAGGCCAAAATTTGAGATAGTTAGAAGTCAAATCTTTAACCGTGATAAAGAACCAACATTTGATGAAGCAATAACCAAGGTAATGCAGGAAGAGAGTCGCCTTCAAGCCCTGAAAGGAACCATTGAAGGGACTGCCTGCGTGATGAAAGGGAAACCAAGCTCAAGCCAATATCAAAACTCATATCAAGCTCCACATCCAAAACAGACTAATGAAGGAAAAGGAAACAAAGAGGAATTGATGTGCCGCTACTACAAAAGAATGGGCCATATCAAGGACAAATGCTGGATACTCCATCCAGACCTGAGGCCTCCCCACATTGCAAGAGCTCATCTCACATATTCTCAGCAAGGGGAGCCACCACAGACAACATCTAAAGATGAGAGTATACCATCAACCTTAGACTTGATGCAAGAAATTCAAAAACTTAAGTCAATGATCAATACCTCAAGCACTATCATTGGGTCAACCACCATAGCAAATTCTGGTAAGAAAGGCTTCCTCACTGCTTTTTCTACATTTCCTAATAATTTCTCAAACATACGGATTTTAGATTCAGGTGCAACCAATCATATGACACCACTTAAACACCTATTTAGGTTATATGAACCCATGATAACAGGGAAACATGTTCAGATAGCTGATGGCACACTACTTCCCGTAGTGGGCATAGGCACTATGAACATAGATCCCCTTGGAACAATATACAATGTATATTATGTTCCAAAGTTATTTGTAAGTCTTGTATCAGTCCAAAGACTTGCAAAGATAAAGGAATATCATATCCTATTTGATGACATCCATGCTTATTTATGTCACAAGGTGGAAGGGTGGAAGATTGGACTAGCTAGAGTACAAAAGGGCCTCTACTATCTTCCGGAAAGCACCTCACATGCTCTAATAGGAGCAAAACCTCAAAAGAATACCAGGGAGGCCACAACCAAGGAATTGATTTTTGAGATCCATCAGAGGATGGGTCATCCTTCCTATTCTCTTCTTAAACATATGTATCCACACTTGTTTAAGGATATAAAAGATGTTGACCTTATCTGTGATGCATGTCAATTAGGGAAATTTAAAAGGGCGAATTATCCCTTAGGAAATAATCGCACCTTAGAACCTTTCCAAATTATTCATTGCAATGTGTGGGGACCATCACCCACTTTTGATCTACTAGGAAATAAGTATTTCCTAATCTGCACAGATGATTGCAGCAGATTTAGCTGGGTATTTCTTCTTAAAACCAAATCTACAGTCTCTAGTAGCATAAGAAATCTATGTCTATTAATTGGAAGACAATTTGGAAGACCCGTTAAAGGGCTAAGAACAGATAATGCCAAAGATATCCTGAACAATGAGTTCGGAGAATTCTTGACATCATAAGGTATTAAGCATGAGACATCATGTCTGAAAGCTTGGGAAAGCTTGAGAAAAATTAGTTATCAAGGAGTAACAAGGGTGCTCCAGCCTAGGGCGGCGCCTGAGAGGGAGAAGAAGGATAAAACTAATAATAAACTCAAGGAGTTAGACATCTGTTTAGGGTTAAACCCCTTTTGTAGGGGCGCTCCCTGACAGGGATCACATGTGACCCTGTCAGGGAGTCACATGTGACCCTTAAGGGGTCGCATGTGACTCTAGAGGGTCACACGTGCGACCACTTAAAGAGGGCTTGCACGTGTGACTTAAAGAGGGAATAAATGTCTGTTTTAAATGCCCTTTGTGGGCCACTTATCATACGTGGCCCACTTACATTTGGGCCCATTGAGAGAGAAGAGAAGAGAGAGAGAAGAGAGAGAGAGAAGAGGAGAGAAGAGGCAGTCCAACAATGTCCCTATCTCCTCAACAAAACGGCCTTGCTGAAAGGAAGATTGGAGATACTATCGGCAAAGCAAGAACCCTCCTCATCCAAGCAAATGTTCCCACTAATCTCTGGGGTTTGCAATTATGATTGCAATACATCTGATTAACCGATTACCCTCTTCATCCTTAGATTTCCAAAGCCCTATAGGGACCTTGAAAAACTCTTCGCTGAAGTCCGGCTAAAAACCGGATTACCGGTAAAAAATTTTGACTGCATTGCTTATGTACATAATCCACCGGCAATGAATTGAAAAAATTTTGACTGCATTGCTTACAGAATCTATTTCTGATACACCGGATCTCCAAATCTCAGAAAATAGAATTGAACCAAGAGAGGAGAATAACAGGCCTGAACCAGTAGATATATTAATACCTTATCCTATATACTACACTAGGAGAAGAAAGGAACAACTCTCCTCTCCGGAAGAGGAGACAGAGACTACAGATCAGCAACCCTCGACAGAAACAGAGCCAACAGAGAATATGAATGACTGGCCAATTGCAATTAAAAAGCAGAAACGTACGTGTGTGAAACCTCTTCCTCATCACATTGTAGGTTACCTGAATTATGAGAAGGTTTCTCCTGAGTACAGAACCTTCCTTCTCCAAATCCAAGATATACCCATTCCAAATCACTCTCAAGAGGCAATGAAAAACCCCTAGTGGAAGGAAGCCATGGATGAGGAGATGAGGGCTCTAATACAAAATCAGACTTGGGAAGTGGTTGATCTTCCTAAAGGTAAGAAACCCGTTGGATGTAAGTGGGTATATACTCTCAAATGTAAATCGGATAGAAGTTTAGACAAATATAAAGCTCGTCTTGTAGCTAGGGGATACACTCAAACCTATGGATTAGACTATCAAGAAACATTTGCCCCTGTAGCAAAGATGAACACAATCAGAATTCTGATTTCGCTTGCAGTAAATTTGGATTGGCCACTGTATCAGTATGACATTAAAAATGCATTTCTTCGTGGAAATCTCAAAGAAGAGATCTACATGAAGTATCCTCCTGGATATGAAGGGGTCAAGAATGAAGGAAAGGTATGCAAGCTTCAGAAGGCCCTGTATGGGTTAAAACAATCGCCTAGGGCCTGGTTTGGAAGATTCTCTCAAGCTTTGGAAACTCTAAATTATCAACAATGTAATCGAGAACACACCCTATTCTTTAAACAGGCTTCACAGGGACTAATCACTATTCTAATTGTCTATGTAGACGATATAATTATCACAGGAAGTACTGCAAAGGAAATTAGAGATTTGGAACAACACCTAACCAAGAACTTTGATGTAAAGCAATTAGGACCCCTAAAGTATTTCCAAGGGATCAAATTTGTAAGATCCAGTGATGGAATTTTAATGACACAACAGAAGTACATATAGGAATTATTAAAAGAAACAAAACACATTAGCTGCCACACAAATGAAACACCCATAGAAGCAAATCAAAAATTAGTTGTTCTAGAGAGTGATCCTAAAATAGAGCTAAGTTCCTATCAAAAACTAATAGGTAAACTTCTGTACTTAGCTCATACCAGACCCGATATATGTTATACCGTCAATGTACTAAGTCAGTTTATACATTCCCCGAGAAACTCTCATTTTCAAGCCGCTAACCAAGTTCTCATGTACTAGAAAGGCACATCCGGACTCGGCATCACCTATCAGAAATCATTTAAGCTTGATCTCATTCTATATACTGACTCAGATTTTGCTGGGTCTCGTGTTGACTACAGGTTTACTACGGGATACTGCACATTTTTTGGAGGGAACCTAATGACATAGAGAAGCAAAAAACAAAGTGTGGTTTCAAAATCAAGTATTGAAGCAGAGTTCAGAGCCATGTCAAAAGGGATTGATGAAGTAATGTGGATCAAACACCTTCTCGAAGAACTCAAGATTCCCTATATCAAGCCAATTACTATCCGCTGCGACAACAAATCAGCCATAAGCATAGCTCATGACCCAGTATATCATGACCGGATGAAGCACGTCAACATCGATCGCTTCTACATCCAGGAGCATCTAGAACAAGGCATCTTAACAACTGAACATGTCCTTTCTGAAGACCAGTGTGCAGACATCTTCACCAAGGGCCTACCAATCAAAACTATGAAGCATCACATCTCCAAGCTTGGAATGCAGAGTATACATTCCAGAGCTTGAGGGGGAGTGTTACGATTAATGGGCTATTAAGTCCATCTGTATGTATGATGTAATAAATAGAATATAATGAAATACCCTGACAAACTCTAGGCCCACGATTAATGGGCCTAAATCCAGTTACCCGATCTGTTTTCTAGCCGTTACACTTGCCTGCCATTTTCTCTCTCCAGCTTTACCTATAAAACAGAAGGTATACCAGTGTAAATATTTACGGTTTTTACTAAAGAATTTGATATCTCTTCATTGTGCAATCTCTTCTTTCTCCCTCTGTTCTACATCCACGATTCTGTGGATCTTGTCAAGACCCACCACTGAAGGTTACCTAACTGACAGTTCTTGGTCAATTATAAATATTGACACACTATTTATCAAAGATAATATGGCATTTTACGTTAAGTAAAATCTTTAGAACAAAAAAACACATCATACAATCAAAGCTAAAGATGAAGCAAAGTACTCAAATCAACAATAGAAATAGGCAGAGAAGACTGATGAGAATCTAAAACCGGAAGATCATGATGCTGTAGATATGTAAGGGACCATACCGCTGTTTCAAGCAGTCTTCCCAGTACCAGAAGAGTAATAAAGAATACCCATCACTCGATTCAGGTAAAATATTAACCTGCCGTTGCACAAGGCACTTCAGCTTGCGATCAGGCAGTAGTCTATCATTTCAATAAGAAGATGCGTCAACACAATTTCAATGAATCAAGGAGTAGCAATCAAAGGAAAATGTAGATAAATAATACGATACTGATTGAGTTTACAAGAGCAAGCATTAACTGTGAGAAATTGGCATGATCTGCTATGATAATTGCGAGAAAATAATGATACTGACCTAGTTTTGAATAATTCAGTCAAGTGGTCAAAACCTTTAAAAGCGTAACGTTTACCCACTTTCGCTGTTATCAAGCCTGCACAGTGGAACCAGAAAATGTAATTGAACTTTTTTTCTCAGTGGACAAAGAAAAACTCAAAATGCATCAATGTAATGCTTCTTGAGCTAACCATCAAAAGAGAATCCCAATGCAACCAAATCTAATTCCCAATCAACTAAAATCATAGAAAAATTATTAAATTGCACTTGAAAAGCAAAAATTATACCCAAAAGGATGTCCAAAGACTTGAGATTCGCGACCGGATTATCACCCACAAGCGTCGCCAGAGCGGTAACCTTATCATTAGTGGTCCCCGACTTTGCCGCCGTTCTTACCAACTGCCAATCCCCATGTTTCTTAGTCCTCGTCTCGTAATCTTCCGTGAATTGCGCCATCAACACCTCCGCCACGCGCTTCACCTCCTCCAATCCTCTCGCCCTCATCTTTTGCCCGGAATTCTCCGTCAATCTTGCTTCCAGTTCGCTTGATTCCTCGTACCAAAGCCCCATCGGCGTCGCCGCCTTCATCAGAGGAAATCTCTCTTTGACTTTTTTCTCTGAAACCTCGAACGGATCGATCTGCTCGAGAGGATTGTTCTTAATTGGTTTCGCGGATTTATCTCGAATTGGAACCGTGGATTGTGGTTCAACAGGTCGCATTTTACCGGTCTTGCGGAAATCGGAGTCATCGAAGCCGGAGGCGGTTCCTGCAGAAGAGGAAAGACCTAGGGAGGAGGCGAAAGAGGCTACGTCGGAGAGGAGATCGTCCATGGCGGGTGGCTTCCGACGTGGCGCCTTCGCCACCGCCATAGTAACAGGAAGATGGAGGAAAATGCTAGGGTTAGAGAGGTACAGGGTTCAGGGTTTAAGCATTTAGCTCTTACGAAAAAAAAGAAAAATTAATTGAAGAAATTAAACTTGAATTCATTAATATGTGCAAATTTAGATCACGGATTAAGTTTTTATCCTTACTCGGAAGATGCAGACCATCCGATTGATATTCTTTGATCGATCACCGCCTTGATTTGGAATCTGATCGGCGATCCGATAGCCGATCAGTTCGAACCATTTATCGACCAATTTTTTCGATCACGTTGCGATTCCTAATGGAGATCAGCACTATCATCAAATCATTTTTCCACTGGGAATGCCCGATTATGATCGATGAGAATCGATCCCTTGCAAGTCGATGATTCCAAGTCCATGATGGATTCTCAAATGATCGATTCAAACACTTACATTCGATCTGGTTAGATTTTCATGATCACGATTATTGATTGTCTCGTCGATCGATTCGATCATTTCCCTTGCTGGTGATTGAAGATCATTATCGATGGTCTTCCATCATACTATGATCTAATCATCGATTGACCGGCTGTGATTGATCTGATCATCGATCAATGGTCGTCGACTAGATCAACAATCACTCAACAAATCTGTCAAAAAAAATTAGTAAAATTTTGAAAATGTTCTTTTTAAATGGCAAAATACCCCCACAATCTGATCACTAATCAAATGTTACTGTACCGGGGTGATCGCTGATCGATCTCAAATTAAATCATCATCTTGATCAATCATATGGCTTTGATCACCAATTGATCAAATCTAGCTTCATCTGATCGACGATAAGATCGTCACATTCGATCTTGGAGATCAGATTTTATCAGTGATCGGAGTTCATCATCCTAGACTATCTTTGTATACTCTTCACTTAAACATTTTAAACAAATTCGCTTGTATTTGGACACAATTAGACAGCCCAATAATATGAAGAAATAAATTTTTTTCATGACAAATTACTTTTTTATAATCTCATCCAAAATTCTCTCCCTTCTAAATTACTTTTTGTATTTATTTCTATCCCAAAATTCATATAATGCATAAAATGTCATAGAAATTCTCACCCCACAACAAAGGAAAGTCAACAATTGAATTCTAAAATCATTATACTCTCTCCTTCCTCTCTTTACCACATAATACCTATACAAAATCCTCTTCATCGATCGACGGCATTCATTTCTCTAATGGATTCCTTGTTCATCCATTTCCTTGCCATTATCTCGCCGGATTCTACCTTGGAAGGCGTGTTTTCTCGTCTAGGATTGGCCCTAGGTGTTTCCTTCCATATAAAGAATTATTTCCTATGATCATCTGTTTTCTTTTGGAAATCACACAAAAGGGATTATTATTTGGCTTGTGTCCAAGGAGTTGAGGTAGATATTTCATCAAAGTGTATTTACAAGCTCATCATGTGGTATGGAATGTCAATCAAAATTGATCAACAATTGATCTAGATCGGCCTCGATATAACTGTTGTGATTCAAAAGATTGCAATTGTTGATTGTCAGATCACTACTCTTGAGCAATTTCCAATTAGAATCGTCTAAATTACAACTTTTTACTTTAACAATAGAGCAAGGAGGCAAGAGAGGGAGGGAGGGAGAGAGAGACGAGGATCACAAGATCATTGATTTCATGATCCAAAATTCCATCCCCGAGTGGATAGAGCGAGGAGCAGAGATACTTTGTCGACAATTATATGACACCTCGACACTTCCCATTTGCAAACTAACTAGACTATCTCATATCCTCAACATTAACTCAGTTCAAGAAAAAGGTGATGTCCATTATATTTTTTTAACCTAACAGTTGATAGGAAGAGAAAGGCAAGAAGTTTCTAGTAAATCAACAACTTTGGAAGACATGTCCTTAAGGCAATCTTCTTAAGCTTATTCACTCTGACCAAAATTGCTTCAACCATGATAGGCCAGCAAAGTCTAGGGGTTTTTGTTGAGCCACACCATCAACATTAACCATAGATGACCAAGAAAATTACATGACCCTTACATCAGATGAGCATAATGACAACTAATAAGTATTTTTAACGATGCCCAAAAAATTGAACATCGTAGTTCATGTATTAATGAGTTTATGATTATCAGCTATCATGAAGTGCAAATATAAGTAGATAGATAGGTAATTAGATATATGTATACATAGGCAAATAAATAAAAAAAGTCTCAAGCAAGAAAGATAGATCAAAAGTGGGTAGATAAAGAGATAGATACATAGTTACATAGTTATATAGACAAGCATATAGGTACATAGATAGACACGTAGGTAGATATATGGATGATACATAATTAAATAACTAGATGATTGACAAATAATTAGACGCATAGGTGAATGTATTGGTAGATATCCTAAGTGATTCATGCATGCGATTTTTGTCATAAAAAATTTGACATAAAGTGTTTAGAATGGAATAGAAATGAGAGAAATCTGAAGGACAAATATTCACAAAAAAAATTAAACAACAAGAAATCAAAAGATCAAGATAGATTGTGTGAAAGAGATAATTTTCAAGGGGAAAATCAAAATAGATCTTAAACACAAAAATGGAAAATAGATAATTTGATAAGAAAGTGGTGGATAACCTACATTGATGATCGAGTATGAAAGGAGAGAACACTTGGAAAAGCAAAAATCTTGTGTTTTTCATTCATATATATGTAGCCCTTTTTATATTGGGAAGGAAACAAGTAAAAGGTGATATCATGAATCTTATATGTTGTTAACTATGGACTTACAACAGTACTAATCTAAATGTGACATCCTGGCAGTATTTTACAACAGTACTCTAGGTTTTTATTGCCAAAAACTCTTTTGGCTTATTAAAACTCACCTCAAGTTTTGGCATATCCCACAGGCCCCAACTTCCCTATTAGCTTTTGAAAACGTTATTTTGAAAACCTCTTAGTCAACACATCAGCTCTTAATTTGGCCAACTCAAGATTTGGAATGTAGATCTTGCTTGTCTCCAAATTTTCCTTCATAAGGTTTCAATAAATGTTGACATGCTTCATAAGTTCATGTTGCACTAATTATGTGGAGTACTGTTTGCTGACTTGTTGTTTCAAACGAGCATGAATGGTGAATTTATCACAGTATCGAGATTCTTAAATTGGTCTTTGATTCATCATGATTCTATGAGCTTGTGAGACAAGGCCATGAATTCAAATTTAGTAGTTGGACCCTAGACAACTTTTTTCTTACGTCTCCAAGGAGAATAGTTCATTGCCATAAACATTCAGTATCTAGTGGTTGACCTATGATCAACTAAAGACCTGAACAAAGTCAGAATTAGTGTATACTTACAAAGTAAGATTACCTTGCATTTGAAGAGGGTACCCGTCCTGTTTAGATACTAAATCACTTTGAGAGCTGATAGTAAATGCGAGATTATAGGACAATGCATGAATTGACAAAGTAAAGTAATAGCATAAGAAATATGCAGACAAGCATGCACAAGATTGATTAACCTTCCAATTAAGCTCTTGCAAAGTGCTACATCTACTTGTTTTTCATTATTATTAGGGCATAATATGTGATTTAACTCAACTGAATTTTTATCATGTTGACACTCAATGAACTTAGATTTAGTTTGAAGATTCAAAATATATTGTTTCCGAAATAAGAGGATTCAATGTTACGAGTGAGCTAGTTTTCAATTCCTAGTAATGTTTCAATCAAATTCTTCATCTCAGATTTGTTCATTAATTATTTTTCTAGGCCGATCCTTTTCTTTGCATCACTACTAATTATAATTATTTCACCAACATTAAAAACTAAAATATTGAGTTTTCTTAAGTTTGAATGCTTATGTAACATTATATGATCTCCATCAGATTGATTATATCCACATTTTTTGTCTATATCTCTATTAGGTGAATTTTTTTAATAAAAAGTATCATAATTATGTCTATATCTATCAACATCCACAAATCTTATACGTGTCGACCTATAATTATGTTCATATATCTCACTAGTTAATAACTCTATAAGCCTAATAACATCTTATTGGTCGACCTTAATTGATTATACATGTCAAGATATAGATTAATTAATCAATGATCGATTTAACCCCATCGATAAGTTGAGTTGCTAGCCCGTAGGATGCGAAGCTGCACCACATACTCTTAGGAGATATGGAGTATATAAAAAATCACATGTGGATCCTTTTTGTCATTGGTTACCATGTATGTTTAATAATTCGTTTGCATGAGACTCATGAGTGACTTAGGGTATGGTCAAATGTCAAACCCTAATCGGTCACTTAAGATAGTATTGATGCATGAAAGAAGTCCTCTGAAACTCTTTCTCTGATATTTTCACTACCTTGCCCAATAATTTTATCATATCTCATTCCTCGAGTCCATATCTTCAAATACTAAGTGCAAATGATCCTATCTTGCCCACACAGTCCTCTTCAAGGACTTCATGTCGTATCTCATATATGTCATTTTAGAGGTCACATGGCTAGGGATTTATAAGTCATAATCAAAACAAAACCATCCATCCACACGATGTATTTAGTGTCTTAGGTCAAAAGATCATATACACAACCTGATTAACAGTTAGGTATAACATCATTCAGTGATTCATATATATAAATTTAGTGAACTCTTACTCCAAAGAGCACCTACTATGTATCCTCAGTGTCTTCACACCGATAGCTATAGTATCAACTATCCTCATCATATGAGTCGGATCAGCTAGTCTTATTCTTTCCGGATAATTTAATGTCTTTCTCGAATATCCCACAAATAATAATATTTAGAACATATGTTTAAAGACTAATAATCATTGTATCATGATCTCATCATAATTCACTTAGTCCTTAGATATGCTCATGAACTTCCTTGAAAATATACACAATAATGACAAGGAATAAATTTCATTTTAATGAAGATAAATGAGATACACGAAAGTGTGATTGGCTTATCAGCCACATATTATCCATTAGAATTATGGTCATTCTCTCCTTATTTATAGACATTCTATATATGAGCATTTCATAAAAACTCTCAAAATTATGTTTACGTTCACCAACATCTATAGATATTATGTGTATAACTCTATAGGTCCATATGTCTTGCTAATTAATAACTCAATAGATCTACTAACTATTTTGGTCAACATTATTAACTTAATATATCAAGATATAGATTAACTAATCAATGATCAATTTAATACAATCAATATGTCTCGTTATCAGCTTGTTGGGTGCCAAACTGCACAAAGTTCTATTGGAGATATGGAGTCAATAACTCCATAGACCTAATAGCACTTATTGGTCAACCTTGTTGATTATCTACTTAAACATATATATATATATATATATATATATATATATATATTAATCAATGATAAATTTAACATAATCCACAGGTTGATGTTTACATCCACATGTTGCAAGCCCATTGGGTGTCAAATTATACCACATGTCCCATGGGATATGAAGTATATAAAAACTCTTGTATAGAACCTTATTGTTATTAGCTACTGTGTGTATATAATCCTTTTTGAGCAAGAAACTCATGAATGACTTAGGGTATGGTAAACTCTCAAACCCTAATCGGGCACTCAAATTAGTATTGATGCATAAAAAAATATTAAGAACATCATTGAAAAATATGTTTATTACTTTGGTCAAAGATTTCATCACACCTTGTTTATTGAAAATGATTTTTTTTACAAAATCATTTTCAAAGATTTCATGACATTTTAAAGATCTCGAGGCTAGGGATTCATAAGTCATAATCAAAAGACAGTCATCCACCCACAAGATGTCTTTAGTGTCTCAATTCAAAGGACCACATAAAAATCAAGGCATGAATCAACGTGATTGATCGTTAGGTATTATACTATTTATAGATTTATATGGATCAATTCATTGAACTCTTTCTCAAAAGAGCACCCACAATCTATCTGTGGTGTCTCCACACCAATGGTTACGTGATCAACCATACTCATATCATGAGTCAAACCAAATAATACTAATCTTTTGGGATTTTGATGTCCTTCTAGAATATAAATATTTAAAACATGTATTTAAATACCAATGATTGTTATATAATGATCTCATCATCATTATTTAATAATTTTATATGCTCATAGACTTCATTGCATAGATCATACCAAAATAATAGTTAATAAATTTCATTTTTTAAAAATACAAACAAGACATGAAAGTGTGATTTGATTATATGACAAAATATCCATCACCCTTAAAGTTTGCAAAGTACGTGGGACCACCATGGCAAATAAATCTATCAGTCGAGGGATTGACTCATCTTTATCTCATTCTATCTACTTTAGCATCATAACTTTTCTCAATGATATAATCACTCAATCTTTTTGTGGAATGAATACATGTGTAAAAATTAAAAAATTATATGTCCATTAAGTCAAGAGAATAAATCCATTGAGAAAACAAGAAGATCTAATAAAAAAAAAATCCCACTAACAAAGGTAAGGCACATTAAAACTAAGGAGGTTATTGATTCATCGTTATCTCCTATTGAACATCACCCATGTGAATTAAATTCACTAGTTGGCCCAATCGGGAGACATTATCAATATAGGAGTTCCACCAAGGCAAGACCCTTGGTGGAACCAAAAGACCCAATGCAATAATAAACTGAAATGGCTAAGGATAGAAGTTACCCTTGTCCTCTTCATCGGATTCAAAAAAGTGTAAAGAAACCTTTAACATAATTATTCAGCTATGTGAAATGAAATGAGAATACGAATGAGAAGAAGAATAGAGAAAATTGATGCCGTTGATCTAGAGAGAGGGTTGGTCATTCTAACCCTTGAAAGGAGAACATTAGTTTCTTACAATCTCTCTCTCTCTCTCTATGTGTCTCTCTCTCCCAATCCCTCCCCTTAAAAAAATATTTATTGAGATTTATCCAATATTGTAATGGGACAAATTTCTAAGAAACATAAATTCATAAAGTTTGTAATTCACTTAGTAACTTTAAATTATTTCGGTTATTTTCACTTATTCTGATAAAACTTATACAAAATTTTGAAAGGGTTTAGCTACTCCAGATGTTTCAATACTTTAAATAGTTTTTTCTTGCCCAACTACCACCCAAAATGGCAGAATACTCTATGTCGTAAAAATCCATGTCGTTCTTGATTTAGAATAAAACTCTAAAGCATATTTTGCGGTCACCAAAAATAGTTCATTACATCTCAAATGGTTCTTTCAGTATTTCATGAATTTAGATAAAATAGTTTCAGTGAATTTTCCACAATAACATCAAATTATCTAGAAATAAGTGAAATGATTTCGTTCTTGAACAACTTAGTGTGGACTCACTTTGAGACCAATTTATAAAAGCTTCCTATCTTTCTATCTTTCTCCACATATTTCTATCTTTCTCCCTTCCATCTACAAAAAAATGATGCTTGAGTCCTCACCAAGTGAGCACTCTATAAAAAAGATAGCATTCAAAGGGTTTTAGAACATTCTGATCACTTTTATGACAGTTTTAACACAAGAAGAAGCCTCGATCCAAGCGTTGCGATTGAATTAGATTATACATAAGTATCTACCCATATTAAATTATTTAGGGTTCATTTTTCAATGGTGATCTTTCTGCTTTTTTTTTTATGGGGGAGAAGTCTTCAACGAGGAAATGGCCTTCAAGGAGAGAGACACAAAAATACATGAGGGAAAGAGGAGAGAAGGAGATCTTTTTTGGTCGCCGAAGGTGGAACTGGATAAATGAGGCCATGAGACAAGCAGAGAGCTTTGGGGTTAAGAAATTGACAAATTAAGCCAGTAACAATAGAGGTAATCTTGACTAATGTAAGGTCTTCAAGGAGAGAGATTGGGGGAAGTGGGAGAGAGAGAGAGAGAGAGAGAGATAGAGAGAGGTGAATTTCAACTGGGATCCCTGAACTGATCAAGAGTCTGCTTCATGGCATCCAGCTGTCCAATGACATAGCCCAACTTCTCTACAGAGATCTCATTGGCTATCCTCGAACTATAATCGCACATCTCGAATGGCCGGTACTCGCATGCACCCTTGATTTCCTCTCGCAAGTTAGACTGAATATCCTGCACTCCAAATAGAAAGTAACATTATTTATTTCATTAACAACTTCTGAATATCTTTCATTGCTTGCCTGTGATATTATTTTTCATTCACAAGCTCGATCCAGAGGAAAAGAAACAGTTATGTTTCATAGATCGGTAAAAGATTTCTACATCTCAACAGAGGTCAAACTAATGGCCATAAGATTGCAAATTAATTTTAGCCCAAAAATTCATACTAACAGATGAAAGACCACCAGAAAACCCAAATTAACAAGGACTATTTCTTTGAGAGAATCAAACAGACAGCAACAGAAATCCTATATTCCTTTATAATAGTGCCCATCTTTTTTTTTTTTGAAACAAGAAAGTGACGAGGGTAGGATCCTAGATCTTACCTGGACTTCCCCTCTCTCAACCGAGAACAGAATCTTGATGGAAAGAATAATAAGAAAAGATTCTATTGATAGAAATGTCAAGGGGTACAAGAAATGGGTAAAGACAAGAATATCTCCTCTCTCCCTCTCTCTCAAAGGGGGAATGTAGTGATTCATGAGCCCCCTCCCTCAACCCTACCTCAATTCCTCAACTGCTTTCTAGCAAACCCTACTCAGGATTGGCCTTCTTTATTTTTAGAATTTCTCCCTGAATCTTCTAGGAGAAGGAATGACGTGGCCTCCTCCCATAGGCATTATTGATTGGCCAATTGGGGACAGACAGCTCTCCCTCGCTTCTTCTTCTTTCCAGGTTATTAATGGGTGGGTTCTGACCAGAAGATCACCTGAGGTCAGTAAACTCCCCAATCGAGTGCCCATATAAAAATCATAATGGCATTCCTATATTGTTTTAGGGTCTCATTTACCTATCAATTTAATGAAAAAAAGAGCCACCCCATGCAAATTCTAAGCAATAATTCAAACTAACATAGGAAAGACTGAAAATCACCGAATTATCAAGGTCAATTCACTTTGACAGCAGTAAACAGTGAGCAACAGAAATTCTTTATCCATTTAATAGTGCCTCTTTTTGGATCTTTAAAGTCACAGAAACCTCAATTGAGCAAAAAAAGCCACTCCATCATAAGACAAATCTGAGAGAGAAATTATAAGCAATGATTCCAATCAACAGATAAAAGACCAAAAAACAGGAGATTAAAAAGGCCAATTCACTGCTGAAGCAGCAAATAGACAGCAACAGAAATCTTGTCCCCCTGTACAATAGTGTCTTTCCATAAATAAAGTGGCCTCACTAGATCAATTCAAAATCACATAAACCTCAATTGAGCAAAAAAGTGACTGGATCGACATGATCAGATTGGATTATTGTGATCAAACATGTCTATCCAATCACTTATCACATAAAGTTGGATTTCAATCGATCAGTGATCAAAGTCAACTGATTGATTGAGGGAGTGATCAATTCTGAGATCGATCCGCAATTACTCCCTTAAAATAACAATCTCATCTCTGATCAGAGAAGCTATTTTTGTCAAATTTTTTTAAGTTTAATTCTTTTCATATTTTTTTATAAACTTTTGTCGGATTTTTTTTTAGTGGTGACTTTCAATCAGATCAACAGTCATTGATCGATGATCAGTCAACAATCAGATAATAGATGTGATCAATGCACATTGATCACTACGTCAATCAGGTCTTCAAAGTAATCGATGCCCATCACTACGATCAGGATCATCCTTGGTTGATAGATTGACTTGATTGATCAACCCACCAAGGATTGATCATGAACACGAAGACCATGACTGGATCACTATTCCCAAACCCAGACCACAAAACTTAAATGTAATAATTCATATTAACAGTAGAAAAACCACGAATAGTCCAATTAAAAAGGGCAAATTCACTCTGAGAGTAGCAAACGGACAGCAACAGAAACATCAATTTAGCAAGAAATGCACTCGGACACAGACAATTACTCACTACATAGAAATTCCTATTATACCCTTACGGAAAAACAACCGGAGCAGAAAGATAGAGTGAAAAAGAAAGAAAGATCAAACCTTGATGGACTGCATAAACTCGTGACATTGACCGGCAATGGCGTCCCTCCTCGGCCCAGCAGGCGCAGCGAGCTCGTCCATGACCGTGCCCGCCACCTCCAGCACCTTCACGATCATCTATGCTTGCAATAAATTGATAATTAAAAAAAAAAGCAATAACGAGGGCAAACTTGTTAGAGACTGGATTTCTGGACCTTCTCGACGTGGTTAAGCCGCAGGAGAGAACTGTTGTGACCCTGGGAAAAGAGAAGAGAGCGAGAGATGAAAGACGAGGTGATAAGGAGGAAAATCCATGAGCAGGGAGAGGGATGGACGAGTACCTGAGTGGAAGCAGGCATGACGACTTGCCCGGGAGGCGGAAGAAGAGTCGGACAAGGCTAACTATTTCTGGAAAGTCCAGTTAAGGGATAATGGGCTATTTGTTTGTGGGCCGCATCGGGAGTGACTTAAATAGATATATATGGGCCATGGGTAAGAGAGGAGGATAGAGAACTTGGTTTGGAATACTCATAGAATATTTCAGTTGAGATTTGGAATACTTAAATATTATTTATCATGGCATAAATGGGCTTTAGATGGTATAGATATGAGCAAGCCCAATATCGCGATCATTATTGCAAAGGAACTGTGTCATTATTTTAGAGAGAGAGAGAGAAGGAAGAGAGAGAGAGAGGGGAGAGAGAGAGAGAGAGAAGGAAGAGAGAGAGAGAGAGAGAGAGAGAGAGAGAGAGAAGGAAGAGAGAGAGAGAGAGGGAGAGAGAGAGAGAGAGAAGGAAGAGAGAGAGAGAGAGAGAGAGAGAGAAGGAGAGAGAGAGAGAGAGAGAGAGAGAGAGAGAGAGAGAGAGAGAGAGAGAGAGAGAGAGAGAGAGAGAGAGAGAAGGAAGAGAGAGAGAGAGAGAGAGAGAGAGAGAAGGAAGAGAGAGAGAGAGAGAGAGAGAGAGAGAGAGAGAAGGAGAGAGAGAGAGAGAGAGAGAGAGAGAGAAGGAAGAGAGAGAGAGAAGGAAGAGAGAGAGAGAGAAGGAAGAGAGAGAGAGAGAGAGAGAGAGAGAGAGAGAGAGAGGGAAGAGAGAGAGAGAGAGAGAGAGAGAGGGAAGGGATTTTTATCCATGAGAAGTTTTTTATTCGCCTCAAAAAAAAAGGAGAACCGTTCGCTACATCGTAGAGACTTCAAGAAGTCAAATATACATGGACCGAGATAGATGTGATAAACACAGAGAGGTAGAGAGAAGATGGGAGGAGAACCAGAAGAATCATTCAATCAGAATGATTCAGTGGAGGAGGAGAAATGGATTCAAGAGGGGTTTGAGGTTGTTCAGCCGGCGGGTCTTGATCGATCTTGATCTTCTCATTGTAGGTCTCCGGAGCAGCGGTGCTGGATAACGTCACGTCCACCATGGGGTTTCCTTCTAATGGAAAGAGAAATGACGACGATGATGCATCCCAGGATGAGAGGGCAGGATAAGCTGGGTACCCGCCAGAGTATCCAGTCCACATGTAAGGATGATCGAATTTGCATGCTGACCCATACTTGCAGCTTCCATATGATGCATAAAATGCACACACAGTCTGACCCTTTATTGAAGAGAGAGAGATTGGAAGAAAGTCAATCCTATGCCGAAATATCATAAAAAAGAGTAGTTTTAGGGATTACCGGTCTTAATGGAAGCATGTGGGGCCCAATGGAGAAATTGTTGGTTCTGTCTCTGGGATGATGGTACTTGCACGCGGACCCATACCTGCATCTCCCAGTTTTGAGAAAGTATTGACACTCGGGCTGGTCAGGTCTCTCCGGAAGAACAGCATGACTCGGGGACTTCAAATCTTCAAGGTGATGTTCTGGCCAGTGAGAATCCGGGAAATTTGTGCCATCCTGATGCAAGTATTTTTCAATGAACGATGCACCGAAAAAGAGTAAATATATGAAAAATGAAAGTCTTTTGAAATCTTTTTTCAATAAGTTTTTTTTCTACCTAAGAGAAAATCACTTAAAAATGCACAAAAATATATAAACTGAATATTCATGTAAACATGCAAAATTCATGTAAATTATGTGAATCAGATAGCCAGAGAATAAAAGCACAGATCTTTGAAAATTCAAGAAGCAGAAGCTAACCACATAAACACCCCAGGGTTGTTGGCCCGTCATCATGTTGTGAGATGGAGAGATCATCATAGGAACAAAAAGATGGGGGAAATCCAGGTGAGTTTTTGAGCTGTCAGGTAGAGGGATTGATGTAGTGGCATCCACGAAGGCATTCCTCCGAGAAAAGGTAATACAGGTTGAGCCGTCTCAGCCGATCCAGAATATCCATATGCCGAGGAAGTTTCTTCTGGACCGACGGTTCCTGCTGCGGGTTCAGGATGATGGAACTTGCATGCAAATCCAAATTTGCAACACCCGTTTCTCATATAAAAAGGACATGGTTTTTCTTCCTGAGAAAATTAGCAGGAAATTTACCTTTTTTGAATGATTCATGCAGAACATTAAGTATTAATTATGCTTTGGCACTTCAACTAAAAAGGAAATCCGCACCTGACGCATAGGTAGACCCAGCCTGTTCAGCGGGATTTGTAATGGCATGAGTTTATCACGTGGATGATGATATTTACATGAGGCACCATATTTGCAAGTTCCAGTCTTGAGAAAAAACTGCAGAGTCAATTGTAAAAATGAAACAGAGATGAATGGGAAATAGTGCACGTGAACATGTTTTTTCTTGATTTAAATAATGATTAATATTATAGAAGTTTTTCCCGAAGAAAACACTTTTTTAAAAAACCATTGTTTTGTGGACTTGTAATAACTTCAACTCTCTGTTTAACGAGCAAAACCCCACGTTTAGGTTTACAACTCTCAATTCTCCAGGGAAGTACTCAAGTCCCAAGAAGTGCATAGAAAAATGTCGAGCACTATATCTAATTCAAAGCAGAAAAAAATTATGAGATGCATGCCTAAGAAGAATCTGCCTTTTTCAATTTATGAAGACGGGCATCCAATTGAGACAGATCACTTTGAAGACGAATACTTGTGCTGTGGTGGAAGATGAAAGTGGAGTGTCAGGAGGGATGAAATGGGCATATTTGGACAAGCAGTCCATGACCACCATCAGGGCATCAGGCTGTACAGGCTACCCGTCATATTCAGACACTGGTTGGAACAGTCCATCAGGGACAAGGCTTCACAGTTTCTAGGGAGACTAGAGATGGCGGTGCAGTATGAGAGCTTAAGAAATGGATGAGCAACGAGTAGAGACATCATTTGCACTCCATAGATAAATTTCTAGAAAACTTTTCAATTCTTTCAGTCTAACCATTGTCTTGGAATGGATGGCCGTGCCCCTCCATTGTGAGGCTCAGGGAGAGATGAGTACTTTAACACATGCATTGAGGAAGATTTTATCTCAAACAGATAGACTGGACCCAGAATTCCAATCGTGCAACCTAATTTTTTGGGTTGATATAGGATGAAACTATGCTATAAAACATGAGAATATTTTAGTATGTCGATCACCTAGGAGATTGTGTGTTTACTCTTTGAGGATGGAAGTACAATAAAATCTGTAATAAGTCATTCCATTCATATACGGTGAGACAAATTTCAAATTTTTGTTTTCTCTATTAAACTCATTCAGCTATGATTTATCATTACTTAACTATTATCTATGTGCCGTAACAGATATCAGGATCCACCCTCAGCATCAGAGTTGTGCCCAACTTTGAACATCACAATATCCCCCGGTGCATATCCACTGGATTCCTCAGATTAGAAGTTCAGCTCTCCCCAGCGTCGACACAAAGGTCAATGATGACATTTAACATACTTTTTCAGCCCTTTGATCAATTAATATGAACTCATCTTGACACTGTAAAAGTCTCAGTTATCTCAAAGAACCTTCCTGTTCCAGATGAAGGAAATATCTCGAGAGCCCATCAAGAGGCTCTAAAGACTTAGCATACATGAGTTTAAAGAAAATTGAAGACAATTCTGTTATTTTAAAAGACAATAAATATCAAGAGATAACATAAGTTTGCTCATAGAGAGAAATTCATATTATATAGAATAAAAATGTATAGGCTGTTCGACAGAGCAGTGTCAGACCAAAGGGTCTGGGGGTTTCTAGATATGCAGTAATCCTTAGTACAGTTGAGACCACTGAGAGGTAAGAGAGATGCCTGGGAGTGGGAAACGCTCCTTTTTCAGTCCACAAGGCATATAAAAGGATCTGAGAAAGGCAAGGGATGGAGTACAAGACAACTATTTGGGCATGTCAGGTTATTTGTAAGCAAAAAGTTCCATTGAAAGTGAAGATTTCTATTGAGAAGAAGGCTGGTGACTTGAGTACTCTGGAAAAAAAGGTGCCCAGACACATCGGAAGAATGTGTGTTGTGTCGGGAAGGAGAAGAAGATTGCAAGCACTTGTTTTTTTCCAATGCCCCTTTGCCCCACACTATGGGCATCCCAGGGTATAACGCTGGCAGAGGCTATCTATGAGACAAATTTTTGGGACTCAATACAACAAGGCGGATATAGAAGGGAGGGGGGAGAATACTTGCAATAACATGGGCAATATAGCTACACCGGAGTGAGGTGATATTCAGGGGGAGACCAGTCTCTATAGACAGTGTGGTATAAGAGATAAAGGGTCTGATGGCATTCTGGGCTCACCGAGTCTCATAGGGTGACGGAGAAGGGAAACAGCCTTAGGGGGTAAAATAGGGACTAACAGTTCTCAACCAAGTCGAACACCGCTTAGTCAGGTGATCGACTCTTTTCTACTTCAAAAAAAAAGTATAGGCTGGATGGGTTGATGAGGATGTTTTTGTGGAAAGGCTCAAAATTAAGGGGAGGGAAAGGTTTGGTAACAGTCCCTTGGGACACAGTGTGTAGACCAGTCAAGCTAGGAGGTTTGGGGTTTCTGAAGTTACAAACCATGAACCTAGCAGTTCTAATAAAATGGGTGAGTTGGATTATGAGCCCGAAGGAGAATTTGGTTACAATGGAACCTTTTAGACTGTTATGAAATATGTTTGGATTGGGATAAACAAGCGGCTTCAGTCCGTGGGCCACCAATGTTTTGGAAAGGTCTGAGGCTGATGTTCCCTTTAGTTCAAGAATTCTTCACTACCAAACTAGGGGACGCCTCCCAATTCCAGTATTGGTTGGATGACTAATCAGCTCAGGGCATTCTAACTGTGGAATTTCCACGCCTGTTTGCTCTTACATGGAACCCTTAGGCCATAGTCACAGATAATTGGGATGACACATGGAGTCCATTACTGGAAGGTTCTCTATTGGATTAAAAGGTGGAGAATCTCTTGAATATGCAGAATGCCCTAATACACTTGCAACCATCACCCGGGACTCATGATGGTTGGTGATGGGAAGGTCACACTTTCTCTGTCTATAGAGAATATGCAAACATCATTCAGGCATGCAGAATTATACGGAGACAAATAGTCCCACTAAAGGTCCAAATTTTTGGTTGGCTGCTCCTCAGAGGCATTTCGTGACGCAAGTATAGAGGAAAAGATTGTTATTGTTCCCAGACACATTGGCAGACTGGAATGTCCACATGCAGGGAAGAAGACTGTTCAGACCTATTCTTTGAGTGCCCATTCAACCAGCTCATTTGGGCCAGCCAGAAGATACCACAGTAGGTGGTTACTTCTGATGAGGATTTTTGGACATTGTTTAAACATGATGCTCCCAGGAGGTAGACGGAACATGGAAAAGCCTTGGCTGTGCTTTGGGCAATTTCGCTATATCGTAATGTGCTCATTACGAGGGGAGGACTGCATTGGCCAATGTAGAAGGATTTGTGTCATACCAATGTAGAAGGATGTGAGGGGGACAGGGAAGGGGTCCTTTGCGGCCTTTCTTGTACATATGACATGTATCACTTGTCTAAGGTGATCTTCTTTTTCCTTTTAAAAAAAGGAATAAAACTTATAGTATTAAACAGATTGCAAGGTTAATATCTGTGAGAACCAACATTGTGGAGCACCTCGATACTATTCTGCTCTAAAATAATTGTGAATTATAACATTCCAGCCAAAAAAAGTAAGGGCAGCCATCCACCTGACATTCAGGCTGCCCAGCTTTTTGATGGTAGCTTTCCCTTCATAAGGCATTCCCTGAAGAAAGCTTATCACGTTAGACCAACCTCAGAGAAGAAAACAACAGGTTATTTCTGAAGAAGATGGAAAATTCAAAGATAGGACCCAGAAGTTCTAGAAAGCCAACACCTTGCCTAAAGGAGCAGGATGATTGTAGCGACATCGGCTTCCATATCCACACTGTCCCGTTTTCATGAAGTAACTGCAATTAGGTTCATCCGGGCGATCCGGGTAAGGCCCGACATCTGTACTCTGATCCTGACCCACCTGGTTGCTCTCAATATTAAGGCATTGTATAGACTCTGCAAGAGAAAGGACAATAATTTCTCCCAGAGATCTTAAACAGGAACTGCATCTTTTACTGAAATCAATAAACCATAAAATCAATTGCAGAAACAATACGATTTCTCTCAAAGTTCTTCCACCGACATCACTCAACCATAAAAGCCATTGCGAGAAACAACAATTATTCTCCTCAAAGTTCTCTATTACAGTTTCTCTCAAGAACTTAACAAAATATTAGTGCAAAGATGAAAACAATGCTCGGGGACACTAAAAAATAGTCGAGGCCAACAAAAAGGAACTACATTTTTCGCCATGATCAAACAACCATAAAAGCAAACACGAGAAACGAAGATCCTTCACCCCGAAGTACTTAAACAAAATAATAGAGCAACTATATGCAATAATCAATGGAGGAAGGCACAATGCAAAAAAAGTGCTCAGGGACACTGACAAAGAGTCAAATTCTTCGCTATAGCTTCTCTCAAAGCTTCTAAACAACGGAAGAATACAAATCTACAAAGAAATCAAAAGAATAAAATACAATACCAAAAAAAATGCTCAAGTACAACCTTCGAGATTTTCCTCAGTCTTTCTGTCGTCCACCATCATCCCACTCAAGAATATCAAACACTCATCCAATCACCCGCGCTTCAAAAGGAAACCCTAAGCAAGACCAATCCACGGAATCCAATCGAAACAGCAACAATCCTGCTTTCTCCTCTCTCAAACGGCGGAATCTTCTCCCCTCTCCTCTCTTCCTCTAGAATACACCGCCGCTGCCGAACAGAGCAAACGCGGAGACTTGATTTCGATGGCGCAAGCGACCAAATCCAGCAATCAAACCACCCACCGGCGTCCGAGCCTACCTCTCTCCTCCCCTAACTGAAAATCCCAATTCCCCCCTCCCCTTTCCCATTTTTCTACTTATAGTATTATATTATTTTCCCGGTTCCCGTATTTTTCACATTTCCGGAATACGGAGTATTAAATGCGGGTTTCCTAAAATAGAGCCGCGGTGGGGCCCGCCATTTCTGCCTGCGGGCTTCATCGGCCCGTTCGTTTACGAGCGGAGGCGATCGCAGCCGTCCCTTCTTCAGCCCGAGTACGAGTACGAGGACGCGTAGATAAATAAATCACGGGTATTTAATAATCCGGAGGCCACGTGGTCGTACGCTTTTTGAGCAACGGTGGGACCCACGGCGCTCGAGCGGATGCGCAGCGATTTGTAGGACCCGAGGAGCTGGTCGTTGGATTCGCGCGTTGGCCACCGGCAAACCGCGCCACGTGGCGTCCCCTTGTTTGGTTTTTTCCTCCCGTACGCATGTAATTATTTTCTATGAAAGTAATTTGAATTTTGGAAATTCCTTCAAACGCATTAAAAATCTAGAAGTGCAATTTTAATGGGCAAAAACTTCCCCACATGAGAGATATAGAACTAGCTCGATGCACGAGTTGGCACGCTAGTTACATGCGAGCCCGAGAATTCTATGCCCGGGCGGATCAAATGCTCGGCTCGCTCCTCCTCCCCCCTCCTCACTCGCTCTTTAGCATATGAAGTAAGCACCCAAAGGGACGGATCATAATCCACTAGTCTTCTAAGCCTATATTTATTTACATATAAAATGACTCTAAAACCCTACAAGAAAGAAATATTTGAAGAAGTCATTGTCGAATAAACCAACTCGTTAATAAGCCTCAAGTATTGGTTTGTATAATTCAAGAAAGATGAATAGACGTTCAAAATTTTTACTTTTGCATCGATAGGTGTCACTTCTCGATTGGTTCATGATTTTTTTGTCTCCTACAGTAATCATAGCACGTATTTTTTTGCCCGTTCGAGGACATTAGATAAAATTGGAACGATACAAAGAAGATTAATATGGCCCATGCATAAGGATGACAAGCACAAATCGAGAAATGGTCCATAGCACGTATCTTTTGATAGAACTACCATGTCTAGTTTACAGGAAAACTCAATTTCAATAAAAAAAAAATTTCTCTGCTCCTTAGAAACAAAATGATTTTTAGGATTATTTTTTTAAACATGGCATTGCATTGGAGTCTCTTTGTGCCAATGTGATACTATCATCGTAGCCTTTAGGATAATTATGAAACTATAAATGTGGTTGATGACTAAGAAAGGGCATATTGTGCATAATCAAAGCCGAAAGATGTTGCGATCTAAATGAATTTCATGAACTTAGCTCATGGGAATCTTCTAGATCTTTGAGATAAAACTATGCCAAATAAGTCAATTCTAGAAGTACATTCGAAAATTAATCAAGGCTGTGACAAGATATTCATTAAGTGATACCACCTTTTTCTAAGGAAATGCACAAGTGACTTGATATATGGCACTCAAGGATTCACGATCAGATTAAAACTCTTTTTGAGTGAATTTTAAGGCTTCATATGTATAAAGAGTTATTAAAGTCAGGGTTATGCGAGAAGAGAGAACGAAGCAAAGTCGATCTAACTCCTCTAGGGAGAGGGGAGGGGGAGATAAAATAACCAGATCCAATGACCAAAGTAGAAGAGATAAAATCACTTGCACAATATATATATATATATATATATACACACTTCCCTTTAAAAGGAACCTAGATATTGAAACTCCAATTGGTGATAGAGTGAATCATAAAAATAATTATAGATCCCTTTGGTGAAATTATATGCTAATTTTTTACAATTAAAAGAATAAAAAATATAGAGTAAACCTAACAAGGTCTTGCTTTAAATAACATGAAAATCTTCCTCGTCGTGCTAGGTGAGTGGATGAAAATTTGGAGTATTGGAAACCAAGGTGGAAGCTTTATTATTGTGTATCTCTATAGAAGTTTTAACTAGAAAACTAAGCTTGAGAAGTATGTTGATAATCACATCATATTTTAGGCCATGTAAGTCATTGCCCATCCATCTGATTCTAAATCCACAATGATCATAACCTTAACATCCTACTGCTTAGACTACCATGAAACTAAGTACAAAAAATATAAGTAAAATATCTAGATGTGACTCCATGTCACCACTGTCTCCAACATAACTTGCATAACAATTTTGGCTTGCGTTGGTGTCCCCTAAAATAAATTTTAGAGGACATTTTTGTGCACATGGCATGTTTGTGCTTGTGTTCCTAGACTATACCCATACCCATGTTTTGTATGCATACACATACGACATGTGCTCGTAGATTGATAGATGAACGACCAGAAAATAAACAGCCTTAAAAAATAGAGGCACACAATTGCCTACAAGAAGGGTAGTTGATGTCAAAGGCCACCATATAAAGAGATCAAACCCAAAGGAGATGACAATTAACGGATCGTTCAGCAAAATACATTTATGGGTCATGAGCGAGACGCTAATAAGTGTCCACAGAGATGTTAGAGGCGTTGGAAACATGAGAATCCTCAAGGCTTGGATACCATATCAAATCAAAAGAGAATTCTAAGGGTCAACACAACACTTTTTGTGTAGGATGAGTTTATAAGAGCGATAGAAAAGGGAAGAAGAAATACATATATGCCCATTAAGTTCATTATGCTCGAGGGAACTAGAAATCTCATGTGAATTAGATTTTTTTCTTCTTCTTATGGATTGGAACTAGAAATCAGCAAGAAATACTCTTTCAAGTTTAAAATTTATATTTATAAACTTAATGGGATTTCATTGTACTCGCTTTTAGGTTTTAAAAGTTATATTTCATTGTAATCGCTCCCAAAAGCCTCTTAACTAAAAGATATATGGCCTATATGCCAAATCACACATCCATTCATTTCATTTATATTCATTCAAGTGAAATTTATTCATTATCATTTTTGTAATATATTTATAATAAAGTCCATAAGTATATATAATGACCAATTGAATTGTGATGAGATCATAATACATTGATCACTAGTATTTAAACATACGTTCTAAACATTCCTACTCATGGGATATTTAAAAATGATATTGAATTATAAAGAAAGAATAACATTGCTTGATTCGACTCGTCCGATGAGCATGGTAGATCTTATGACTATCAATGTGAAGACACCAAGGATAAATAGTGAGTGTTCTTTATAAAAAGATTTTACTGAATTGATCTATCTGAATCTCTAAATGGTGTTATATCTAAGTGTCAATTATGTTGATTATACTATGATTGCGTACATGGTCCTTGAACTCAAGATATAAAAGACATATTGTGGATATATGATTGTGTTTTGATCATGACTTACGAATCCTTAATCATAAGATCTCCATATTAACACATATTTGATACGACATGAAATCTAAAAAGAGCATGTGATTGTGTAGTCTAGATGGGATCATCTGCCCTCAGTATTTGAATATATTTACTCAAATAATGAGGTATGATAAATTCCTTGACTAAAGTATCAGAAATATCAAAGAAGTTCTCAATAATTTCCTTCGTATTTTAGTACTAACTTGAGTGACCGATTAGGATTTAACAATTGACCATATCTTAAGTCGTTCACGAGTCTAGTGGAGACAAAATATTATACGTACACAATAATTGATAATGAGAAGATTTTGTATGAGAGTTATATATATTTTATATGAGATTTCAACTTGACTTGTAGATTGAGTTAAATCGATCCTCAATTAATCTAGTTACTGATATATAGGTTTAATACGGTTGACCAATAAAGTGTTATTGGGTCTATAGAGTTATTAAATAGTGAGATATATATAGTCATATGTCATACATATAAAGCCTATAGACATAAGTTGATATAGACATAATTAAGAAAAAAAATTCATATACCTAATGTCTATAAATGGGGAGAGAACGATAAACTCAAGGTGCCTCTGTATGCCTTATGACAACTCTCTCATTTCTCTTTCTATTTTTATGAAGAGATTTGAAGAGGAGATCTGGTGGCGTACGACCCCCGTCGCCACCAAGACACGACACCACGGCGCCGGAGGAGCCCTTTTGCGCGCGCGGATCTATCCGCTTATCTTTACTTCTTTATTTCTTTATTATGGATCTTTTGACCCGCACGTGTTTAAGCGGGTCCTCGTTTATTTCTCTCCCTCTCTAGGCCGTTGGTTGGGTTTCCCTTTGTTTCGGGACCCTAGCCTAAGGCCCTTTCCCTTTTTGTGAACCTTATTTCTATTTCTATGAGTATGGGTGTGGGTTGTGGGCCTCAAGTGGGCCCTTTCCTCTCTTGGCCCAACAAGGGCTCTATAAGAGGGGAAGGGACCCCCCCACAATCCCTAGCCGTCATTTGAGAAAAAGAAAGGAGTCTCCTCCATCTCGAGTGACTGCTCACGGAAGGCCGGGGAAGGAGTCCAACCGCCGTCGCCGCCGCCGCCGCGCCGCCGCACGCCATTGTGCCGCCGCCGCCGCCGCCGCGGCACCGCCGCCACTCCTTGCCCCGGCCACGTTGATACCTCTGCTGTTGCTCCAGCCGCCGCCGCGACCTAGCGCCGCCGCCGCGCCATCGAGCCGCGCCGCCGCCTTGCTCCGCCGCCACCTGCTGCTCAGCCATCGCCCCTACCATCTACTCCACCTCCATCACCATCTCCGACCATCCCCGCTTCTCCTCCGGCGAGACCTCCCGCCTCTCCGGCCAGCTCCTTCCCCCTTCCCACGATTTCTCCGTACCCAGATCCTTCCCCTCCACCTTCCTCTCCGGCGAACCGCCCCGCCGCTGTTTCTGCTCACCTCCACCCCACGAATCCGCCTCCCTACCCTCTCCCCGGACCTACACCCCAACCTCCACCTCAACCCCCATCTCAGGTGAACCCCCTCCAAAGCGCGCCCCACTCCTTCTCCCCAAGGGTTGCCCCTCATTCCCCGTCCCGACCACGTCATGCGCCGTCGCAACCCGCCGCTGCCGAGCTCCGCGACACTTCCGCACCAGAACGCCGCTCCCCCTCACCCCTGGTCGTCGCTGATACCCGTCGACTGCCGAAGCCATCGACGCACCGCTCGCCTCCCACGTCGTCGCCGCGAGCCCACCTCCGATTTCCCCCCGAGGACGGTCGCCCCGGCCCTTCCCCTCGGTCCGCCGCCCGGATCGCCCGCCTTCCCGCCGGAATCGCCCCGCGCCGCCCAAAATCGCCATCGCGAACCCTAACGGTGGGAAGGTCAAATGAACGATTCCCGCTGAGTTGACTCGGCTGAATCGCCCCCACCCTCCCCTGCACCACCCGAGCGGACCAGCCCGAGTCGGACCAGCCCGAGCCGGGACCGCGCCGACCAAGCCCGCCCGAGCCGTCCCGGGCGGGACCAGCCCCGAGCCAGGCCAAAAACGAGCCCCGCCTCGACCCCGTCCAAGCCGGCCCACCCCAGCCAGGCTCAGGCCAGACGAGCCGCTGGACTCAACCGGCCACGGCCCCGTCGGGTCCAGGTCCATTGGACAGGCCCGAGCCGGCCCGAGCCCAGCCCGGGAAGCCTCGACCCGCCCAAACCGGCCCCAGGCCCGTGAGCCGAGCCCGCAGGCAGGCCCCAGGCCCGTTGAGCCCGGCCTGCACGGCCCGCAGCCCATTGAACCGCCGCGACCGGCCCCCGAGCCCATTGAACCCGGCCCGAGCGCCCGACGGCCGTCCCGGGACACCACGTCCCCGCCTTCACTGTGGTCGTTGTGACCGTTCGGCTCGTTGTGACTCGACATCGCACCGCCCGCGCCGATCTCCCCTTCGTGTTCCCTCGCCGACTCGCGGGTGTCCACCATCGCGCCACGCTCACGACCTCCCTCGCCCGACCGACCAGGGCTCGCGCCCGCAGGTTAGCTTCAACCCCTCTTTCAAGTTAATTACTTTTCGAAGCATTTCCTTTATTCGTCTCCACCGCCGTCGGACGACGTAGATAGGATAGAGCGGATATAGGATCGAGATCTCTCTGCGTACCTCGAGTCCGCCAGCTGAGCGTGAGCTGCAGCCCTTCCAGGCTACTCCACGACGAGCGACCTCCACGCCTCTGGACGTGGATCGAGAGGACCTCATCCTACCCCTCATCGCGAGTTTCCCCGGGTTACCTGGAGTTGGCTTCGCTGATCGACACGTCTGCTTGCACGTAGGTCTAGGTTAGAGGTCTCGTATTTACAGTCTAGGATTTGCCTACCCATAGGTTAGGGTTGACTGGCCACCTCCGGTCAACCTCAGTCCCATTGATCAGGCACGAGGGTTTTCACCACCGCGTCCTGCATCAAATTGGTATCAGAGCGGTCGTTGGGTTCTCGCCCAACCCGGTCCTTGAGGACGCTCACTTGAGCCTCCGTAGCGTAGTTAGGACATCATCTAGGACATTGCATCATATAGGCACCCCTAGGTTATCATCATGGCATTCGAGACACGCTCCGCCAGAGCTAGAGGAGGATCCCCATCTTCACGGCATTTGTGCGATGCCTCGGAGCCACCTCCCCCGCGGTTTCACGAGCCCCGACGGCCCGTGAGACCATATGGTGATCATCACGATCACCACTACCCCGACTACTATGATTGTCGAGATGATCCTAGTCGTCGAGGCGACCCACGTCACGACGATGGTCGTGACCGAGTGTACCATCGCTGGCCCTCGGATGCTTATGGTCGCCACAAACAGGCCTACCCCGCTCATTTGGATGATCGAGCCCGTTCGCCGCTGCCACCACTATCCACACGGCTCACCACACCGCCTGTTAGTCAGGCCCCTCTAGAGTTTCACGAGCCCCGGCGGCCCGTGAACCCCGGTAGTGATTGTTACGATCACCGCTACCCTGACTACCGCTATTATCAGGATGAGCCTAGTCGTCGAGGTGCCCCACGCCACGACGATGGACGCGACCGAGTGGACAGTCGTCAGCCCCAGGACACATATGACCGTCGCGGACAGGCCTATCGAGCTCATTTGGACGACCCACCCCATCCGCCACCGCCACGACCGCGCTATGACGACCATCGACACCACGATCGTGATCAGGGTCAGGATCAGCGACACCACTCTAGATGTAGAGGTGACCCTCCCCGACGAGACGATCTCGATCGGCGAGTTGCCCGTCAGTCGCCAGATCGCGATGCTCATCATCGCGACTTTCCGCGTGCGCGAGACTACACTCGCGCACCCGAGGACACACGTTATGATCGTCATCACGATCATGAGGCGTTATCCCGATCATAGGTGTTACGGAGTCCTCCCTACCACGACATTGGTGAGGACTACCGCGCGGACCGATACGACGATCGGGATAGGCGACACGAGGATCATAGCGCCCGCATACCGAAAGGTATGCGCGCCGTTGATCTAGTCTTTTTATGGCTCTCGAGGGCCTAGAGACTATATCGATTGGGAGTCCGCTATGAACTCCTACTTTCGATACTATCGCATGGATGACGACCTCTCGCGTTGAGTACGCCGAGACGAGACTCGGCGGACACGCCAAGATCTTTTGGGAGGATGAGCGTCATGCAGCTCATCGACGAGGGCAACCCATCACTTCATGGATAGATATGGCTCAACGCTTGAGGAACAAGTATGTTCCTCGAGAGTATGAGTCTACGTCATTCCCTGCACGAGGCACGATGCCTCGTCCCGGGAGCACATGGGGCATATGGTGCGACCCACCGATGACTTCGATTTTTCTCCATCTCAGCCTCTTACGAGGGTCGCTCCTACGCGATCTAGTCCGACCACCTCGGCTTCACCGATACGATCTAGTATCGGGAATGGACTGACTACACCCGAGATGGCAGTAGCGTCGCACCATCCCGGCGACCACCACCCGCAGACGCACCTCATGATACGACAGCTTTGTCCCAAGTCCACACCACTTGTTTCAAGTGTCCGGGCGAGGGACATTGGACGAGCCGGTGTCCTTTGTGGAACCTCCTTCGCGAGGTCAAGGGACCCGACCGTGGCTCCCATGAGGATGACCTTCCCACGTGCGACGATGTTTATCTCGCTGATGAGGCCCTCGCGCACGAGTGCGATGACACTCTTGAGCTGATTGATCACACCCCCGATCATGCCGCCCGCTCCCGCAGCTCGTCGAGGCCCCCGCCTCAGCCAGCACTCGACGAGCACACCGATGAGGGACATGATTAGCGTTGCTATTCCGAGATCACTAGTGGATGTGATCCTACTCACCCCAGCTTGCCCGTCAGCCATCATTTGCCCGACGACGCATCTTCGGTAGGCGCGCCATCACCTATGCGCCTACATGGACTATCCACGTCCATTATCTCGGGACCGCCACCTCGCGGTTTACTAGTCACTTCGGAGGACTTTTTATGGGCTTACTTGGGACTCGAGCCCACATTTTCTAGCAGCTATCATCCCCGTGAGTGACGGGTCAGATCGACGACGTCAATCATAGCATGAGGATACGACTTTGGACATCGGCCGCCGCGAGCTTGATCATTTGGGACATGATCCTACTACGCGTCGAGTGCACCTACCACCCCTCTTCCGACTCATACTCGGCGTGAGCCCCTGTCGAGATTGCACATGGCTTAGCACCCCGCAAGCCCTTAGACATAGTTCCCCTCGACCCTCATGTTAGAGTTTATAGGGTCGGCGTCGCATTTGCCCCAAAGCATGTTAGTCAGCTGCATCAGACATTCATGATAGAGTATTGAGTCGTATGCATCGTACAAGCGAGCCGCCGATTTGCACTCGCCGACCCCTGGGTCTTCCAGTGGGAGACCAGGTTATGGTTAGGCCGAGGCCCGAGCTTTATGCTCCCGCTCTTAGCACCGGCCCGTCTCGAGTCCTTTCCTGATAGGCGGGATCGCCTATGTCGTCGACATCCCTCCTTCGTGGGGGAATAGCTCCACGCTCCATGTGATGGATCCGACGTCGCACCCAGCTCTACCTCTCTCATCCGACGTTAAGCCTTCACCTATCGGCCCATTCTTTGAGAGAGAGTTTGCTCGGAAGTCCACTTTCCCCGCGTTACCACCCGATCGGCACGAGCGAGTCGAGGAGATTTTTTTCTGGGAGGTAATTGACTTCTCGTGGGACGGAGTTTCGTGGAGAGTCTTTGTGCACTCGGCCGAGCCGACCACCGGAGGACGACGTATACATCTCTGGGAGGTGGACCTAGAGCGACTACGATCAGATCATTGGAGCCCCTGCCGTCTTCTCTTGCTAACTCGACGGAGTCGAGTTCTTCCGACCCCGGGAGGATTGGTGGCGTACGACCCCCGTCGCCACCAAGACACGACACCACGGCGCCGGAGGAGCCCTTTTGCGCGCGCGGATCTATCCGCTTATCTTTACTTCTTTATTTCTTTATTATGGATCTTTTGACCCGCACGTGTTTAAGCGGGTCCTCGTTTATTTCTCTCCCTCTCTAGGCCGTTGGTTGGGTTTCCCTTTGTTTCGGGACCCTAGCCTAAGGCCCTTTCCCTTTTTGTGAACCTTATTTCTATTTCTATGAGTATGGGTGTGGGTTGTGGGCCTCAAGTGGGCCCTTTCCTCTCTTGGCCCAACAAGGGCTCTATAAGAGGGGAAGGGACCCCCCCACAATCCCTAGCCGTCATTTGAGAAAAAAAGAAAGGAGTCTCCTCCATCTCGAGTGACTGCTCACGGAAGGCCGGGGAAGGAGTCCAACCGCCGCCGCCGCCGCCGCCGCCGCCGCACGCCATTGTGCCGCCGCCGCGCGCCGCGATTTGACCGCCGCCACTCCTTGCTCCCGGCCACGTTGATACTCTCTGCTGTTGCTCCAGCCGCGCGCCGACCTAGCGCCGCGCCGCCGCCATCGAGCCGCCGCCGCCGCCCTTGCTCCGCCGCCGCCACGGCTGCTCAAGCACGCCTCTACCATCTACTCCACCTCCATCACTATCTCCGACCATCCCCGCTTCTCCTCCGGCGAGACCTCCTCGCCTCTCCGGCCAGCTCCTTCCCCCTTCCCACGATTTCTCCGTACCCAGATCCTTCCCCTCCACCTTCCTCTCCGGCGAACCGCCCCGCCGCTGTTTCTGCTCACCTCCACCCCACGAATCCGCCTCCCTACCCTCTCCCTGACCTACACCCCAACCTCCACCTCAACCCCCATCTCCGGTGAACCCCCTCCAAAGCGCCGCCCCCACTCCTTCTCCCAAGGGTTGCCCCTCATTCCCGTCCCCGACCACGTCCGCCGCCGTCGCAACCCGCGCTGCCGAGCTCCGCGACACTTCCGCACCAGAACGCCGCTCCCCCTCACCCCTGGTCGTCGCTGATACCCGTCGACTGCCGAAGCCATCGACGCACCGCTCGCCTCCCACGTCGTCGCCGCGAGCCCACCTCCGATTTCCCCCCGAGGACGGTCGCCCCGGCCCTTCCCCTCGGTCCGCCGCCCGGATCGCCCGCCTTCCCGCCGGAATCGCCCCGCGCCGCCCAAAATCGCCATCGCGAACCCTAACGGTGGGAAGGTCAAATGAACGATTCCCGCTGAGTTGACTCAGCGGGAATCGCCCCACCCCCCTCCTGCACCACCCGAGCCGGACCAGCCCGAGTCGGACCAGCCCGAGCCGGACCGCGCCGACCAAGCCCGGCCAGCCGGCCCGAGCGGGACCAGCCCTGTGCCAGAGCCAAAAACGAGCCCCGGCCGACCCCCTGCCCAAGCTGGCCCACCCCAGCCGGCCCGACCGAACCAGGCCGCTGGACCAACCGGCCAGCCCCCGTCCCGGTCCCAGTCCATTGGACCAGCCCAGCCGGCCTGGGCCCAGCTCAGAAGCCTCCCGGCCGCCCAAACCGGCCCCGGAGCCCATTGAACCGCCTGCACCGGCCCCCGAGCCCGTTGAACCGGCCTGCACCGCCCCGTGCCCATTGAACCGCCTGCACCGCCCCTGTGCCCATTGAACCGGCCCGAGCCGCCCCGACCCGTTCCCAGACACCACGTCCCGCCTTCACTGTGGTCGTTGTGACCGTTCGGCTCGTTGTGACTCGACATCGCACCGCCCCGCGCCGATCTCCCCTTCGTGTTCCCTCGCCGACTCGCCGGGTGTCCACCATCGCTGCCACGCTCACGACCTCCCTCGCCCCGACCGACCGGGCTCGCGCCCCGCAGGTTAGCTTCAACCCCTCTTTCAAGTTAATTACTTTTCGAAGCATTTCCTTTATTCGTCTCCACCGCCGTCGGACGACGTAGATAGGATAGAGCGGATATAGGATCGAGATCTCTCGCGTACCTCGGGTCCAAAGATCGAGCGTGAACTCGCAGCCTTTCCCGGCTACTCCACGACGAGCGACCTCCACGCTCTCGGACGTGGATCGAGAGGACCTCATCCTACCCTCATCGCGAGTTTCCCTGGGTTACTCGGAGTTGGCTTCGCTGATCGACACGTCTGCTTGCACGTAGGTCTAGGTTAGAGGTCTCGTATTTACAGTCTAGGATTTGCCTACCCATAGGTTAGGGTTGACTGGCCACCTCCGGTCAACCTCAGTCCCATTGATCAGGCACGAGGGTTTTCACCACCGCGTCCTGCATCAAGATCTAACTATCCAACAATAACGTGGATACCGCTATACGCTTGAACAATTTCAAGAACTCCTCCAATTAAATCTTATAAGTATGGATTATAATCTATAATATATGATAAAATCACCAGTTCTTGGTACCTTGATGTTTTGAATATTTGATTCAACCTATTTCGCCAAGTTTGATGTCTTGATCAAAATTTAGAAAGCCTATCGAGGTACCAAGAACTGATGATTTTATCATATATTATAATCCATACTTATAAGATTTAATTGGAGGAGTTCTTGAAATTTTTCAAGCGTATAGCAGTATCCACGTTATTGTTGGATAGTTGGATCTCCTCTTCAAATCTCTTCATAAAAATAGAAAGAGGAGAAATGAGAGAGTTGTCATAAGGCATACAGAGGCACCTTGAGTTTATCGCTTTCTCCCCATTTATAAACATCAAATCCCATGATTGACATCATTCTTTCATGAAGTTTTAATTGCTCAAGTTCTAGTCATAGCTAATAAAAGTATACATTAATTTATGCTCTTGTAAAAAAGCAATCAATAGTTTATTTTGATCCACTTCAAAGGTAAATGTGAGAGTAATCAAATTGGTTGTGCACAACCATTTGATTGAAAAAAAAGCTCTTCAAAAGAAGAAATATTGCTAGTGTAAGTCAAAATCCCAAATCATCGAGCACCAGACAAAAAAGTGTGAATGAAACTACTTTTATGGACAAGAAAATACATGTACGAATTGGAAATAGGGAAGAGCAATCCGATTTGATCAAGGGGATACGTTTATGATCAATTTTATGTTAATTGATCCCCTCGATCAATCAATTGGGTAAGATCACCATTCAGATAAAGGGGTTTCAATTACTTCCTTGATTTGATCAACGAACATATCAGGATTCCTTAATCCGATTGATAGCATGATTCAATTGCATAATTGAGGAAGTGATCATTGATCTCATCATCAATCTTATAGACTATTTACACCATGAAAATTGACACAAAATAAATATAAAAGAATTATTCAAGTTTCAACAAATTAAAAATATGCCTCGATCTCATTGACAATCTAATTGTTGATCAGAAATGAGAGATCACTGATCAATCTCCATCTCAATCAATTTATAGACTGCAATCATTGATCGATTGAGGCCCACTTTGACAGATCAATGATCGGATCAAAGGATTTGATCATGTCAAAAACCAATCTCATCTCTTTGATCTAATCGTTGATCGTCATTTCCTAGATGGAATTGTTATGTAAACATCAGCATACCAAGAGCAATCATCAAAGAGCACACAAACCTTTACTAGGATTGGGGCATTATCATTGCGGTGGAAGCTTTACATATCTACTCGATATCTTTACAATGCAATCAAACAATAGATTTAGCTAATTATCCAAGACAAATAAACTCCTAATATATATGGTTCAGCTCTCAGCACTATAGGTCATAGATATAAAGATACATAGGTACATGAATAAATAGATAGATAGATAGATAAACGGATCGATCATAGAATGGCTGATAGATCTATCAGTCATAGATAGATAAAAACATATTTACTAACATACGTAGATCAGTCATTGATAGGTATAAAGATACATACATGAATACATTTGGACATACTTACAGAGATACATACACACATATATGAATACATGAATACATACATAAATTCATAAATACAAACATACAAACATGCATTCACTAGTCATAGATAGATTGGTAGATAGACAGATAAGATAGATAGATACATAGATAGATGGAACAGTTGAGAGATAGACTGTGGTTTGTCCAAGGAGACATTGAGAGAGAAAGAGTGTTGAGTTGACATCTCAGAAGGAGACATTGAGAGGAGGAAGTTGAAAAGCAACGATAACCTTTATTTTTAGATAGGTCGTGTGAGGGAATGCGGAGCCGACTGCACTTGGTCTCCTTGGCGAAGAGAAGAAAACAAAGTCGTTTCTTTCCACGAAGACACACTTGCGGGATGAGAAATAATGGAGGAAGAGAGGAAGGTAAGAGTGATATTGGCGCGGCTCAATCCGAGCTAGCCCTGCGAGTTTTCCGCAAACCCATCACAGGATTGAACCGCAGCAATATCTCTCTTCTCTCTGGATCGGGAGAGCAGGAAGAGGAAGAGAGGAGAGACTTTGAACTCTGTAGGAACGAGAGATTTTTGGCAGAGCGAAGAAGAGATCCTTAATGATGGGGCTCTTAATGGGAAACCAGGAATTATCGCCCCCTTATTTTCTCCCTCTTGGGAGCAGCACCGCAGAATGTCAGGCAAATAAACTAGGTGAAGTCTCTCTCTCTCTCTCTCTAACTCTCTCTCTCTAATTCTCTCTCTCAGAGTTTCTCTCTAATATACTCTCTAATTTTCTCTCCGAAGGCCTCTCTCTCTCTCTCTCTCTCTCTCTCTCTAAGTCTCTCTTTAAATGTCTCCCTCTAAACCTCTCTCTCTACCTCTCTAAAAGTCTCTTTCTCTCTCTATGCGTGCATGGAGAAGGTACAAAGTCACTGAAGCTGTCTGGGCATGCCATTGGGAGAGGGGACAAATGGTACACTGCTCTCCGCCTTTCAATCGATCATGTCTTTCTTTCTTTCTTTCCCCTCTGAACGGTCCCCAACAAAGCCTCCCACTTTCCAAAGCGCCTTTTATTTACTCTCTCTCTCTCTCTAAACCTCCCTCTGTGTACAACTTCTGTCTCTCTCACACACAACCCTACCACTCTAAGCTTCTCTCAATCTCTCTCTCTATTTCTCTAAGATTCTTGTCCCTCTGACTCTCTCTCCCTCTCAATCAATGTACTCTCTCTCTCTCTCTCAGCTTTCCTCCCTCTCTAAGCTTTACGTCTCTAAGATTCTTCCCTGTAGGACTCGGCTCTCTAACTCTCTCTCCCTCAACTTCTCTCCCGCTCTGATTATCACTCGCTCTCAACGGCCCTCTCTAAACTTCTCTCCCTCTCTCTCACAACTGTTCTCCCTCTCTTTCATCTTCTCTTCCCCAGTTCCTGTCGAAATTCTCTCCCTCTCTAAACTCTTTTCTCTCTCTCAACTTCTCTCCCTCTCTAAACTCTTTTCTCTCTCTCAACTTCTCTCCCTCTCTGAACTTACTCTCCCTCCGCCCACTCCCTTTGAGAATCTTCTCCCACTGATTCTTCAAACTTCTCTCTATAACTATACGTCTCTCTCTGTAAACTTCTCTCTCTAATTAAACCTCCCTCTCTCTAACCTTCTGGCTTTTCCGAAGGGAGGAGGGCACGCGGAGGAAAAAACAAAGCTCCGTGCCGTAAAGAAACAGGGACTGTCCTAAATTATGCTTCCCTTCAGCGACGTTGGTCGTTGACTTTCTTTTCCAGTTTCGCGCCACTGAGGGTCAATTACCTTTCTGCCCCTTTTTAGATCCTCAAAATCCATCCTCGGAAATGGGAAGCTGAACAGCTATGTTGAATGACTATGTGGATATGATGACACAGAGAGAGAGAGAGAGGTAGAGGGAGAGAGAGGATTGGAGGAGACTGGGATTGGAGGGAGACTGAGAGAAGATGAGACGTTGTGGGAACATGACCCTTTCTTAAATTTCGAAAATATGCAGAAAATGTAGATGTGATATATTTACATACGTACGTATATATATATATATATATAGAGAGAGAGAGAGAGAGAGAGAGAGAGAGAGAGAGAGAGAGAGAGAGAGAGAGATGGAGGGGAAAGAGATACAGAAAGAAAATGGAGGGAGACTAGAGAGAGACCATCCACTTGATTTCATTATTGTCTGTGGGTCTCTCTCTCTTCCTCTCACTCTCTCTGTGCAACTGACTGAAAACACTACATTGGAGAGGAAAGGTTTTTAGTGAGAGGACCCTTAATCAAATTTCGAAAATATGAAGAAAATGTAGATATAAGATATATATATATATATATATATAGAGAGAGAGAGAGAGAGAGAGAGGCCCACAAATAATAACCAAATCAAGAGGATGGTCTCACATTTCTTTTAGCTTGCATCTCTCTTTAGTCTCTCCATTTCTATCTTCCCCCCTCCTCACCCCCTCTGTCTGTGATGAATGTGAACAGATGGGGAAAGGTTTTAGTGAGAGGTCCCCTTCTTAAATTTGGAAAATATGAAGACAATGTAGATATGAGAGAGAGAGAGATATTACATATACATATATATTTTGAGAGAGAGAGAGAGAGATGGAGGGGAAGATAGAGAGAGAGAAGAAGAGAGACTAAAGAGGGATGCAAGCTAAAGGAAGTACAGCTGTTATTCCCTCTTGGGAGCGAGAAAAAATGTTGAAGGAAATATTTTCTCACCTTTGTGAGGGGAGCAGTTTCCTATTTTTAGGCACTTCAAGATAATCTGGGATGACGAAGAAAAAGAAATTTCTGAAAGTCAAAGAACCCAGAATAGAAACCATTTCTGTTGAACTTTCCTTCTTCAGTCTTCCATCACTATGCCGCTTCCTTTTCCACCGCAGCCGAAACCTCATTTTCCTCAGAAAAATAGTCGTTCCTAAAAAAAGAGGCAAGCCATTTCAGAATAAAGCGATATTCAAGACCGAGAACTTGATTGTTCATGAATACACGAATGACAGCCATAAAATATGTTTATACAGGTAATCTAGAACAAAATGAAGAGAAATTTCATAAAATAAACATAACACATTACTTGATTTTTCGAGACAGCTGATAAGTTCCGGTAACAGCCATCGCAACATTTACACTGAAGAGATTCCAATTCTTCTGCAACCATAATAAATCAAAGTGAAGTGAGAAGTTCAGTATTTTTTTATCAATATCATGATTACCAAATGTGATTTCTTGTTCATGCCCTTCATGGTGATATTAAGGTTGATAGAAAAAAAACTCCTTTCGGTCTATGCGAATGATGGAACGAGAATGACAGAGAGAAAAAAGGAGAGATGAAAAGACTAGAAGCTAGATGATGAAAATCACATGTTCCTCAGTCATGCATTGCATGTATGATGTTTGCGGAATTTCTATATATTTTACTTTGTGAGGCTGCCTGTAAAACATTAGGTGGCAACTGAGATGACCAGTTCTGTTCTTAACCCTAGGTGATGGGGGCTTGTTCAATTTTCAGAAATGCCCTGTTGATCCAGATTGTCAATCGGATAGATGATCCGATGATCCAGATCGACTTGGCTGATTTCTGGCTGTTGGAGGTAATCAATGGCCATGATTGGTTGTGGATTGAGTATTTATGTCAATCAGATCGACCAATTGACGAGCCATCGATCCAATTGACAGGCAGGATTTCGGAAAAAACCTTAATCATCAACCACAAGTCAACAATGATCGATTAGAGAGATTGATCCAGATCCGGATTGGTCATTCTAGCTCCTCCCCCACCATTCTACCTTATCTGCTGCTCCCCTTTGCCTTCTAAATAGTAACCAATGATAAAAATACACTTTCCTAAATCATCCTTGGAGTAATGATGCCATGGATCAATATCAAATTTAAAAAGGGTAAACTGAGGCTTTATCTGTTGCAATGTAAAGCAACAATAGGAATGGTCAAAACTTAGCAATCAAGCGACTGATTGACAATCAGTAGCTCAATTGATTGCCCAATGATTTCCAAAAGTAGTCAAATTTTGGTCGATCTAAATCAATTGAAAAATTGATCACCAAGATTAAGAGAGCTCCTCTCTCCTGGTTTTCTCTGCTGGCAGGAGGAGCAGACTCCCTCTCTCTGCTGTCTTCCTTAACCAGCAACAGCAGCCCTCTCTCTCCCTCCCTCCCTCTTTCTCCTGTCTTCTCGACCGGCAACAGCAGCCCTCTCTCTCTCTCTCTCTCTCTCTATATCTATCTAGTGTATCAGTTTCCTTTGCCGGTAGAAACCCTCTCTTACTACTGTTTTACTCCGCCGGCATCCTTCCTCCCTGCCAGCTTCCTCCAGCAGCAGCAGCAGCCCCCTTCTCTATGCTGTGTGTGCTTCCTACTCCAATGCTAGCAGTTCCCTCTGCACAATTTCGATCGATATCAATTTGAAAAAAAAAAGATCAAATTCCCGACCATGAGTCAATTGATTCTGATCAATCATGATCAGCCATTCCCTAGCAACAAGCTATCAGCACTTATACTTTTTGAAGTGCTCCCACCTATCCACCAATTCTTATCCGCCTTTCTGTCTTCTTTCCCATCCCTGTCTATTTATAAATTCTATAGTGCGAGTGTTTCAACCACTTCAGTCATGAATTTTCTGATCACCGGCGACAATTAAATTCCCAAGTACCAGCGGGAAAGAAAATATCAACTTCAAACTTCGATCATCACTTGCTCTAACTTGAAACATTCAAAAGGACTACAGGTGGTTGATTAAAGAAGGTTAAAAATGAGTATAGTCAAAAGCATTATTATATTTCCCCTTTTTTAAGGAGTTTTAGGAAGTCTTGTGATCCATCAGCATATTTCACAGTTGTTCTCTCCCTGTACATAGTGTTATCATGAGATCAAGACTTAATTTTCATAAAAGCATGTCTTTTTACATTATAACTGGATAAAACAGCCTGACGGTAATCAGACAGAGAATTGAAAAAAGCTATTAATGATTCTAAGAACAATCATCCAGTGTAAATGGTGAGACCATCTTTGTGAGAAGCAAATATAACTACGAGACTGATGCAACACAAAGAGTGACGGCTAATAACTATAAAGCCCTCAACAAAGGCCATTTGTAACAGGTATTCTTGTAATATACCCTAATTAGCTTGTGCTGATGCAGCGTTTCCTTGACCTCCAGATTAGATTGTCACCATCTAAGCCACGCACGATACATGAATTAGAGAGAGGAGAGAGAAGAATGGGTGAAAAAAAATCCTGATTAATCTTATTAATCTCAGCCATTTGGTTGTAACTGCCTCCTCATTGATTAATCTCGAGGCAGTGTGAGGACCCTAGCATGATGTCATGGGCCCTGGCACATCCCAAATGATCTGAGTCCGATGCGCTCGGGCACATTTGGCACTGTCAGCATACTTAGAGCTGGGACGTGAGTGGGAAATGTGACAATCACTATGACTGACCTAGGGCTCAAGTTATCCACATGATCATCATAATTGTTTGTTCATATAGATCCAGCCCTATCCCCAGAGCCTTTTTTCAGGTACTGCGATCTGTATCAGTTAGTCTGTTTGTAAGAGACACATAGTCCCTTCCCTTCCAAAGTATGTCAGTGATACACTTTAAAGGACATTTCCATTTTATTAAATGGGAACTTTGTATGAAGAAGCCAAAGTCACTAAAATAGCAATGGGGGTGTGAAAAGAAGAAAGTTTGAACAATCATGAACTTGTGAGACTCTGTTTACTGCGTACGAGCAGAGGAGGAGGCATCAGGACTGCAGGCCCATGTGACATCATGAGGTCCAGGCGCAAGCGACCTCCTAGGAGACTTGTGATGATACCCATCAGAACATATGAAAAGATAAGTAAAGGACTATGACTGACAGGGGACATGCCCTCTGCCTGAATAAAGAAATGAACATAACTAAAGGAGAATAAGCATGCGCACGGGCATCTGCCAGTAAGGAATAAGAGATGAAGAGATCCTATCAAGGGAGGCCAACAAATAAAGAAAGGCATCCTGAAGAGGCATCTGGAGCAGACGCTGAATTTAGCTGAGGGCTGCAAAGAACTCGTTAAAGACGTGAGTAACTAATCGGAAGTAAGTAGAATAAAGGATCTCACAGAAACATGGCTATTTGAGGAAATTCTAGGACTTTCTATTCAAGATTTATCCATTTTGAATCAAGAACATGTCAGAGAGCCACCCAACATCACTGGAGACGCCGTATCAGAGCCAGGGGAGAGGGAAAGTTGGAGCAAATGTCTTCCGATTACATCGGGGAAGCAGAAGCATTTTCCGGCATCAGAGTAGTTATTTGTGAAGGAGAGTATAGGGAAGAAGCTCGTGAATTGTTCTTCCCATTTTGAGGAGAGGAGAGCTTGGCGATCCTCTTTTGAACTGTTTTCTTTCCTTTCTTGAATAGAGATGATCTTGAGAGAACTGCTAGACTGGGTTCTACCGAAAACTTTTCAGCCCGAGAGTTTAATTTAGAGGGAATAAATCGTCCCTTGTGATTAAACATTTTTGATTCAGAAAAGATATGCAGTCCACCCACCGGTTTAATTACAGTACTGTAGCGTGACCAAATAACTCCAGTGCAAGCCACAGCTGCACATTAAAAGATCAGATCAGAATATTCATACATAAAATCAAAAAAGCTTGAGCCAATTTTTAAAAATACCAAATCAAATTCATCCACTCATAATAAATAACTCTCACCAACTTGCTGCGGATACGAGATTTTTCCGGTGGCTTTTGCAAAATCCGCAATATTTGCTATACTGATGCCCCATTTGAATGTAGGCGCCCAAAAATGAACTAAACATAAAAAAATCATGAGTTGAGTAATTAATTGAGACCAGGAAACTCTTCGCACTGAAAAAAAAACAGAAATTCTCTGTTTTATAAAGTAATCAACTCATGTTAAAACGCTTATTCAGCTAGCAAAAAAACCAAACACCCATCTTTCTGACGGGATAGCAGGGGGGGGAAAAGAAATAAAGCATATGATCGAGTAAGTCAGGCGTTTGGAATCCACGCGAAGAATCAAGACGAAGGGGAAGACGAATTTACTCGTCTTGGGTCCGGCGGGATGGTTCCAGAGAGCTTGGATCTTCGTGGCCGCCATGGCGAAATGCTAAGATACTTCCTCCGTTGCTCCGGCGATAGAGGAAGAAGGTTCCACCTGATCTTCGAGTCAACGGGTTCAACAATCGGACGGGACGAGACAGTCAGAGAAACAAAAGCCTTGATGAATCACAATCGACGGCTACGATTGCGTCTCTACTTTACCGTTTTTTAAGTCAGGGTTTATATTTATTTATAGGTTTAATATCAGGGCTAATATCATATATGAGTCTAAACTTTATCACTTGTACCAGATATAAGTCCAACCTTTTTTTTTGTCAGATATCAGTCCAAACTTTTTAAAAAGTCCACATATGAGTCCAACCTTTTTTTTTGTCATAAAAAAGTCTAAACTTTTTTTGTGTCCACATAAGAGTCTAAAATTTTTTTTTACAGTAAAAAAGTCCCACTGACGTGGACAATGCAGAGAGTCCACGTGGCAGCGAATGTGTCAGCCACGTCATTCCAGCCTCTCTCTCTCTCTCTCTCTCTCTCTCTCTCTCTCTCTCTCTCTCTCTCTCTCTCTCTCTCTCTCTCTCTCTCTCTCTCTCTCTCTCTCTCTCCGCCTCACTCTCTCTCTCTCTCTCCGCCTCACTCTCCTTCCCCTCCCTCGCCCCGCCCGTCTCACCCCTCCCTCCCGTCTCACCCTCCCTCACCCTCCCTCCCTCCCTCCCCCGCCTCACTCTCCCTCCCCCTCCCCTCGCCCGCCCGTCTCACCCTCCCTCCCGTCTCACCCTCCCTCCCCCGCCTCACTCTCCCCTCCCCTCCCCTCGCCCGCCCGTCTCACCCTCCCTCCCGTCTCACCCTCCCTCCCCCGCCTCACTCTCCCTCCCCTCCCCTCGCCCGCCCGTCTCACCCTCCCTCCCCGTCTCACCCTCCCTCCCCCGCCTCACTCTCCCTCCCCTCCCCTCGCCCGCCCGTCTCACCCTCCCTCCCCTCCCTCCCTCCCTCCTCCCTCCCTCCCCTCCCTCCCCCGCCTCACTCTCCCGCCCTCCCTCCCTCCCCCCAACTGTCTGGCACGCCCTCACTCTCCCTCCCTCCCTCCCCTCCCTCCCTCGCCCTCCCTCCCTCCCGCACCTGTCTCGCACGCCCTCCCTCCCCCGCCTCACTCTCCCTCCCTCCCCTCCCTCCCTCCCCCGCCTCACTCTCCCGCCCTCCCTCCCTCCCTCCCTCCCTCCCTCCTCTCCCTCCCTCCCTCCCTCCCCCGCCTCACTCTCCCGCCCTCCCTCCCTCCCCCTCCCTCCCTCCCCCTGCCTCACTCTCCCTCCCTCCCTCCCTCCCCCGCCTCACTCTCCCTCCCCTCCCCCGCCTGTCTCGCCCGCCCGTCTCACCCTCCCCCGCCTCAAGAAACTTAAGCGACAGTTAAAAGCGTCCACGTCTTGCACAAGTAAAACTAAGCAAATTGAGCAAAATTTTGAAACCTCCCATGTCATTTGTCAATTCGGCGCAAACGAGAGTCCCGAATGACGACTTATTCGTTCAAAAGCAAAGCAAAATCATGCCCACGAGACTGCGCTCATGCAGAAGCTGGCACGGGAGCTCCAGCATCGATCTTGGCCAAGAGCTCAAGAGTTTCCTGATCAGGGCGATGGTGATTCTGAGTAAAGTCCAGAAACTCCGCCCAAGTAAAATCTCTGTATTTTCTCGGATGCTCCTCGCCCACGAGCTCCTCCGGCGGACTCAGAATCTTATCCATAGCCGGCGAGAGGAAGAAGGATATCGAAGTTCTGGGCTGTGTACTGTTCACCGCCACTCTGTGGAGACACCCCTTGTATCTCCCGTTCGACAACGCCTGTCGCAGGGACATCAGACCAAGAGAGAGAAAGAGAGAGAAAGAAAATTAGGTTACCGTAAAAAGTGTCCCCGATGTTGACGACGAGGGCATTAGGGTGAGGGCGGACAGTCCACCAACAGTTATTGGAGAAGACTTGGAGGCCCTTGACTTCGTCCTGCTGGAGAATGGTGAGAGAGCTGGGATCGAAGTGGGGGCCTGTGCCGAGGGTGAGGTTAGGTTTGAGGCATCTGGGGTTGTAGTTGAGGCGCAGGAGAGAGTCGTGGTCTTCGTATAAGGACCGGAATGTCGTCTTCTTTAAGCCTAAGCTCGCCGCCAGCAGCTCCATAGTCCCCAGAGCTACGTTCGAGACCGCCTTGCAGTACTCCTGGTACGTCTGCCTGGATAGAAAGAAACAGTGAAACGGTGAGAGGGGAGAAAAGTAAATAATGGCGTGTAGCTGCTATCTATTCTTCTACATTCCTCTCTCTCTCTCTCTCTCTAATTCTACATATCTGTCTCCTACATCTACCACTCTCCTCATCAGCTATCTCTCCTAGTGTCTCGCCCCTATCTCTCTCTTGTCTCTCACTCAGTCATCCTTGCTTCTCTCCATCTCTTTTTTCGCCTCACCCTGTTTCTCTCTCGTCGCACTCAACCACCTCTCTCCCTCTCTCTTTCACGTCTAACCCATCCCCCCTTCTCTCTCATCTGCATACCCCTTGCTTTTTAAACTCGGCTCCAAACTTGTCGACGAAGTAGTCGCAAACATTTCCTTCGCCGGAGAGAGAATCCGCCTTGTAGCGCATAGTCAACGTCTCCTTCCATGGAAGATTGCTGGAGAAGCGACTGGTGAAGCTGCTTGCGTATCCCCACACCTCGCCCTTCTTTCTCTGCGCTTTCTGCTTCTCTTTGAGCCCCATTTGGTGGAATAGGAAGAAGAAATGCGAAGAGCGTGAGGAGGACAACCCGTGAGGGCGTGCGAGACAGGTGGGGGGACGGAGGGAGGGCGGGAGAGGGAGGGAGGGAGGGAGGGGAGGGAGGGTGAGACGGGCGGGCGAGACAGGCGGGGGAGGGGAGGGAGGGCGGGAGAGTGAGGCGGGGGGAGGGAGGGAGGGAGGGAGGGAGAGTGAGGGAGGGAGGGAGAGTGAGGGAGGGAGGGAGAGTGAGGGAGGGAGGGAGAGTGAGGGCGTGCCAGACAGTTGGGGGAGGGAGGGAGGGAGGGAGGGAGGGAGGGAGGGAGGGGAGGGAGGGTGAGACGGGCGGGCGAGAGAGGGGAGGGAGAGTGAGGCGGGGGAGGGAGGGAGGGTGAGACGGGCGGGCGAGGGGAGGGGAGGGAGAGTGAGGCGGGGGAGGGAGGGAGGGAGGGAGGGAGGGGAGGGAGGGAGGGCGGGAGAGTGAGGCGGGGGAGGGAGGGAGGGAGGGAGGGAGGGAGAGTGAGGGAGGGAGGGAGGGGAGGGAGGGAGGGCGGGAGAGTGAGGCGGGGGAGGGAGGGAGGGGGAGGGAGGGAGAGTGAGGCGGGGGAGGGAGAGTGAGGCGGGGGAGGGAGGGCGTGCGAGACAGGTGCGGGAGGGAGGGAGGGGCGAGGGAGGGAGGGGAGGGAGGGAGGGAGAGTGAGGGCGTGCCAGACAGTTGGGGGGAGGGAGGGAGGGCGGGAGAGTGAGGCGGGGAGGGAGGGAGGGAGGGAGGGAGGGAGGGAGGGAGGGAGGGAGGGGAGGGAGGGTGAGACGGGCGGGCGAGGGGAGGGGAGGGAGAGTGAGGCGGGGGAGGGAGGGTGAGACGGGAGGGAGGGTGAGACGGGCGGGCGAGGGGAGGGGAGGGAGAGTGAGGCGGGGGAGGGAGGGAGGGAGGGAGGGAGGGAGGGTGAGGGAGGGAGGGTGAGACGGGCGGGCGAGGGGAGGGGAAGGAGAGTGAGGCGGAGAGAGAGAGAGAGTGAGGCGGAGAGAGAGAGACAGAGAGAGAGAGAGAGAGAGAGAGAGAGAGAGAGAGAGAGGCTGGAATGACGTGGCTGCCACATTCGCTGCCACGTGGACTCTCCGCATTGTCCACGTCAGTGAGACTTTTTTACTGTAAAAAAAAATTTTAGACTCTTATGTGGACACAAAAAAAGTTTAGACTTTTTTATGACAAAAAAAAAGGTTGGACTCATATGTGGACTTTTTAAAAAGTTTGGACTGATATCTGACAAAAAAAAAGGTTGGACTTATATCTGGTACAAGTGATAAAGTTTAGACTCATATATGATATTAGCCCTTAATATCATAAAAAAGTCTAAACTTTATCAAATGTACCAGATATTAGTCCGAACTTTTTTTTTTCCAGAAAAGAGTCCCGCTGCTGATGTGGACAATGCGGAGAGTCCACGTGGGCAGCCACGTCGTTCCATCCTCGTCAGCAGCCAGCCACGGGAGAGAGAGAGGATAAGTTAGGTTTTGAAGGGGAAAAGAGAGAAGGAAAGCGAGTACGAAAGGAATTATCTGCAGTGCTTTGGCCTGAAAGATTCACGTCGTCTGCGGACAGTGAGATCCGACCGAATTTCCTCGAAAGCCCTGAAAATATCGCCGCGATACTCGCCGGAGTTTAGAGAGAGAAAGCAGGCGAGAAGCTCCTCCAAGTCCCTGGAAGAAGTGATATTATTCTCTCTGATCATCTCCTCCATGGATTCCGCAGACGAAGTGAATCTTTCAAGTCCCCAGAGAAGTTTTCCAAGCTCGAGCTCTTGTGGGCCCTTTCCTCCTCCGTTCAGAGAGAGGGGACTGTTTGCAGCAGAAGAAGATTGCCGTCTGAAGCTCCGGGTAGATGGGCAACTGTGTAGGGCGACGCTCCTGGTGCGCAGAGGACGAGATGGTCCGAGTTATGACGGTCAACGGCGGCGTGATGGAGCTCCGCCCGCCGGTGACCGCCGAGTGCATCACCAACGGGTTCCCCGGGCATGGCGTGTTTCGAGCGGCTAAGTCCCGATCCCCTCCTCTCCTCCACAACGAAGAGCTACAACCCGGAGAAACATATTATCTCTGTCCCTTTAACGCTTCACATATTAGCGCTTCTTCTTCCTCCATAGTAGCCTCCTACAGAGTCTCCTTCAACCAGAAACAGGATCTGGAGGTGCCGCCAAGATACGCCGGCGGCGGTAGAGGAGCATGGAAGGTGAAGCTCGTGATCAGCCCGGCTCAACTAGCGGATATCTTGTCTCAGGAGACGAGAACCGAGGCATTGATCGAGAGCGTGAGGACGGTGGCTAACTGTGGCTACGGAGTGGCTAACTCGGCGGCGAATTCCGACCAGTGGAGCCTCTCTAGCAGTCGGAAAGCTTCCTCCGAGTCCATGGCTTAGTTTGGAGAATATTTTCGTTATCTTTTTGCTTCTTTCTCTGACATTCGACGCACCGACTATCTTTCCCTTTATGCCGTCTATTCTGTATACAATTTGGCTCTAAAAGGAAGCTCAAGTTCTAGTATCTTGGTGCTCCATCTCTCTCTTGCTCTTTCAACGTGAGTCGACAGAAAGAACTCCTGGGAGTCCTTCGTCTTCGGTCGCAAGAAAGGCGCTCTTAGAGCACGAAGGAGGAGTTTTTTTGAGGTCCTCTACTCTGGCGGCTCTATAATCGAAGAGTACAGGCTGATGTAATGAGGGGGCCGAGAGTTGCCGCGGGAGATGAGATCAGCGAGGGGAGGCCGTACACTACAGCCGAACGCCTGTTCCTGCCGCTGGGCTTAATTACCAGAGGCGAGGATGCCGGGGGAGACGTTGGATTGGCATCGCAGGGCTGGGGATGGACCAGGAGGAACCTCCCACTTGTGCCCATCACTGTTCCCTGTCGACGATACACCATCGTTTAATTCGGAAACCGACGGGGCAGCTGTGGATTAATGATGAACTTGAGAAGCTGGCGCCCACAGCAGCACAGAGGTCAACCGGGTTCTCTGCGGATCTGCAGTCTGAACCATACGAGCGCACTTGCAATGGCCGAGCTTTGCTCGGTGCACCACGGAGTTTCCTGGCCTCTCCGCTCTGGTGCACTGCGGGCTAGCCGAGCTTTGCTCGGAGACGGCGTCTGGAAGACCTGGTTCCGCGGGACCACCGGAGCAGCCCTAACGTCAGTAGAAGCTCTACCGTGGATCGTTCCCCTGAACTCGTTCGTAGAGAAGAATCTCTTCTCCGGTAGGGCCGAGCTCCAGAGATTGGCGTCGCAGCTAAAGGATGTCTTGTCGCGAGCTCCCCGAGAGAGCTGAAGGCGATGGTCCTTAACCCTAGCATGCGCGTGGGCGAGAGCTTGCATGCACCAGAGCGTCGCGTTGGCCTGCTTGCGGACATTATGGCCTCGCACCAGAGCTTGAAGCTTCACCAGACCCTTGAGCGCGCACAGAGCTTTCCTCGCCTGCTTCCATTACACCATATTGCTCCGTTCTTATCGTAAGGTATTAAGAAACGCAATGAAGCTTACCAGATAGCCGCGAAAAGCCGCCTGAATGTAGACGGCGGTGAAGTACTCCCTCGCGCGCTTCGAAAGGGGCCGAGAAAACCTCGAAGCTGCGGCAGAAGCTTCGTAGCTGCGTGGAAGCCACCTGCTCCCCTCCCTCTTCTGCAACAACAGGGAGAATCGAATAAGAGGCGCTGAAGAAACAGAAGAGGACTGACTTCGAAGGAATACGAACCTTTCTCTCGACTTCGAGATCGAGGTCGAATTCTTTCGGCTGTGCTGCCGCTGTCTCGGCAGACTTATCTTTCGACGGGGAGCGGAAAACTCTCATCACCGAAGCGAACCACGAGCTTGCGCTTTTCTTCCCCATGGAAGATCCTCTAGGGGCTTAGAAAATGCTTAGAAAATGTAGGTGTAGAGTGTGCTTTATAACAAAGAACCATCCTTCCAGGCCAAAGCACTGCAGATAATTCTTTTCGTACTCGCTTTCCTTCTCTCTTTTCCCCTTAATAACCTAACTTATCCTCTCTCTCTCTCCCGTGACTGCTGACGACGATGGAACGACGTGGCTGCCACGTCGTTCCACTCTTAGCTGGCTGCCCACGTGGACTCTCCGTATTGTCCACGTCAGCAGCGAGACTCTTTTCTGGAAAAAAAAAGTTCGGACTCATATCTGGTACATTTGATAAAGTTCAGACTTTTTTATGATATTAACCCTTATTTATAAGAGAAATATTGGAAAGGCTGAAAATTTGTTGTAATTAGTAAGGAAATGTGGATCTCGTATACTATTTAGGGATAGAGAATTTGGATTGAGTCGACGATTTTCCGTTTGGTTAGGGATGGGCAATTTGGATAGAGTCGAGGATTGCTAATTTCACTCGAGTCAATGTTCACCATTTGATTATCAATGGTCAATTTGGATTGCAATTTATAGTTTGATTAAGCATGGGTAAATTGGATCGAGTGGATGATTTATCATTTGATTTTCGGCAAGAAATTTGGATCGAATCAACGATTTATCATTTGATTATGGACCGGTGATTTGGGTCTAGTTGACAATTTACCTTTTGATTAGGGATGTGCAATTTGGATAGAGTCGAGGATCGCCAATTTCACTCGAGTCAATGTTCACCATCTGATTATCAATGGTCAATTTGGATTAGAATTTTTAGTTCGATTAAGCATGGGTAATTTGGATAGAGTAGACGATTTACCATTTGATTTTGGACAGGAAATTTGGATCGAATCAACGATTTATCATTTGATTATGGACCGGTGATTTGGGTCTAGTTGACAATTTACCTGTTGATTAGGGATCGGCAATTTGGATCTAGTCAATGATTTGCCTTTTTATTAGAAATTGACTGTTTGTATCGAGCTAACGATTTACCTTTGACTAGGAATGTGCCATTTGGATCTAGTTAGGCGATGATTTTTAATTGATAAAATTGATTAAAAATTGATAAAATTGGTAAAAAAAATTGATAAAAATCGATTAAAATTGATAAAATTGAGATCAAAATTTATAAAATTGGCCGATTCCTTCTCATCCTCTTGTTCTCCTCTCTTTTATCTCTCTCCCTCCTAGTCGGTAGATAGACGATCAATCTAAAAAATTGACGGCGCATGAGATAAATTCTTGATCACATTGAATCTATCCTAGCCGCCCATCCCTAATTTTGAAGAGTACCCTTGTAAACTTAAATAATGTGGAAGGTCCGATGATGACTCAATGAGAGGAAGAAACCATCTCCAGGGGACAAGAAGCTTATCTACCTCTCCCTCTCTCTTAAGTACGACTCGTCTTTAGTTTCCTTTCCTCTCAACGTATGACCTTTGAGTTGTGCCAATTGCCCTTCCCTTGAAAGGAGGTCGTCTACTCCTTGTGCAAGTAGGAAGATCAATGTCATTTTTCACATTTTTCTCTTTCTAATTTTTTTATAAAAAACTTGCTTTTCTTTGTAATTGAAATATTATTGTGTCAATCCAATAGCACCCAACCTCTATTTCTCATGTAGACCATGCTCATGCCGCAATCCCTCTGTAATTGACAACTCTCAATCTTCTTTTATTGGCTTCTTGCCCTTTATTCTTAGCACTTTCTTCGTATTAAAAATTAGAAAACTTATAATATCCAATTAAAACTGCGGAGAAATAAATCCCATATTAAAAGCACATTATCAAACAATTTTCCTGCTTCAATGAAATTCAACTTTAGATGCATTGAAGTCTAGTGGTTTTCTAGAGAAATAAAATGGTTCTACTGTATGAAAAAGTATAGGTCAAAGTGAATGAACATTGTTGAATTTTACACAAAGTTCTAAATATTTATAGGTTACTTTTGTGCTGGGGGAATAATGGCACCTAGGAAACCAAAGAAGTGGGACTGAGTTAGATTTCCCTTCTATTCCTGATTTATAAAAGCCTTTCAAGTTTCAATTTTCCATACACTTCAACACCATCTTTTTGTGAATTCATGAGTTCAACATGAGGGGGTCAAAATGATGAATTAAATGAAGAATACAAAGACTCTCCCACAATCTAGTCAACGAGGAAAAGATATATTTGAAAGCCCAATTCTTCTCTTCGCTCAAATGGGTCAACCCATTAACATTGAATAGATTATGAAAAATTAAAACTAATATAATACCAATTCAAAATGGGGATATAAGCTGAAAAATCTTAACAGGGCACAATAACTCTCTAGATGCCCACATATCACTATAATGCAATAACATATATTTGTGTATCTAAGTCTACGATTCTTAAGTATTTTAATGCATAATTCATGCCACTGTGATGCATGTTATCATATTTTTAGCTTATCGTCACGAATTTGATGTCATTTATTTTAAAGTTTTAATATTTACTATTTGAGGCTGATCTTGGGTAATTCATGAGTTTGAATCTTTAAATACTCCCACAATTAACAATGGAGGATTTTCTATCAGTATTCAACTATACTATTCGGTGTGATTTAAATAAAGCTTTCTAGGGTTTCCATAGTCGTGGACCTAGACTTAAATAAAGCTTTCTAGACTTTTGGTCACGATTTAATAAAAAAATAAGGGAGGGCAAAAGAAACAAGGAAACAAGGGGGAAAAGGTAAAGAAAAGGGCAAAAACAAAAGAGAATAAAAAATTATCATAAATTGACATTTATTCTTTATCTGTTCATCATAGCACAACATGATTGCAAAATGAATCTCTAAACTATAAACTAAAAATGAATCTCAAAATGTAGACAACAACAGTATAATCACGATCATTCCTGAGTTGATAGATGGAATCCATTGATCGACCAAGCATGATTGAGATCAAATTGATGGGCATCAATCATAACAAGCATGCGATCGTTGATCAATTTATGATCGGCACTAACAAATTTGACAAAAAATAAACTATATTATAAAAGGATTGTGCTCTAGAAAAATTTGACAAAGATACCCCGCGATCTAATTGTTATTTAAGTGGAGTGATCGCCCATCGATCACATGAACGATCAATCCCTTGATCGATAAGTTTGCTTTGATCACTAATTCATTGAAACAACTTCATGAGATCACAATGATTGGATGGACACAATCCAATCACTGATCATTGATCCATAGTTGTATGCATGTGTGAATCATCCCTAAACATTCTTTGTTCACGATTAATAGAATAATGCCCAAAAGATGAATTTTCGATTCCATCTAGGGTTTGGAATTTCTGATTTCAGCTAACAAATTGTTTTTATTAAATATAAATTATTATTTATTTTTAAAACGTTAATTAAAAAAAGTGTCTATTTTAAAAAATATCTAGCCATGCACGTGCACATCAGCTTTGCCACGGACGCTGCCTTGCCGGTGCGGTAGAGTGTGTCTACTTTGTTCTCACCGCCGGGCCTACATTACGTACGAAGAAATTTAGACGGAAGCGGAACACGAGCATTTGTCTGACGATGCAGATAAAAACACCGTCTGCAATTGGATGCGCACAGAAACTCGTGCGTAGAGTAAGTACGACCAACCGGTTGTTCCTCCAGCGCACGATCGTCCGTTTTTGCTTTCTCACTCTGGAGAGCTAGTGTCAGAGAGAGAAGCTCCCATGGCGTCGTACTCGTGCGTCGTCGGAGGTCCTTCCCGCTGGCGCCACTACTCCTCGTCGAGGAATTCTAGGTCATTCGATTTCATTCTCAATCCTCCTCGATTGAGGTCTTCTCCCGGGCCTCTTTCGTGGAGCGGCGCTCTATATTCCGAGAAACGGAGTTTCGTGGCCCGCTCCGAAGAGAAGTCAACTTTTTCTTCAGAATCAGAGGTTTGTGTCGATTGTTTTGAACTATTTTATTCATATTGAACGGTTACATTCAAGAGTTTTCTCTATGTTTCAATTAAAAATTATTTCCTTAAAATTACGTCTGCACGAGTTTCAAATTTAAAAGATTCTTTTAAACTGATTTACTTGACATCGTTGTTTTTAGTTCCTTGTAAACTGATTTCCTTTATTTTTTACATATGTTTCAGTCTTAAATTGAACGATTACATTCAAGAGTTTTGTCTTTTGTTTCTTATTAACTGATTTCCTTCGCATTATACCTGCTGAGTTCCGAATTAAATTTTTGTCTTTAGCTTCCGTTTAATTGATTTCCTTTATCTTATCTCTACTCGAGTTTTAAATTAAAACGATTGCATCCAAATTGGCTGCCAAATTGCTGTTTTTAGGATGAATTGGATAGCTTCGGTGTTTGCGACCCTTTATGTTCGGTGGATGAAATGAGTTCCGAGGATTTCAAGGACAACTACCAGCCAAAGACCGACTTTCTAAAGGCCGCGGCTGTCATTGGTGCAGCATTAGCAGGGACAGTTGCAATTAATCACTCTTGGGTTGCTGATAATCAGGTCAGTTCTTCCTTTTTTGAAGAAATTTACTGGGAAATGGAACTTCTTGTTTGTGCTGATCTGATAAGCAGGGATGGGTGATCTAGCTCGGTCAATGATCCAATCCTAATCAATCTCGATTTGATTGTCTTCAACTGATCCAAAACGATCTCAATTCGACCTTTGTTGACTCATGGTCAACAATCGGATCGATGGCTATTTCTAGAATCATAACCAATGGTCAGATTGACAGATCATCAATCCTTCGATCCAACCAATGTAAATTTTCAATCCACTGCTAATCTTGGCCGTCAGATTACATCCAACAGCTGGAGATTGGCCTTGTCAATCTGTATCTCTGGATTGATGAACCATCGATCCGATCATCAAATTTGGATCAGTATGGCAATTCTGAAGATTTGAGATCATAGATCCAATTCCCTGACTGACAATCAGACAATCCCATTTTTTCCTTCCCTACTGACAAGTATGATTAATTTTGGTATCGATGCAGGATGCTGCTATGGCATTAGTATTTGGACTCGGGTATGCCGGTATAGTATTTGAAGAATCCCTTGCTTTCAACAAAAGTGGAGTTGCGTTGTTAATGGCGGTTTTCTTGTGGGTTATAAGGAGCATTGGGGTGAGAACATGTTGGTTTTTTTATCCTACCATGTTTGACTCTTCTGGCTTTCGTTTGTAATTTTAACAAAAATCTGTCATGCCATTCCTCACCTTCATTCCATTAGTTTCAAATGATATTTTTCATAGAACAGTGTATGTCAAGTAGTTCTTCACCTAGGTTTTATCAAGAAGTTGTGATTACGATGCAGGAGTACTGCCTATAAGTTGTCAACAATCATGTCAAAAGTTTTTCTCCAGAATTGGGTGGTTACTTTTACACTTGAAGGGTCATGTTTTTAGTATAGTACAATTCCTCGGCTCTGATGTCATTGCCCTTTTTTCTTGTTTTTGTATCAAATGCTTTTGTGTTCATTTCTCTTTTTCATCTTTATCCACTGTCTTTTAAATTGTATCCTTTTTCACTGATAAAAGTTATTTGTGATCATGCAGGCCCCTTCTACGGATGTAGCTGTTACTGAATTAACTCATTCATCAGCCGAAGTTAGTGAGATAGTCTTCTTCTTACTGGGGGCTATGACCATAGTAGAAATCATAGATGCACACCAAGGGTTTAAGCTAGTCACTGACAACATTACAACCCGGAAGCCACGGATTCTCCTGTGGGTGGTGTGTTGTCTCATCCTTTGAACCATTTTCTCCTACTAAATTTTTAATTACCAAGTTTGCTTCAATTTCTAAACATTAATTTGGATTGATATGCAGGTCGGTTTCGTGACCTTCTTTCTCAGTTCTGTCCTTGACAATTTAACATCCACCATTGTTATGGTGTCCTTATTGCGGAAATTAGTTCCACAGTCAGAATACAGAAAGTGAGTCTTTTTACCATTTTTTTGGGATCGAGAAAAATTATCTGATTTATGTTTTCATTAAATGAGATGTTACTTGAATTCTGTCAGTTAAATGACTTGCAGTTCGAACAAGATCAACCCAAAGATACTTTGGGAAATTTTTATGGCACAAGAGAGTTCTAGAGTCTCAGAAAATGTCTAAACTTCCTGTCAGTTATCCATTTTTTTGACATATATATTTACAAGCTGTTCAAAGTGAGCAGTTATATGAGCATTGAAGAATTTCTTGGGATTGGCAGATCTAAACCTCTTGATAACAGTCATAAATTAGGGCCGAACCATCATGCATAATGTTTGTACATTTAATGAAACTTCTGATCTTGCCACTTGAACCTGGTGCAGTCATCCACAAATAAATAAACCATCTGCATTCCAATAAAATAGGAAAAGGCTCCACATTACAAAATGGTGATCTTCTGTGCTTGGCTAACTGAAAAACCGTCTCATATTGAATTCTTTATGTCTAAACCATTGTACATGAATTGGCACATGTTTCTCATTAACTTGAAAGGATGCCCAAGACACGAGTGTTCCTACATAGCCTGATCCATACTGTCGACCATTTTTTTGTGCTTTCACCATATTAGAGAACTGCACACAATATGTTGTCAAATAAACCCTCTCTTCCTCTAAATAGAGAAGCTTTCTTCTTCTTATACCTGTCCCAAATTCTACACCAACACATTAATAGAGAAGACATTCATCGTCATCAAGAATGAATCTGTAAACCAATTTCTGAGGTGATAGCAGTTGACTTTGGCACGTGCAAGAAATCTTTAGGAGTGGTTAGTGATTAATATTTCAATTTCTGATTCCTGCTACACGTAGCATTTCTCCACCAGCTGTGAGGAGCAATATTTGCCCATTATATCCTCAATTACTGGTAAAGTTAGAAATACTTGATGTCATGTTATAGGTATGTTCCTTTGGTGATTTATCATATGCAAATAAGTGCCATTCAGTTTTTCTAACTGAACAAGTGAAGGACGTGAGTGCTGTCCTAGATTTCTCTGTTTCCTCATTCAGTTCCTTCCCTTGGTAACAATCTTTGCCTTGGATTCTTGTCCCAATAATTCCCGAGCTGTATAGATAAATTTGACCCTCTTAGATCTTTTAAGGTAGCAACATTGGCATGTCCTTGGTATTGATATTTCCTAAGCAGTTTTCCAACTACTGTCTTCCTTTTGCAATATGATGACACAACCTGAAGCGTCAACTAAGTCAAGAGTTGAAACGAAACGGAAGTTCCTGATTGAATGAATGATCAAAACAAATGATTACAGGGAACCGCATTCAATGGCAGATCTTGATGTGCTAGTAACCAGAAGCTAGGATCTCCTTTCGTGCAAGCACTTCCAGATTTCCTTCTCAGGGCCTTATTTGAGAGCTGTCCTCTGATCTCCCTTCTTCTGGGGAACTCCAACCCTGATCTATCGGCAATCCAATCTGGATTGATGTCGATTTGATCCACATCGACTTGGGCTCAAGGTCAGATCAACATGCAACTTCCACAGTCATGCTCGACAATCGGATTGGTTATCAGCCAATCTGATCGACAAAAATACTTGATCAAAAGCTTATCAGTGATCTCACTATTGGATCACATCCAACGCCCAAGAAAAGGTCTAGTTGGTCTGGATCGTTAATCTGGATTGACAAGGCATATCTTCTTCTGTATTTCCATGCTCCAACCCCTTACAGCCCTCGTCCCATTTATAGGTTTTATACAAGCTATCCCTATATATTGAAAGAATTCCCTTTATAATTGTCCTTTATTGAGGCGTTTATTAGTCATCAGCCAAAACTCTATGTTGGTTATGTATAATATGAGCGCCTGAGATTCTCCTATGGATCTCCTTGCTGCCTCCCTGCTGTCCTTCTGTGATTGGTCCCAAGTTTGCTGTTGTGCCTTTTTGACCTCAAAAGGAGATGATCTATACTTTGTAGATTCATTGAGTAATATTAACCTAGATTCCTCTTCAATGTTTACATTAATCACATCACCAAGGTTGTGTACTTTCTCTCAGTAGAGAAATTTGTTTTTTGACCTACTCATACTCTGCATTAGGACCAATAAAAAATAATTGCATATTCTATCTTTCAGGGTATACATCCTTGCCTCTGAATTGGGATTTTGTACAGGATGATCGTGGTCTTTCTCTCCCCACATCACGTTCAACTCTCAGGCATACTCTTTTATTAACAAAAAAAACTCTCAGGCATACTCTTTCTCAGATTGAACCCCATGAATAAGATTTAGTGCCTTTATCACCAGGCCATCTGCGTTCTTCACTCATATACACTTCTGTCACACTCTCCATCTGCGTTCTTCCAAGATGCATCAACTCCACTTACTGTTCCCAGTTGAATCAATTACTTCTGTAAAATTATTATTTTCAGATATAGGTGGAAATCTCGGTTTAGCTTCTCTTTCTCACTGGCGATATGTTGATGGCTTCTCTTTCACTCTCCTTGCGAGTATTGCCTCTGAACTTTCGGTTCCACAAAGAAAAAAAGAGAACTTTCTTTTGGTTGATCATAGACATAGAGTATGCAGGGAGGAAGAGGGTCTTCTACTTTACCATGTTAGAAACCACCCTCAAATTGTGGTTTTCAAGAAGAGTATGCTTCCTTTGCCAACTGACCCTGTTTAATTACGAGTTACAAACATGCTCAGCTGGTTTTGTTTTTCTCATCATTGGATAGGTATCCACTTAACCAGATTCATGTACTGAAATTTTGTAAAAATGTTGCTTAAAGTTACTGGTAGAAGTTAAGTACAGGAATGTCTAACTCCTTATACATATTATTGTATTGCACTTTTGTCACAAATGATGCCGTCATAAGTGCCACCTGCATCTGCGATTCCCTGTTTGTGGTATTTTCCAGATTCAAGTTTAATTCTTGTGCTATTTTCTTCCCTGATTATTGTCCCTTGTGAAGTTCCCAAAATTACTTTCTTGCAGCTTTGAGTGGCTGTGTGCTCTAGAAATTCCATTCTCTGTGCTCTACAAAGATAAACGTTCATATTCTTCTTATTCACAAACAGATGAATCATAGTTCTTTGCAGGACATTACTATATCCCAGAGACTAGTGTCCTCTCTCGTTTGGACATTGTCCTGTCCTCCCTTATTCCTCACATTGTTCATTGCATTTTGTTATCACTTCTTTAGTTCCCTTCTTTGAATGTTACAGGTTTCTTGGTGCAGTTGTTGTGATTGCTGCAAATGCAGGTGGCGCATGGACACCTATCGGTGATGTTACCACAACCATGTTATGGATACATGGCCAGATTTCCACGTTGCCAACAATGCTGGTGTAGTTTAAATTCAAGCAGTCTTTTTATTCTTATAATGAATTGGTAGCTTTTCTATTTCAAATTTGACATTGCCAATAATCTGTTGATTACGCTTGTTCAAGTTGCAATAGTACTTGTAATATATGTGGCATTTCAGACATCCACGCTGCAGTTCGGTTTGGATGAGATGTGACTGGACTTCTGTTATGGAAGTCTTTATCTTTGCACTGATCTCATTTCCGGTTTTCAATGAAGAAGATAGTGAAGTGGGTGAAATTGGGGGAGAAATCAGGAAAAGAAGAGGGAGAGAGAAGGATCTGGTGTGTGAGAGTGAGAGAGAAATCTAGGGAAGGAGACAGAAAGAGATCTGGTTAACTTTTAAAGCTTCTTAACACAACTGATCTGGATTTAGGTATAGGTTTGGGCAGTGGAATGCACTTATGGCTAACCTACAGTCTTTGATGGGATAAATTATTTGGCATGGGCAGCCGAGCTAAAGAGATTTCTCCAGATTCATGGAATTTATCCTTTATCACCGACAATGCTTCGCTGGATAATAATCCATCATATAAAATGTGGTTGGATCAAGCTGTTATCTCTCAGACGCTGACGACTGTGGCATCTCCTATATCTAGTCCTGTGGCATAACAATTTCAGGAAAAATCAATTCTCAGTGACAAGGGCCATATTTAGGGGAAGAAACTGAAAAGGACATAACTATCATATTATGACAATTGATATCCCTGCTCCTTCCCTGAGTTTCCTGAATTTTAGGCAATTTTACTGCTGAAACTGCTTCTGCTGAAACCCATGAAGCATTATGGAACAATAATTAAAGATTTTATTTCCTTTGAGCGAATCAGATATGGTTTGTTACTTAAGTGTGCTTGGGCTTGGGCAGTACAGGCACGGGTGACCTCCTGGAAGAGGGGCATCAGGGTGGGGAAGAATTCTAGAGTTAAGCCTGCTCAGGCTTGGGTAGTGCAGGGATGGGTGACTTCGTGGCAAGAGGGACACTGGGGTGAGAAGAACTAAAGGGTTCAGGGTGCTCAGGTTCGAGCAGCCCAAGGATGGGTGACCTCTTGGGTGAGAAGAAGAGGGCACTTGTACAGGTTGATCACCGATTTCAGGTGATCTTCCTTTAATGTTTAAAAAAAAAACAGAAGGAAACATTTGCTTTACCGCCGCTAACATAATCAATATATCAGCTGCACAATTGCATCAATGTGCATTCTGGCCACATTTGCAGTCGTGTTATAGAAAAGTTAGATGTGCATTTATCTGATGAAATAGCCTTTAGTTTTTAGTTGTTTTAAATTACATAAATATCCCTTCTTTGATCAGGGTGGCAGAATGAAGTCTAAATAGTTGTTTCTCTATATCAATTTTTGTTTTGGTGAATACATTGAAACCGGGGTCATTATATATGAGAGAGGTGTGCTTCAATGGAAAATAAGTTGGCCCAATGTTGTTTGTTTTTGCCTTTGATATATCACCACCCCTAGACTACCCAAAATTCACAACCTCCTCTGACTAATCTGGCACATGCATGAACATCTCATAGATCAATCGAAGAGGATCACTCAGCCATTGGGAATATTCCTCGATCAATATAGCCTTGGTCATAAGCCTGATCTAAAGTTATCTAGCTCCAATAAAAGTCAACCATGATTCAGATTCTTGGTTTGTATGATTGCCATCTTGAAATGCTAAATCGGACCATTTTAATCTGCCAGGAGATCTGGTCATGGTTGATGATCCATGTTCTGAAGAAGATAACCATTCTGTCAATGTATTGATGTTGCAGTAGCATATCTTATAAAATTTGGAGTAATACCAAATTTGGAGTACATTGTCGCAGGAGAAATGTACCCTACAAAGGATGTTATGCTGTTTTTTCTTTGTTTTGGAATTATCATCTTCTGGCGTTGGACATTTTCCGATTCAACTCTTTCTTCCAAAATTCTATGTCAACTTTCTCAAAAATATTTAAAAGTTGTGTACTATGTAATCCTTCAACACTACACTATTAACACATTGTCTTATTTGGAAAATTTGTTGATGCAATCACTTTAACTATTTGTCTCTGTTGTCTGACAGTCTTTTTAAAAAGTTTGTTTACTAAATCTTTTCTAAAAATCCACTTGTTTCACAGGGTTTGTTCATTCCTTCGGCAATCTCCTTAGCTGTTCCTCTCGCTCTCATGTCTCTTACAAGGTACAAGCTTTCATTCCTTTCTCCAAACCAAAGAAGAAAGAGTTTTTTAATTGTCCCCAGAGTAAGTTTCTACATTTTTTCGGGAATGAAAAAGGGAAGATCACCCAGAGTTGGTGAACTCTGCTAGTATGTTTGTATGTATCCAAGCATGTTTTATATTTGTTTGTCTGTACGTTAGCATTTATTCTCGTTACTTTACTCTCTATATGGCTAGTTGTATATATCTAATAGTTTAGGTTTATCTATCTCTCTATCTACCTATTTATATGATGGTTAATTGATATTTTTTTAGATTCTGGTGTTTGTTTGTTATTGATTCTATCTGGCTAGATGTCTACCTTTAATTTGATTATCTTTCAATTTTGCTATCACTTTGAAATGAGAAGTTGTTGTAGTCCTAAAGAACAAAAAGTCTGCTTTTTTTAAACATCTGGTTTTCAATTGCAGTGAGGTCAATAACACGGGCCAGAAAACTGATGATGTCCTGGCCTCAGAGCAGATGGCACCTCGTGGGCAGCTTGTATTCGGGGTTGGCGTCGGTGCTCTGGTCCTGGTCCCTATCTTCAAAGCCGCTACTGGATTGCCGCCGTACATGGGCATGCTTCTTGGTCTCAGCATTCTATGGATCTTAACAGATGCCATTCATTATGGAGAGACTGGACGACAAAGGCTTAAAGTTCCTCAAGCTCTGTCTAGGATCGATACTCAAGGCATTCTCTTCTTCCTTGGCATCCTTCTCTCTGTCGGCAGGTAATTTTATCTCTTTCCTCTGTGTCACAAAGTCAAGGTCTTTGGTATAGGCTCTGATTGGACATGTACCAAAATGATTTAACCTGGATTTAGGTCAAGACTAGAGAAGGGAAGTTTGGATCATGATGATCTGCCAATCCGATCGGTGATCTAGATCTTAACATATGCCTGGTCGATTCAGATTGACTAGGCCTTTTTTTGGGCGTTAGATGTGATCTGATCAGATCATCAAACAGGATCAGCATTCCCAAGTCAAGATGAAGGTTATGAATGAATAATGGCACCGAAATGATCTAACCTGCCTTCAGGTCAAGAACAAGGCTATGAATGACTAATGTCACCAAAATGATCAAGCCTGGCTTCAGGTCAAGAGCAAGGCGATGAATGGCTATGTCACCAAAATGACCCTCGTTCTAGGTCAAGACCAAGGCTTCAAATGGCTATGTCATCCAAATGATCAAATGGCCAAGACCAAGGCTATGTCACCAAATGGCTGTGTGATTTCATTTCGAAATGATTGAAATGATCAAATGGCAATGTCATCAAATGGCCAAGACCAAGGTTATGAATAGCTATGTCACCAAAATGATCAAACGTGGACTTTTGGTCAAAACCGAGGCTATGAATGGCTGTTTTACCAAAATTGTCAAAGGTCAATGCTCTGACCATCTAGATCGCCAGAATCTTGCAACCGGGTTCTTGGTCCGAGTTAAAAAGTCAAGGTTTTACCTGACCTTGACCTTGACCATGACATCCGATCATAAATTTGTCGGCAATTTGCAGTAAAATTTCATTACGAAGATGATGAAAGACTACACTGAGGCCATAAGAGAGAGAGACAGAGATGAACCTCTTTCTTCTTACTTTTATGTGCGGCTGAATTTCTGCGACTGAGTATTCCTGGTGTTTTTGTTTCAGCCTTGAAGCTGCAGGAATACTTAAAGAAGTGGCCAACTATCTGGATGCTCATATCCCAAACATAGAGCTGATTGCCAGTGCAATTGGAGTCGTATCTGCGATTATCGACAATGTTCCCCTCGTTGCTGCTACTATGGGCATGTATGATCTTTCAGCCTTCCCCCAGGATTCAGAGTTTTGGCAGCTGGTCGCCTTCTGTGCCGGCACTGGGGGGTCAATGCTCATAATTGGCTCCGCAGCTGGCGTTGCCTTCATGGGAATGGAGAAAGTCGACTTTTTTTGGTATTTTCGCAAGGTGATTACACTACCCGTGGCATTTCGTTGATACATTGTTTTGTTTGGTGTTAATGATTTTAGTGTTGAGCAGGTGAGCGGGTTTGCCTTTGCTGGGTATGCGGCTGGAATCATTGCATTCTTGGCCGCTCGAAATCTTCACCTCTCTCTCCCCTCGGTCACGCAGTTACCATCCATCCCTGGTTTGTAGAAGAACGTTCTGATGGCGATTCAAAGATGGGAGGTTAGAGGTTTTTTAGAACCACTGACCAATATATTACATGATCTATCTCCGATGCAAATTGTGGAGATCTTCAATGGAGGAAATCAATGGGATCCAGTTTTGAGGCAGGTATTTATCCAAGAGGTTTTAGGCTAGATTTCTGTTGATTATTCATAAGGTTATCTAAAAATTTGCCACAACGATCTGTTCTGCTCGTTCAGAAGAGACAATTAGTCTAGGAGAACATATGATTCTGAAGATGTTTTTGGCCGAATTGGAGTGAATGTTAAATCCATGTATTAATCTTTCTGGTCACAGAACTTCAAGAAAATAAGATTCATCATCAGATGATCCATGTGCCTTTTTTTTTCTTCTGCAAATTTTGCATGTATTATCTGTAAATTACAGAGCGGGAATAATTTATGTACCACACAAAGGCAATCGCAAGAGAAGCACTAACTGCTAACTAGTAGATGAATGGGCAACGTTGACTTTCTCCCTTGAATGTTTACCAGATGATGACCTCGGCATCCTCATCGAGGTCAATGACTTCTTGAGGAGTTGCCACCGGCCGGGCTTGGGCTGGCCCATCAACTTCGTCTGGGCCCTGTGAAATTTCCGGTGGGCAAACCACGACCCCCCTCGCCAACCTAGACCATACCTGAAATGGAAAGAAGGGATGAACATTATTTTCTAGGGTTTGGATGAAGAGCATTTTCATCCTATCCTTTCAATGACCGATAAGCCTTGGACAAACCCGATAATCAGCGAAGTCGACGTACTCGCCAAGCAAATTGGGATGCTAACACCCCCAGAATTGACTATCTGTCGCAGTTCTTCTTGCCTCACATCATTGCTGCTTTTCATCTGCCCAAGTAATGATCAATTTATCGGAGCAATCAATGTTCAAACCATTAGGTATCACATATGAGCTTTATCAGAACAATATGTAGGTGCATTATTATGTACCTTTTTTTGTTCCTTTCTAGATTCTTTTTATCTTTCTCATGTAATGATCATAAGGGGTAACAGATTCAGTGGAGAGAAACTGCACAGCAGTCACCGTGGACAGGGTGATGGCGCAAGCAATTCCTTCCCATCTCTCTCTATCTCTCTCTCTATCTATACATTTATCTATCTATCTTATCTTTGTCTTTCCTCTGTTGCGAAATCGATGGAGACAAAGAAAGGTGTGTAAGCGGCAAAGAGGAGTCTTCTTCTCTCTTTCTCATTGTCTCTAATATTTTAGAGTGGGAGAAGCGACAGCATGATGGTGGTGAAGGATAAGGGGATTTTGGTTTCTTTCCTTTACGCTCTCCTAGATTCTCTTTCTCTTCCTTCTATCTAATGTTTTAAAAAATTCAAGCTCAAATTCTCCAGACCAGTTACCATCATGCCTTTTCATGCTGTTTAATGGCAATGCACATCGCATGTGCACACAACTACTTAGAGCTGCACAAAGTGTCTGAGCTTTGCATAGGGAGGGAAGATCAGATCTATGGATCACAAGGTGACCTTTTAATCCACAACAAAGGTCGGATACCAGGATCATTGATCCAATCAATCTGTCCACAATCCTTGATCCTACAAACTGACCTTTTCTAGCTGATTCTCCCTCTTCAGGTTTTTTTTTCTCTCACTTTCCATCCCATCTCTCTTTCCTGACTCATATCTCCCTCTCTCTTTATCTCTCTTCAAATTTGTTCTCGCTCCTATTTTCTCTTTCTCTGCTCTCTCTACTATCCTACTATCAGTGAACCCTAGAATTGCACATGCCATCGCATGCAACCGCACATTCGTGCCAAGGTTGCAAGCTCAATGTAACAGATATAAGACAATTGGTTTACCTCACAGTTGAAAATAGCTCTCACTAAACCTCGAATGGTCATCGAGGTTTACAAAACTGCCACAAAAGACTGGTTGATCGTCGATTCCCCGGGTGATCTTCCTCTAATGTTAAAGTAAACTGCTAAATGAGATGAACATGTAACTCGAGCTGAAGAAATAAACAAATTTTTTTCATTAAACACGACCTTAGTTATCCTAAAAAACAATTTCGTTCATCAGAAACAAAGGTAAAATTATTTTTTTGACCCATTAGTTCATGGGATGGCTGCATCGACCAATGGGGAAAATTATTTTTTTCTGAACTTATGCAGAGTTCAGAATAGCTCTAAGTGAACCTTAACTGGTCACCGAGGTTTACAAAACTGCTACAGTAGATAATTGATTAACTGTTGAAGATTATTCAAAGAGATGAACATGTAACTCGCGATGAAGATAGTACTCACAGTTTGTTCAATTGATTCGAGTCTTTTTTCAATGTTCTTCTGATGGTAATGCCGTATTGAGTATCCTGTGCCATAAACGACCCAATATAATTAATTGCAATCTCCGATCAGACGATTAAATAAGAGAGCTGCATGGTTATGAGGGGGGTTTTTGATGGGATGGCTGCATCAACCAATGGGGAAAATTCAAGAACTGGAAGGATTTGAGTCATGCTGATGCAGAGGGATGTGAAGGGGAGAGTGGGAGAGGTCATTTGCAAACAATTTTGGTGCATATGACATGTATATATAATACTACCAGGTTGATCATAGATCTGTGGTGATCTTCTTTTTTTCCTTTTTCAAAAGAACAGATGATTAAAGAAGAGATAGATGAAAAATAATCATCATGATAGGATGACCAGCACAATCCAGCATGAATTAGTTAAGTAAACAAATTGGTCAACTCAAGAGTGTGTTCCTCTTTCCATGGTGGAAAAAAGGCACGAAATTACAAAAAGATAGCCCATCGAAAAAGACCACGGAGATTGCATTATCCACCAAGATATCGACTAGAACAGCTGTTTCTAAGACGACTAGACCGCACGGCAGAAATTTTGTGTACTTCTTGTAAATTCAATCCAGAAAAATGAAAGAAAACCCATTGGCAAGATAAAATCCCACAAAATTAGGTCGCTTTGACCATTCCCACCCAACAATCCCACACAATCAAATCTCATCAACATTATCAGATTTTTTATTCAAAAAATAAATAAAATCAACGTCATCAGATTCATTTAAGCCCAAAGAGAGCGACAACAAAACCATTAGGCAAATCTTATCTTGAAGATTTAGAAGGATGTGAAGGGAGGGCTTTTGTTACCAATCTTGTACATAAATAAAATATGATCCATAAATAAAATATTATCAGGTCGATCACCAATCTTGGGTGATCTTCCTTTTCCTTTTAAAAAAAATTTAAGAAATCAATCTCCTGCAGAGATTACAAAATAAAAAATAAAAATCAACCGACAGTACCTTGCAAGATGAGAAAGGCAAAATCTAAACCCCACAAAATAAAATCTCATTTACAATGTCAGATCCATCAGAACCGCGAGAAAGTGACAAAAAAAGCATTCAGCAAATGAAATTGTTCTCCTATCGTTTTAAAAAGATCAACCAACACATAAAAGAAAAACGAAAGATATATTCCTGATATAGAACACCTTGATTCTTCCAAGCCAACAATCCCACGAAATCAAGTCCCATTTACAATGTCAATTCGTCTTAAACAATCCATTCAGAAAATGAAATTGTTCTCCAATAGTTTACAAATAATATAAACCGAACCTTATAATCTATACAAAACCATTCAAAAAATGAAACTGATCCTTTATACTCTAAAAAAAATAACCAATAAAGTCTGCCAAATTGAAAACACGTCGAAAGAAGAGAAAACCCCAGTTTGGAATACTACCTGCCCAAGCCGTAGCGAGCGACGCCAGGGAAGTTGAGACAGTGAAAACTATCCGATGCCTCTCGAAGATTTCCTGAAACAGAGAAAATCGACGATCAAGTTCGGGTAGAACAATAAGAGAAAAACAAGGAGAAACGAACCTTGGTGGAGAGATAAACGTCCTGAATAGCCGACCAAGAGTTTGAAGCATTCTTTTTCAGGGTGGGGTAAGTCCCTAAACTCCCTATCTTGAGAAGCTTGAGCTTCAGCATCACCGATCCGGAATCAACAGTCCATGAACAAAGTCTTCCAGAGATTTTAGGAAGGAAAAAGCTTCAGAGCCATATTTTTATATTTTTTGGTTAAAGAGATTTTTTATTTGTTTTAAAAAGTAAATAAAAATCTTTAGATATTATTTTAAGGAGCAACGTGACTAGTTGTATGGAATCAAGATGGCTGATAGGATCACTATCTGAGATCGCCATGATCAATGCAAGCAAGCCAATCAGCAACCATAGAACATCATGGTTTGGAGTTCTATAATTGATTGCCATCTTGATCTATGATCTAACTAGTGATCTCTCTCTCTTTTTCTCTCCCTCTCTATGATCGTTTAAGTGATCGGCAACCGTCGATCCTATCATGATCCATATTGGTCAATCGTTCGACTTCGTCAATCAGCTAATGTTTATCATGATCGAGGCATCCTGATTTGATCTCTGTTTCCTAACTAGGTGAACTTTCTTTATATATTGTTTTAAGACAGTTTTTAATTTAGTTTTTTAAAAAAGGTAAATGAAAAGATTTGCACCCTTTATGCCATGAACTTGTTTTAATTTGATACACTTTTGTAATTTATTAATATCTGACATTATTTAGATATAGTTCATCATCCACTATGCCTTGATAGAGTTAAGAGGGAACAAGGATCAACTCATGATCCCTGGTTGATTGATTGATTTGATTGATCAAGTGAGGATGGTCTTGATCAGATCGATGGCCAATTGTGTGGGAAAATGTAAAATATTCTAGAAAAGTTATAATTTGATTGCAGATATTTAGAATAAATATGGCAATAATTGAACATAGACAAAAATAAAAATCTTTGTTACAAAATTATAGTTATCGAAATCAAGATAGAACTAGAAAAAACAAGTTAGTGTGTTGCAGTGAAGTGGAAACCTTGGTGCCATTATATCATCTAAACGAAGAGAATGAGACAAAATGAATTAGGGTCTAGCTATCATGCTATCATATGATTATTAAATGATTTGAATTATCCCTACGGTGTGTGTTCTTCTAAAAATTGTATACTTTACGATTATCATATCATTTTACATAAGTTAGGTGAAATATGACTATTTATATTCTCAAGTTTTCATGTTTGGGAGGATTAGATGAACTAAATGATAAAAGTAATAATATGGGGATAAATAAATAATTATATGGCCATTGTATGATTATTAAATGTTTTGAATTATCACTATGGCATGCGATATCATTAAAACTGTATACTTTATGAAAATTGTGTTATCATGTCATTTTACCTAAGTTGCTATCTTTGCATGATTTATGACTATTTATATTGTCAAGTTTTCATGTTTGAGACGATAAGATGAACTAAATGATGAAAATAATAATATGGGGATAATTGATGTCAAATTTTATTTTATTTTGACTTAGATGATTTTCCAACTCAACTTGTGTAAAAAAAATGTCTCATTTTTATTTTTGTAAGTTTAGAAATGGCATAATAATTTAGGAAACCAATTTTGTGGTTCAATACTAAAAATTTCATTGAAAAGGCCAATGTATTTTGAAAGCAAAGAAATTTATAAATTTATATGGATTTTTCCTATTTTTATAGATTTTCTTAGAATTAATTTTCAAGGCTCGCAATTTATTTTTAAGGAGTTATTTGATGTGTCATGTTGATGTGGTTGCATTGGCATGCGATGTTGCTTTGTCAATTCACTCATGCACATAGGGTGCGCTATTGGCACCCACACAATGCTACCCAGGTTGATTATCTGTAAAGTTTTTATCTTACCCTCTCTTTTCCATTGCTCTGCTAGTGACGAGGTACTTAGTGATAGATATTACATGGCCTTCAAGCCAGTCGCACTTTATTTTAGGTTCTAAGGTCGATAAGCCTTCCAAAATTTTAATCAAAATATCGAATGCCACAGAATAGATTGAATGAGATGTTCAAAACATCGAAGCACGAAGAACATATGATCCTATCATCTAGTATGTATGAGAAAACATACTTACAGGTTCCCTTGAATGAGTTCTCAAAGCCAATCAAGTATCTAGCCTCTAGCGGATGGTTAGAATTCTTCTTCAAATCTCTTCACCAAGAGAGAAAGAGAAGAAATGATAGAATTCCCACAAGGTTTGCATGGGCACTGGTAACATGCAATTTCATTCATTAATATCATGCAATTTTAGTACTTTTTCTTTAAAATAATTATGAGCATAAATGCATGTTATCATGATTTAAATTTATTAAAATAATAATTTTCATATTTAAGAAAATATTATTGATTAATAATAAATTAATAACATTTTATGAGCATTTAATGGCGTGATTCATCAAGAATATAATTTTTCTAAAAATAAATGAGATTTCTATTTATTTTCTAGATTTTTTGAGATTTTTTCTAGTTGTTTTTAGAAATTTAAATCATTAAAAAAATTTTTTTAATGAAAAATTTAATTAAAGAAAAGAGAAAAAATAAAAAGAGACGATATATCTCTCTCTCTCTTTCTCCTCTCTCCTCTTCTCTTCTCTCTCACGACAGTAATTTTTCTGTCGTCAGGAGATGCGTGAGGAGGAAATTCCTCCTCTTCTTTTCTCTCTCTCGTGTGACAGATTTCTCTTCCGTCGCGATACGGACCTCTCTCGCGATGGCTCTCTTCTCCTCTCCTCTCTCCCTCTCTTTCTCTCTCTCCCGCTCTCTCCGTCTTCATCTCTTCCTCTCCCCGTTCTCTCTCTCCTTTCCTTCCTTCTTCCTCCTCTATTTCCTTCTCCTTGTTCTTTCTCTCTCTCAGAATCTCTCCCTCCTTCCTTCTCTCCTGCACACGCGCATGTGCGTGCGCCTCCTTTCCCTCGCGCGGTGGAAACAATTCCATTGCGCAAGCCTTCTTCCCTCTCGCATGCATCTATTTCTTCTCCTCCCTTTCTCCCTCTTCTTCTTCCTTCTTCCCCCTCTCCTTCTTCCGCTTTTTTCTCTCTCCTCACATCTTCTCGTGACGAAATTTTTTTCCGTCGCGAGGAGAGGCTTGAGGAGAGCCTCTCCTCTCTACCTCGTGCGAGAGGGAGAAATCACTTCTCCCTCTCTATCGGGCATGTCCTCCGTTCTTTTTGCCATCGCGTAGAGAGAGAGGAGAGAATAGAGAGAAAAATTACCCCTTTTTGTTTTAAATGCGCACAATTTGACCGCGGCAGGAGCGGGTTGACCGATGCAATATGAGGAGAGAGAAATGATATCAACGGTCCAAATTCTTCTGATATTTGACAATCCTAATGGAGTTAGGGGCTGAAATTTCGTGGGCATGATTGTCACTTCAAGCACCATGAATATGCTAGAGCTTATTTAAGTTTTGAGACAACAAATTAGGGTTATGAATGTTTCTTTGTTTGCCTCTAGCATTGGCTAGCCAGAAGGAAAGAAGGCATTGATTGACCATTCTTCATGTATGAAACACCATTTTTAGTGAGTTTCTTCTCTTCTCTTTTCATTCTTCATGTTGGATGCAAGACGCCTAGCTTGGGCAAAATGTACGGGCTCTCGAAGGTAAGTTTTGATTAGAGAGCATCACTAGATGTGTTTTCATCATGAAACTTTAGATTAAGATTATTTTCTATCTTTCTTTTCTATTTTATCATCTTTTCATCCATATTTTCATATTTACAAACCCTAAAAACTACTTTTCCACCATCGATCAAGGGTTTTCAATATTCAAAAAGAGTTTGGAAGCATTTGATCGGTTCATTTTATTTTTGCATACATCTTCTTCCTTTCATCGATCCTTCTGCTTTCTAAATCTAAAAATACCAAAAAAATATCTGCTGATTTTAATATTTTAACCGTCCTCCCTGTGGATTCAACCTCGACTCACCATTGTTCTAATTTAAAAATCAAATTTGAAGAGTTGAGTATAAATTTGTTTGATACGTAAATTTGTGCATTCAACGATTGTCTTCTTACGTGTATCAGGAACCTTCAGTTGTAGTCGTTCTCCCCCTATTTATAGATATTTGGTACATAAATTTTTCACAAAAACCCTCATAATTATGTCTATATCTTACAAACATTTGGTATGTGTGTGACCCTCTAGGTCTATATATCTCAATAGTTAATAACTCTATAGACCAAAGAACACCTTATTAGTTAACCTTAATTAATTATCTACATCAACATATAGATTAATTGATCAAGGATCGATTTAACCCAATTGATAGGTTGAATTTTCAGTCCATTGGGTGCCAAGAGATATGGAGTATGTAATAACTCACTTATGGAACCTTTCCGTCATCTATTATCATATATGTATAATCCTTCATCTGAATAAGACTTATGAATGACTTAAGATATAGTTTAACAGTCAAACCCTAATCGATCACTCAAGTTAATACTGATGCGTATAGGAAATCATCGAGAACTCCTTCGATATTTCCACTACCTTGGCCAAGGATTTTATCGCATCTCATTCCTCGAGTCAATCTCCTCAAATTCTGAGGACGATTGATCTCATCTTTATGACACAATCATCTTCGTAGACTTCATGTCGTATCTAATATATGATTTTTTTATATATCCCATGGCTAAGGATTCATAAGTCATAGTCAAAACACAATAATCTATCCATAAGATATCTTTAGTGTCTCAAGTCAAAGGACCACATATATAATTATGCCTGATTGAAATTTAGGTATAATTATCATTAAGGGATTCATTTGGATCAATTTTGTAAACTCTTTCTTCAAAGAGCACATGCTATCTATACTTAGTGTCTACACACTGATGATACATGATTAACCATAAACATCATATGAGTTGGATTAGATCATGTTATTCTTTTTAGATAATTCAATGTCCTTCTCGAATATCCCACGAATAAGAATATTTAGAAAATATGTCTAAATACTAGTGATCACTGTAGTACGATCTCATCATTATTCACTTAGTCATTGCATATGCTCATGGACTTCATTGCAAACATCACACGAGTATGACAATGATGAAATTTCATTTCAATGAACATAAACGAGATACATAAAAGTATGATTAGCTTATAGGCCACATAATATCCCATCACTTTATGTATCGTTTATGTCAATTAAGTTAATTTTTTTTATTCTTATGTGATGATTGTAATATATTCTATGAGCATGTGAAATAATGACTTGAACAAAGATTATAATATAATACAGTGATTATTAATATTTAATATATATCTATTCTAAAAAAATTTATTTTAAAGATACTTGAGGAAGACGTTAAAATATCTAATAAGAATAACTCTATTTGGTCTCACTCATTTGATGAGCATGAATGATCTCGTGACTACTGATGCATGGTTAGAGAGGATAGACTACTAGTGCTCTTCAAATAAATGTTTCACTAAATTAATTAGCATACATCTCTTAATAATATTATACCTAACTATCAGTCAAGTTAATTTCATGTCAAAATTGTGTATGCAATCTTTGACTTGAGATATCAAAGATATATTGTAGACACCTTGACGATGTAGAACAATGATTACTGCTTGGATTTGTGTGATTGAAGGCACATTTGTCAAAACTTTCGTTCATCAATTAAAGAGTTGATCGATTATCGATCACATAATACAATTTTCTTGATCAATTATTGAAGTCAACAAATCGATCAAAGGTGCAACGATTTTGATATCTATCAATGATCACTCCTTAATGTCATTAGAGAGAAGAACTCTCTAATGATCACTAGATCTAATCAACATGCATCAATAACCTCAATCACACCAAAGATTCTTCGTGTAAATAATACATTTGAAATCACTCAAAAGGATCTTCAAAATTTTGGTTCATCCTTGCGATTGATTTTTCAATCCACTTATGCTTAAAGTTTAAAGCAAAATAGAGTCACTAAAGGAAAATAGCTGCACAAACTTGCTGTTGCTTCTACTATTTTGTTCAATTAGAGAGTTCTTAATTCCTTTATAATTCCATGTGTTGTATTTATCATCTCTCTTCTACCCTCTATGTAGAGAGAATTCTCATATGTTGCCTTCTTCTCGAAGTTGAATTTTGTTGTTGTAACTAACTCCTATAGTATTTGGATGTGAAACATTTGTACGAGACTGCAATCGTTATCCTCTTACGATAGATTTACATTCCATTTGCCTACACTTTGATACCATTTCTTTAAATAAGGGCAAAGCTACAAAAAATGTCGACATAAGGCGAATTGAACAACGACGAGACTTTCTACCAAGGCCATTTATAAAACTTCATTAAACACTGGAAATTCCAAACTCAATACTTGATGTAGCGCATTATGGTGTTCAAAAAGCCCTAGAAAGCCCAGTATGAGTGTTACAGCCCAGAATCCCACAAATTTCACATGCGAGGCCTAGTCAGAGCTTAATGAGCCAAGTGAGAATCTCTAGGAGCTGAAAATTATATGCAAAACACCACCTAGAGACATACAAATATTTTGTGTCAGAGTTTACAATTCCTAGAACCTTCAGAAGATCTTTGTTCAAGCCTACTAAAAGCCTATAAGCTTCCTTTTTCTATTATCAGTTCTGTCTCTGGCACATGTATGTTGTCAGAGTTATATTTTCAAGACTTTTGTGTTGTCTCTTCATGGTTCAAATCACTTGGACAATCCCTCCACTTTTTTAGGCTTATATAAACCCCCATTATAACACTTAAAAATAGAGCTTTGCTTTCTCCCCCTCTGAGTGTTTTTCCTATTTGAGAGTGCTCTTGTGCTTGTGGATTCAAGTACACCCCTTTATGGATACAAGGGTGGAAGAGGTTAGTTTTATAGATTCAAACACTAACTCTTCTTGAAGGGCAAGGCTTATAGATTCAATCCATTATTCTTTATTGTTCATGCGCTAAGGCTGCACCAATACCTCATCGAGAAACCCAATGAATACCCACCAAAACTACCAAATAACTACAATGAAAAGGGAAAAAACTCACGACGAAGCACGAAGATTCAACTTCTTATCTTCCTTATTCTCTTTTTCATATAAAATTTAAAGCAAGCATGGATGCAAGGGTCTTTCTTCTTTGTGTCAGAACAAGAAAAAATCATCTAGAGCTTTGTACTCCTTTTGCAAGAAAAATCCCAATCACAGATCAATCTCCCAAAATAAAAGATATCCCTGTTCGTGGATCACTCTAACACCATAACTCCAAGCTCTCAAGCCCCCGATGGGGTTTGCCGCTTGCATGTTGGCTTTGGTTTGATAGATAAATGACATATGTCATGTTTCATGTTTACCTTGTGATCATATTTGTCATGCCCATGGATAACATGCATTAGAATGGAATGTTTTACGCACTCCAATGCATCAAACTGACCTTCCTCATGTGAAGATCCCCACAATTCTCACTTTCATTATCCCCCTCCAAGTCCATGCTGATTCCGCCCATGATCCACTCCATGAACATCTCCGGCAAAGACCAACATCAACGGCGGCAACGAGCCCAGATCATAGATCCGCTCCTTCCTCTGAACCTCCATCCAATTCTTTATCCTCCTATCGTAGTCTCCAATTCTCCATTTTTTTAGGTCCAAAACCATCACTCCAGCGTTGAAGTAACAGGGCTTCGGGTTTTCCCTTCCTTCAAAGCTCAACCTGTAGACCGGGTCCTCCCAAAATCTATCAGTGAAGTATCTCGTGAAATGCGCGGTGCAGTACTCGGCAGCGGCGATTCACTGTTCGAGGGTCGTTCATGATCGTCGTCGTCTCGTCCCAGAGTTTCCTCTGACGTCATCGACCAAGATGACGTCAGAGTCGAGGTACAGAGCCCGGGAGACGCATGTGGGTAATAATGAAGGGATATGGTTGCGGGCGTGGTTTGAGGGTTTATCGAGGGCTTTTCGTAGAGACGGGGAAATGAGAAGCGCCACGTCGGATTCTTGAACGAAGGGGTAAATCTCGAAGAGAAGAGAAGGGAACGAGAAGCGCATATTTTCTTCACTGGACGAGGCGACGAAGTGGAAAGAAGACAGTTTTCGGGCAGTAGGAGTGCTCGAGGATGGAATGGACGGCTGCCATGGTGCCACGTAAGTAGGTCGGTCCGAATCGAGGGGTCGCATGCTGGCGTGACGGGCAGCCTCTTTGGGCAGCGATCTCCATTTCTGTACTCCTTGGCTTCGGCAAAGAACTGCTGGACATGAACGATCGCCGATCAATCGCAAAATCGATCATCCCCTCGATCAATCAGCGGCTTGCTCCCTGATTGGGCTACCCGAGCCGTTCAGATCATCCCAGTCTTACTTACAGTGATAGACGCCCGGATAAGGGCAGAAATGGCTCAGCCTTCCACGTGGCACTAAGTGCCTGCTTGCCAAGAGGAGAGAGAGAGATGTTTGGTCGGCGGCCAGCAGCTGTCGGCCACGTGGGACCACATTGACCGCCGATTCTCATCCTCTGACGATGCGTGCGCCGCCTGCCACGACGCTTTCCCGGACTGCCCCCCTTGCCGTCTTACCAAAGCAAGAAAGCGCGTGTCTCAATCTTCGCCGTCGATCTCGCCGATCCCGCCGATCCCGCGGACTCAAGATCAACATTCATCCGTAACAACGACCGTCGATCCGGTGGTCCCTCGTCGGTCGGGTTTGTTGAATGCCACGCGATGGACGGCCTCGATGCGCCGACGCGGAAAAGGCAGGTCGAGGTTAGGGAAGAAGAAAAGAGGGAGCGCTGCAGCCTTGCAGGCGATCGTGGTTTCCGTTTCGGAGGAAAAACCCGATCTGCTCCGACCTCGGGCCTAGATCGCCTGCGAGCGATGAGGAAATCGAGGGAAGCCGTCGGATCCGAGCAAGAGACGAGGTTCAGGGGCGTGAGGAAGCGGCCGTGGGGGAGATTCGCGGCGGAAATCAGAGATCCGGTGAAGAAGAGCCGTATCTGGCTCGGAACCTTCGATTCAGCGGAAGATGCAGCTAGAGCCTACGATGTGGCCGCGCTGGCGCTGCGAGGACCGAAGGCGAAGACGAACTTCCCGCCGTTAACGGCGTCGACGCCGTTAACTTTAACGGAACTCCTTCCTCACCGGCGGCGGCAACGGCAGAAACCGGTTCCAGCATCGCAGATCCAACGGCCGACGAGCAGCTGTCATAGCAGCACCGTCGAGTCCTTTAGCGGACCGAAGATCTCGATCTCGCTGTCTCCGCCGTCGGATCGGGAGATGCGGCCTCTGATCGATGGTGACGGTGGATGCCGCAGCGATTGCGGATCGTCTTCCACCGTCGTCGATGACGGAGACGAGATCGGAGCCTTCTCTTCTTTCCGTCTCCCTTTCGACCTCAATCTCCTCCCTCCGGATGAAGAAGATTACTGCGCGTCTCTGCTTCCTTGATATTTTGGCGGGAGAGACTTTTTTTCCAGTTTTTTTCTTGACCTTTCTTGATCCGGAAATCTTAAGGATGTGCGGCAGAAAGAAGAAGATTCTCATGATCTCGCCGATCTAAATTCTAATCCAATCGTGCGCAATTTTTTAGCTGGCGTTGTACAAAATCTTTCAAGAGCCGATTATTTTTCTTCTCGGTCCTCTTTATCTCCATTTTTCCCCAAATTGACAAAATAAAGTAACATAAACGCCGAGGAAGAAAACTCTCAGGGGTTTTAATGCCGGTAAGGGTTAGAGGAGAGAGAGTCAGAGAGATATGAGGCTGAGTGGGAAAGTGGCGATCGTAACAGCGTCGACTCAGGGAATAGGATTCGGAATCGCGGAGAGATTTGGAATCGAAGGAGCGGCCGTCGTAATCTCGTCACGGAAACAGGTTCGCCCAATAAAAAATTTCAGATCTAGATGTTTTTTTCGCGGAGATTGGTATTCTAAGGGAATTTCTCCTGATTTTCGCAGAAGAATGTGGACGAGGCCGTCGAGAAGCTCAAGGCGAAGGGGATAGAGGCGACGGGAATCGTCTGCCATGTGGCGAACGCTCAGCAGCGGAAGGAATTGATCGAGAAGACCGTTCAAGTAAGGATCGCTGATTTCCTTTCGTCCTTGTTCTTCCGCGAGTAAATTTTCGTTCATCCAAGAAAGCAAACGTGAAAAATAGGATTAATCGAGCGCGAGGAGATCTCCCGACAACTCTTTTCAAATTTCGGCTTTCTTCTTGAAATTTTTCAGAAAATTTGTGGGAACTTTTCTGAGGATCTTCCAGGAACTTCTTGGAATTTTTCCTCACAATTTATGGCGAGGTCTAGCATTCAGAAATTTATTTTGAAGAAGGAAAAGGATGGTCACCCGAGATCAGCGATCAACCAGTATAAGTACTTCTCACCTGATAGGTCACCCAACCCTGGACTGTTCTTGCCCGAGCCCTCTTAACTCAGGAGTTCTTCTCCACCTGGGTGCCCCTCCTCCCAGGAGGTCACGCATCCCTTCACCGGGCAAGCCTGGGCATTCTGAACTCTGGAGTTCTTCTCCACCCTAGTAACTATCTTCCTAGGAGGTCACGCATCCCTGCACTGGGCAAGCCTGAGCATTCTGAACTCTGGAGTTCTTCTCACCCTAGCAACTATCTTCCTAGGAGGTCATCCCATCCTTACACTGCCCAAGCCCGAGCACCCTTAATTCTGGACTTTCTCTCCACCCCAGTCTCCCTCTTATATTTAAGAGGGATATGAGTTTCATATCTCGTGATCAAGGATACATGGTTTAATTCGTTGTAAAATGGAATGAAAATGTTTTTTTTGGGTTTCATTGTATTTTTTTTATTGTTGCTTTTTTTTCTTTTTACTGCTGGGTATTTTGTATAATTCTAATCTATTTATCTGAATTTTTTTGCTTGTATTCTTTGATCTTGTTACAGAAATACAAGCGCATAGATATTGTTGTTTCAAATGCCGCTGCCAATCCATCTACTGAAAGCTTATTGTCAACTAAAGAATCTGTTCTTGACAAATTATGGGAGATCAATGTTAAGGCGTCAATTTTACTGCTTCAGGTACCAAGCTAACTAAATTTTTGGCTCTTACTGTTAGGCAGGGTCAAATTTTGTCCGTTCGATTAGGCCCCACAATTCGCAAAAATGGTCAAATTTTTGGTAGATCAACTAGATCGAAATGATCGAAATGATTGATTGATTGAGTGACTCCCCGATGGGACAGCAGCCTCTCTTTCCTGCCACCGGCTTCCTTTTCTGGCTGCACTAACAGCTTTCCTTTGCTGGAAGTGGTCCTCTCTCCCCCTCTCCCGCTTCAGGCTCACACTCTCTCCTCCTTCCCTCCCGCTTCAGTCTCGCTCTCTCTCTCTCCCCCCACTTCTGTCTCTGTCTCTCTTACCCTCCCCCTGGCGTGTGCATTACACGCTTCCTTTGAAAGAATTGGGCCTCTCTCTCTCTCTCTCTCTCTCCCGCTTCAGGCTCTCTCCTTGGGACCCGTTATCTCTACCAGCAGTGACTATAACTATTGCACTAAAGATACAATGCGATGGTGTTCATGACTCAGCGTTTTGTTCTCTTGTGACAGGATGTGGCGCCCTACCTGAGAAAGGGTTCATCTGTGATCTTGATCTCGTCGATTGCAGCTTACCATGCGCCTAGTTCCTTGTCTTTGTATGCTGTGACCAAGACCACTCTCTTGGGGCTTACCAAGGTGATCTTATTTTTGTGAAATGGATTTTTTGTGTTCAGCGTTCTTTTGACTAGGTTTTGAATTTCCTAAGAGTGATTTTGGAAATGTAGATAAGAGTGGATGTGAGAAAAAAATATTAGTGTCCAACCCTATCAACCTTATCATTGTGAAGGTCCTGGCTAGCAGGTTAAGGGAGGTTATTTGTAAGCTAATTGGACCTTTTTAGTCTGCCTTCCTCCTGGGCAGACAACTAGTGAATATAGAGAAGAGTTCATGTAGGAGGTTGATTTTGCAAAAGTGCATAACTCTCTTGACTGGATTTTGCAAAAGTTCATGTAGAAGAGGCTTTCTTGCATAATGGTTGGTATGGGTCAAGAGGTGTATTACTTCTTACTCCTTCTCAATGTTGGTGAAAGGGCATCTCGAAGGGGGGGATGGATTTGTCTGTAAAGTGGAGTCAAGGAGGGATGTCCCTTGACCCCACTATTATTTGTCCCTGTAGTGGACGCCCTCATGATAGGTACAACATGAGCTTGCAGTCATTTGTTGTTGAGGGGGTTTTCAGATGCCAAGCTTCCTATAGGCAGTCCCATGCTGCTTGATGGAAGAGGCCAACAACCAAATCAACCAGGCCAAGTCTCCAAACTTGCCAATTGCTAGAGTCTCCAAATCAACTATGCCAAGTCAGCATTTGTCAGATTTGGGTTGTTGCGGGGGGAAGCGATTTAATGCTCGAGAGTACTGGGGACGCCGATTGAGACATTACCCATGCGCTATTTGGGTTTATCATTAATGGGGGCCATCTGTGGACCCAAGATTGAGGGTCAATTATTGAGAAGGAAGAGATGAGGCTAGAGGGGTGGCCGGCAAGGTTGCTATCAAGAGGGAGGAGATTGGTGCTGTTGTGATCAGTGCTCTCAGCAGTCCCTATGTTCTACCATTTGGAATTCAAATTGACTTTAGGTGTTGGAAAACAGTAAGAATGACTGAAAAGGAGGTTTTCTGGAAAGGCTTGGAGTTGGGTAAGACTGGGATGACACCGATATCTTGGGATGTGGTCTGCATGCGGGTCAAACTGGAGGGGGGAGGCACTAAGAGTGTTGTACCTACAACAAACCTAGCACTTGACGAAGAAAGTGGGAGGGCAGCCTCATAATACTGTGATAGACTTGACGAAGAAGGTATTAAAGGATCATTATGGTACATGATGGAGTGGGTGTTTTCACAAATACCCACTCCATCTGGCTTTGGTAAGAGGGGCATCTACTTTATGGCAGAGTTTGAGGCGGGTGTTTTCACAAGTCCAGGATTTCTTCTATGCCAACTTAGTGGATAGATTTATGCTTCATTTCGAGTGGTACAAATGGTCAGCTTGGAACACCCTCCAAAAGGAGTTTTCTCAACTATTTGCTCTGGCATGGAGTCCTTGAGCAATGATTAGGGATTGTTGGGACGACACATGGAACCCTAGATTAGAGAGCATTTTTCAGACACAAGGGTGGAGGAGATTATGAGTATGGAATAATGCTCAATATAGTTGCGGCGAATGAGCGAGAAGGTGTGCAGACAAAACCTCGAGAATTTGGGGTGTCTAGAAGCGGATTAGACAGTTAGACACGAGGAATTGGTAACCACTAGTCCATGCTGGTCAGTAGGAAAGCATAAGATCCCACAGAAGGTGCTTGTTATTGGGAGGTTGCTTATGAAAGAGAAGGTTCCCTGAAGCCTCGTCAGAGTGTGCTGTGTCCAAGGGGTTGAGGACAAGCTTCTAGGCTGTGACAAGCCTCATCAGAGATATTCTGCAGATTCTAGAAATTGTAGAATCTGTCAGAAAGTATTCTTGTATCTATAGGTTATTCTCTGGACATATTATCAGCTAATAGAGATTCTGCACTTGCCCACTTGCTCTAAACGAGTCTCATGAAGTGGGCTTTTTGGACCATGTGAGCAAAGGGTTCCTTACCTCTATTCTGGGCTACATCAATAAAGGGGAAGTGAATTCCTAGCTCTGTTGATGATATTTGAGGGACCTGCCACTAGAGGGAGGCCAGGAAGACGTTTGGGTACTACTACGGGAGGAAACCTGGCTCAGGGAAAAACTCACAATTTTTCAATGTCCAAGAAAACTCCCTCTCTACTTTTAAAGAATCCATGGTAATTCATATTTTCACAAGTTTTCTTTTCAAAAAAAAAATATTTTCACAAGTTTCTGCAAGATATAACCTGCTCCTACTGTTTAGTTTCTTAATTGATTTCTGCAATATACCTGGAAAGAGAGTCAAAATTGAACTTTAAGTGCCAGAAGGGTCAACAAAAAACTACACTGGGATTGCTGAACAGACTAGGATGTGGAAATGGCCAATATGTTAAGGTTCTGATTTCTTGGTTTCGACCTTTTGCTTGAAAACATATAACTACACCTAGGTCTGGTCGTGGCCCCTGCGCCGTTTAAACTTCAAAACTCAAAACTGACCTTGGGACCTATCCAAATGATCCCAGAAATAAAAATGTGTAGACCATATCAAATGGAAAAATTGGCACAGTTCGATTTCAATAGCCCATTAGCTCCATTAAATGTTATGAACTAAATCAACATGGTAATGACTTAAGCATCATAATACCTGGACAATATACGGTGTTCATTCTTTCATATTTTTCATAATTTAATCCTCTTGCGAGCTGAAGATCGGCTATTGGGTCGCTGATCTACTTCTTCTGCCACTGGAAAGAGTTCACTTGCCAGCTGCAGAAGAATCCGGCAAGAGGCTTTGATAGTCAGGTTTTTCAATAGTTGGATGAAGTCAGCAAGTGGCCTCTTACTGGCAGAGGCAGAAGCTGTGATTACAGCCATCTTCTGGCTTCTTTCACTGCCGGCAAGTGGAAATTTTTTGATTGCTGGAGTATCCAGAAAGTGACCTCTGTCATGGCTTCTTCCACTGTCAGTTAGATGCCAGTTTCTGGTGGCGATCAAGATTCAACTCTCCCTCTCCCTCTCACCCTCTCTACTCGACGAACTTATTAGTGATCGTTGAATCTGTTGATCCAATGGCCCCATTTAATGTTGTTTGGTAATGAGGAATACTTTTTTAGCACTTGCATTTGAGAAATATGATGAGTAAATTGGTATTTATGTTTCTCGACCAGGCGCTTGCAGCAGAAATGGGTCCAGATACACGGGTCAACTGCATCGCTCCAGGATTCGTTCCCACGCATTTTTCTAGTTTTTTGCTGCGCAACGAAGCCATCGTAAGCAAATCTTTCCTTGTATTCCTCTTCTTCTTGAAAAATACAGCAAGATCTGTTTTATAGCCGGACCTCGCGACAATTCCTGAAATGTTCAACATGCTGTCTTGCATTAATGCAGAAGACGGACCTCGAGAACAGGACATTACTGAACAGGCTGGGCACGGTGGAGGATATGGGAGCGGCAGCCGCATTTCTGGCATCCGACGATGCATCCTACATCACCGGAGAGACTCTCGTCGTAGCCGGTGGAACGCCGTCCAGACTCTGACTTCCTTTTACGAGTGTCTCGATGAAGAAAACCATCGGAGTTCAAAAAGGGGTCCTTGATCTAAAGAGTGGTGCTTGATTCGGGTATGGCACCCTAGCTTATAATCGACTTAGTTGTCGTCGTCTCTTCTTTTACTATCATGTGTCTGTTTTCTACTTCTTGAGGTCTAAACTTTGCCGTTGGAGTTCATCATAGTATTCATGCGCCATTGGCTATTGCTCTGAATACATCACTCATCCGCAGAGGAGACAGAGACTGGTCTAAACAGTCATTCCTTTCAATTGGGAAGAAGGAATGAGAGCAGAGGAAAGAAAAATACATGAAAACAAACATCTATGATGTATTTATTGCCAAATCATAGGATTTGGGCTATACTATAATAACTACATCGTTAGGGTTCTTGTCGCCGAGTAGGAGAAGGCCTCGGATGTCAATGGGGAAGAGGCATCTCTTCCACTGGAAGCCGGTCGAGATGGGCTTGGCCAGCGGCACTATCATCTTCATGTTGCCATGTCGCTGGAGTGTTCCAATGACGCTGATTGTACTCGCCTCCTTGATAAACCTGCGCCGCCGAATAGATTGATGGATGAATAGATAGATAGATAACTAGATAGGTTGATACAGATAGTGATGGAAGATGGATGGATAGATAGATAACTAGATAGATTGATAGAGATATTGATGGCAGATGGATGAATAGATAGATAGATAACTAGATAGATTGATAGAGATAGTGATGGCAGATGGATGAATAGATAGATAGATATCTAGATAGATTGATAGAGATAGTGATGGCAGATGGATGAGTGACTGACCCTTCCTGGATTCTCATGATGCGGTCATCATGAGAGAGATGGTGATCTTCCAGCCAGCTAAGAGAGGCGGATGATATCTCTCTATCCCCCGTGGTTAGGTCTATTTTGTTGGCGGTCTTCACAAAAGGAACCACTCTTGAGCCGTGGCCTGCTCTCACCAGAGCTCTTGCTCCGCTCTGGTAGTCTGCTATATAGAAGTCTGCCGCATGTCTCTGATTAAGAAGAACGAGTATCAGTCCACAGAGAGAGAGAGGCGGGGGAGAGAAGTTTAGAGAGAGCGAGAAGTTAGAAGTTTAGAGAGGGAGAAATGTGTTTTTTGGGGAAGAGAGGTAAGTTTTGGGAGGGAGAGAAGTTGAGAGATAAAGAGAAGTTTATAGAGTGAGAGAGGGATAGAAGTTTAGAGACGGGAGAGAAGTTGAGCGAGAGAGAAGTTTGGGGTGGGAAACGAGAGAAGTTTAGTGAGGGAGAGAAGTTGGGAGAGGGACAAGTTTAGAGAGGGAGAGAAGTAGAAAGAGAGATGTTTATAGAGGTAGAGAAGTCGAGAGAAAGAGAAGTTTGTAGAGAGTGAGAGAGAGAACCTCGGCATAGCGAAGGCCCCAAGTCAAGCGCCGATGGTGAGGATTTGCAGGTTTTCCCTTCCAATCTCTGTACTCGTGGAGTTCAGTGGAAACATACACGCATCTGCTGATTCCTTGGTACGACGTCTCCAGGGGGATGCTCCCGCACGTCACAACCTGCAGTTCGAATAAATCAAGAGCGGGTCGGTTTCTTTATTCCTCTCTTTTCATGGGTTTCGGTTATCCTCTCTCTCTAGAAATCATTTTCTCTCTCTAGGAACCGGTCATGGAGTCAAAGATTTAAGCAGCTAAGCTCTTTGAGAAGTCAAAGCAGTTGAAAATTGACATTTTAAGCCTAGAGAAGAGATGATTTCACTTGTAAACTATAGTTAGAGCGAGATAGAGAGATATTGATAGATAGATCTATTGAAACACAGATAGAGAGAGATAGACTGATATATAGGTATATCGATTCATAGAGAGAGAGAGAGATTCTACTCTCCCCGGGTGAAATTAGATATGTGAGCAATGGGTATATAAATCTAGATAGAGAAGAGAGATGCTACTCTCCCCAAGTGAAGTTAGAGATGGATATATATATATATATATATATATAGAGAGAGAGAGAGAGAGAGAGATGGATGAGACTCACTCTAAGTGAAGGTTAGATATGGGTATATTTATCGGGAGGGAGCTAGGGAAGAGAGAGAGAGAGAGAGAGAGAGAGAGAGAGATGGACGCGACTCACTCAACGTGAAGGTTAGATATGGGTATATTTATCGGGAGGGAGCTAGGAAGAGAGAGAGATGGACGCGACTCACTCAACGTGAAGGTTAGATATGGGTATATTTATCGGGAGGGAGCTAGGAAGAGAGAGAGATGGACGCGACTCACTCAACGTGAAGGTTAGATATGGGTATATTTATCGGGAGGGAGCTAGGAAGAGAGAGAGAGAGAGAGAGATGGACGCGACTCACTCTACGTGAAGGTTAGATATGAGTATACTTATCGAGAGGGAGATAGGAAGAGAGAGAGAGAGAGAGAGATGGGTGCGACTCACTCTAAGTGAAGGTTAGATATGGGTATACTTATCGAGAGGGAGATAGGAAGAGAGAGAGAGAGAGAGAGAGAGAGAGATGGATGCTACTCATTTACTGAGAGTTTGATATGGGTATGTTTTATCGAGAGATGAGGCGGGAGGAGAGAGAGAGATTGGAATGGGAAAAATATGTCTAATTAAGGAAAGAACCGGAGAGAGAGAGGGCGAGATCATTTCACCAACTTGGAATATCCACATAGAGAGAAGGGGAGAGAGAGAAGGATGTCTCTCTCTAGAAGCAGGGACACATTTATTTATAGCAATAAAGAGACAGAAAAGTGATCACAGAATCTCACTCAAACTGGAGAGAGAAAAAATGCACTGTCAGTTATTCATGATTCTAGAGAGAGAGAGAGAGAGCTCACCCCTGTAACCTTGACCAACTGGCCGGGCGTAGCATGCTGGAGATTAGTATCAGGAAAGTCCCTGAGGAACGCCTCCAATTCCTTCTCCCGGCGCATCAAATTCCAGCAAAAAACCAGCCCTAGAATCGCCGCGATCCCGCCCACGACAACCAAAATTATCCAGCTCTTCGTCGTCACCGTCCAGAGCACTCCCAGTACCGCACCGACAGATAAAGCCGCTCCACAAATCCACATCCCCGTCTTCGAAACCCTAAACCAGTAATTCTTCCTATTCTTGACTACCGTCACTGAATTTCCAAAACTTAGAAGAATCTTCCTCTTGTTGCTGATCCTCCTTGAATTCTCCTGTTCTCCTTCAGATCGCCTTCCTGCTCCTCCGGTGATCAAGCCGGTAACCGGCAGATTGACCGAAGTTCTCCTGGCGGATTGCGGAACCGAAGAAGTGCGTGAGTTTCTCCCTGTATGCTTTTCCCGAGGGATATCGAACATTTTCCCGAATTCTTCGGATTTAATATCGTCTGCGCTGGTGTACGGAGCGGCGAATGATCGCACGGTAGGTAAGTTCTCTCTGGAATGATGCTTTGGTTCTCCGGAAACCAACGCTCCGTTGCTCAGTTGCTGGTGGACGAATCTCGATCCCCTCATTTTTGAAAGCTTAGGTCTCCATCAGCGGAGAAATGTTGGTCTTTAAGACTCAAGAGGAGAGGGAATCGGCTGGAAAAGCGGAGCGAATTCAAACTCTCTCCGTTTTTTGTGGATTTTAATTCGGAGATTATCGGTAATTTTAATCCGGCGATTTTTTCGGATTGAAAATGCAGCCTCGTGGTGCGAGATTAGCGCCCGGGAGTTTCGGGTTTTGTAACCGTCTTGCGCGTCGCCAGGGATTCGAAATTCAAAACAATTTGAAGAATTGTGCTTCGGATTCGGTTCTAGCTGATTCGTTTTTCATTCGGCTCGCTCGTCAGTTCGAAAACAGAAGAACTGGAAATGATGATTATAGACAGAAGATCGCAGCGTAGAGAGAGAAAATAGGAAATTTTGAGAGAGGATAAACGAGGGGAAAGAAAAGGTGAAAATAAATCGATGATTCAAGAAGATGATTACAGAGGAGAAAGAAGTTTTCTCTCTCTAAAAAGGGGGAAGATGGTGGTGATCGGTGAAGGTAGCGAAGAGAGTTCCAGTTTTTGCACAAATTTCTTTTTACTCTACGCTGGAAATTCAGGATTCCACAAATTTCCAATAATTTTGAGTTCGAAAACAATTTTAATCGCATTTTATTAATAATTTCGATGTTTCAATTGGTCAGCAGCGACCTATTTAGAGAGAGAAAGAAGCTTTCTTTCTTTGAAAGGGAAAATGGTGGTGAAGGCGGCGAAGGGGTTGTTAAATCACCCGAAGAGCGTGGCGGACCTCGTCGACGTGGCAAACCTCTCGGGACCTCTCCGCGATTTCATCGGCCATTCTCAGATCTCCCGCCTCGCTTGCTTTCTCCGGATTTGGTCCTACATCAAGGAAAATCGCCTCCAGGTATTCTGCGGTCGACTTAGGTTTATGATTTGGGTAGTATTCTTCTAGTGATTATCGCCGATATTGAAGTTCAGTTCTTCGCGCTTGATTAGGATTTACAATGTCGAGGAAGTTCCTGGAAAATCTTTGTTCATATAGGGTTTACGATTTAAGCGGGAATTTCATGGAAAATATTTTGACCAATTAGGGTTCATGATTTCGGGAATTTCATGAAAAATCTTTGATCAATCAGGGTTTACGATTTAGAGAGGGTTCTTGTCGAGAATAGCACTGAATTATTGATCTTCGGCCCTGAGTAGGCATACGCGATCTGATCTGATCGAGGGGATCACAATCAATATTGTGTTGATCGATCCTCTCGATCAGTCAATCGGGTAGGATCGCTGAGCGGATCGAGGGCCATCGATCACCCAGTCTGATTGATCACTTACTTCTGACCCCGAGTGATCGTTGATCTGCACCAAAAAAATTCACGGACAATAAAAATAGATTTACAAAAATGATCAAAGTTTTAAAAGAAAATTGAAAACATACCCTGCGATCAGATCGTCGATTGGATTGAGGCCTAGAAATAAGATATTGAGGTCCACTGTGGCAGATTGCTGATCAGATCGAGGGATTTGATCACGTCAATCTGATCCAATCCCCTCGATCTGATCACTGCTTGCCATTCCCAGGCACGGAGTATGGATTGTGGTGAACTTTTTATTAAAAATTACGGCCTCATTTACCGTTTCGATTTTCTGTGCAGGATCCCGAGCAACAGAAACGTTGTGAATTGTGACGAGAAGTTGAAGGGGATCATGCTGGGTAAGCCCCAAATTGAGCTTTCTGAACTTCCTATGCTTGTGAAATTGCATTTTCCGAAGACCCAAAAATGAGAAGCATTTTCACCAGTTGGGGAGATTCCTTTAGAGAGAGAGAGAGAGAGAGAGATTCAACAAGCTCTCTGTCCGTGTTTCTTCTCCTCAATAGAAATTGATCCTTTCTATTTATAAATCTCTAGGGTTGTTAAAAACCAGCCAATGATCTAAGGCGAGCATTGGGTTTGACCTCTGCATTTTGTGATCACCAGGTCAAGGTATAGGTACTTTCAACTTTTGACATAGTTGTAAGTGCTTGGCCCTAAAATTCGCTCAAAGAGGCTGACTATGGATTCAATCCCCATGAATACTAAGTCGCATAGTCAAGACCCAAGAAGGACATGTTTGAATTCCATACTAGTTTAGGTGGTGGGGCGGGTTAGGGTGCCCTACCCACCGCCCCTTGGGTGACTTGCTCGCCCCACTTTGCTGGCCTGGGTGAGGAGCGGGTTGAGGGTGGGCGGTCTGGGGCCGATGGATTGCAGGAGGGAGAGCTGGTAGGAGAGTAGAGCGAGAGACACTGAGATTGATAATCTAAGGACAGTGATATTCCTGCTTCTCTCTCTCTCTCTTAACCCCTCTCATTATGTCTCTATTCTGAAGAGTTTTTTATTTTTATATTAAATAATTGACCCCCATCAACCCCTCAATCCGCCCATCCTTGGCAGGAGGGCAGGGAGAATTTAGGGCGGTCTACAAGTCACCTAGCCCACTTGCCTGCGACCTGGATTGCGCCTCCCTATGCTCATGGAGGACGTATTGGATGAGTCTACCAGTGCCAAAAATAGGCGATCAACTAGTGCAAGTACGAGGCCGCCTGTCCTCGGACTGCCCAAGCTTGAGCACCCTGAACTCCTGAGTTCTTCTCACCCATCCCTGCATTGCCTAAGGCCGAGCAGGCTGAACTATGGAGTTCTTCTCACGAGGTCATCCATCCCCACTTTGCCCCAGCCTTAGCATGCTTAACTCTAGAGTTCCTCGCAACCCGGGAGTCCTGCTAAGACTTTTACCTCTTGGATCTCTGGCCCATTAAATGGGATGTTTTCCTTCTTCGTGAGAAAACTCCCATGAGCTAAGTCCATTAAAATGGACCTTCACAAATCAAAGAAACTCCTCATGATCTTTGAGATAGATCCCAAACAATCCTCTCCCCCAATGAGTTGCGTTGCTGTCAGATCATTGGCGATGACTGCGATTACAACTCTTGTGAATAGAACAGTGAAATGAAGAAATTCTTTGTCGACGTGATCCTGTGCTTGTCTGATTTATCTGCGGAGATGATGGAGTTTTAGCCTTTATCTAGAAGTATTTGGCATTAGAACCCTTTGAAAAAAGGTCGTAGATGAAGAAGTAGATACCATGGATGCTAGGATAAAAAAGTCAACCACCATTTTGCTTCAGTCGAGGTCCTCGGATGTGACGTTTGAGATGATACTAAGAGTCAAACGCATCAACCTAGATGTATTCATTTTCGAGAAAGTCAAGCGTCAATCTTCGCTGACTTGTCGAAAGGTCAATGAAGAAAGTCAACTCGATGTACATGGACGGAAGAAGCTCATATAACAAAGAGCGGGACCAAGCCAATGCATACTCATGGGGTTCAAACACGTGGAAAAAATAGGGCCGTTGGATCAAGGGTTTGGCTTAAACGGGAAGGGAATCCACCGGCATCTCCCAGTTGTCCTCTCCATCGTCCGCCGCCGTCTTCGATCCATCTGACTTCGCCGAGGTCGATGTGAAATTTGTTCTAGGCCCAGATCGCCTGCACAATATAAAGAACCCGAAAATTGAAAAAAAAAAAAAAGCTTGGACAACCAATTCGCGGAAAAAGGAATTAAATCTTGACACGAAAGTAGACCAAGAAAAAAAACCAAAAAAGAAAAAAATATTTTATTGACCCAAATGAAAGCTGGTTCTTTCGGAAGAACGGAAACCCAATTTTATGGATATTTATCCGGAATATTAAATGCCAGGACTAACAATTTGATGAAAAAGGATCAAATCTCAGAACCAGATCGTGCAGAGAAAACCCCAAACAAATAAAAAAATTCACCCAACAGTTGAATCGACCCAGACGGAAATTTATCCAGAATGTTCAATGCCAGGAGAAATAATTCAATGAAAAAGGGATCAAATCTTAGAACTAAATCGTGAAGACAAAGCACCAAAAAATTTATCATGCCGCCAAAAGAAAAAAAAACTCATTTTTGTAGACTCCAATGGAAATTTATTCCGAACATTCAATGCTAGGACAAACAAATTCAAGCATTCGCAGACATTTGTGGGAAAAAAACCCAAAAAAGAGAGTTCCACCGAAATGAAAAACACTTTATTTTACTGACGCAGATGAACACTGATCCAGATTACTCAACGCTTGGCCGGGATCGAATCTTTATACTCAATCAGATTACCCCAGAATGACGATCAAATAGAATTTCGTCAAAAACGGGGAAGCTAAGGCCAAAATTGACTAGCAGTATCAGAGATCTCAACCCAAATCCCCTAAATCGAAAAATTGGGGCCAACTGATTTATACCTCCGACGGTTCCTTCGTCCAGCTTCCCGCGCCTTGCGCTTCTTCTCTTCCTGCTTGTTCTCGAAGAATCTCCGACGCTTGCACTCTTGAATCACTCCCGCCTTGGTCACTTCCCTCCTGAATCTCCTCAGAAGAACTTCATCCGGCTCGTCTTCCGCCACGACAACCTGCACGTTGTATCCGGTGCTAAGGGCGACACCTTTTGGTTGTTCGCGGGAAAAAGTGGAGACCAAACGCGAAGTTGAAATGAGAGACTGGAGATCCGAGGAGGGGCGGAAGCGGGAGGGGAAGGCGGAAATGGGTTTCGAGATCGGGCACTTGGGGAATTGTAGAGAGAGGAAGCTAGAAGTTGCCATTGCAGGGGAGGAGAGAGACAGAAGGAAGAGAGAGAGCTTATCCGCTGGAAGGTAGGGGTCTATTTATACCGCTCTATATGGGTGGTTTGAGACTTAAAGTGGCTTAGAGCTCCTTCCCCGCTTATCTTTTTAAAATTAATTGGCTTTCTGCTTTTCTAGGGCATCACTGCATTTATTCAACACTCAAATGCCATGCTTTTCTAGATTTTCTTGCACATGCATGTAAGTGATTTTTATTAGGGCTCGGCAATTTTGATCAAATCGAATTCGATCAAACAAAATCTAAATTGATTTGACCTTTTCCAGTAAAGAGTAATCTTGATCGCCTGATCGGCGATCGAATCTAATATTAACCAATCTTGATCGGGTGATTAAAACAATTAAAAAAGCTTTCAAGATGATAAAAAAATTTATTTGGAGGTGATTGATTTGGTGAGGCTATCATAGGGCACATGAGGATGGGATTACAAGGGAAAGAGTAGGGAAGATCGACGTCCATTTGGCAGATGCTTGATATGGAAGCTAGTCAAGTGAGGTAAGGGAGAGGGATTGCGTGGCGGTGGCAAGTGAGCATGAGGATGGAGCAAATCCTTAATGACTACTATGTGGCATGCAAGTCAATCACACTTCCATGTCTTGTTTTTATTCATTGAAATTAAATTTATTCATTATCATTCTTATATGATGTTTGTAATGAAGTCTATGAATAGATGCAATGACTAAATAAATTATAATGAGATCATGATATATATTTTATTAGTCTTTAAACATATGTTCTAAATACTCAAGAACGACGTCAACACATCTAGAAAAAAATAATGTTGAGTGAGAAATCATACAGTTTTATGAGTATGGCTGATCTTGTGCCCATACGTGTAGAGATGGATAATGGGTACTCTTTATAGAAAGATTTCATTAAATTGATATGTATAAATATTTGAATGGAATTATACCTAATTGTCAATTAAGTTGATTTATGTCATAGTTGCATATGTGATCCTTTTGACTTGAAACATCAAAGACATCTTATGAATAGATGATCGTGTTTTAATTGTGAGTTATTAATCTCTAACCATGGGATCTCCAAAACATTAAAAATTATATATGACATAAATTCCTCGAAGATAATTAAGAGGTTAAGATGAAATCATTTGCTATCGATTTAAGACGAGATTGACTCATGAAATGAGATATCATTAAATCTGTGGTTAAGATAATGGAAATATAAAAAGAGTTTTCATGATTTCCTTCGCACATCAATGCTAACTAGAATGATTGATTATGGTTTAATAGTTGACTATATACCTTAAGTCATCCAGGAGTCTTGAGTGGACATAGATTTATATGCATATAGTAATTGATGAAGATAAAGGTTCCATAAGAGAGTTCTCAAACACTCTATATCTTCTAGAGCACGATTTCATGTCTCATTTATATTTGTTGAAATTAATTATATTCATTTTTTTTCTTGTGTATGTTTTCAATGAACTCCATTAGCATATACAATTACTAAGTGAAGTACGATGAAATCATAATACAAAGATTACCCATCTTTAAATGTTGGTTCCGAATATTCATATCATCAGGATATTCTTGAAAGACATCACAATATTTATAAAGAATTGATACTATATAAGATGACTCATATCACAAATATGGTTGATCCTATAAGCCAAATCACACTTGAACAACTTAATCGTGTGGCCATCTGTGTGGAGATACTAAGGATAAATAGTTATTACTCTTTGGAGAAAGACTTCACTGAATTGATATGAATTAATTCGTAAACGATATTATATCTAATTTTTTATTAGGTTAATTTATTTCATGATTATTTATATGATCTTATAAATTGAGATGTCGACATCTTGTGTTGATAATGTTTTGACTATGACTTATGAAATCCTAGCCATGAGGTATAAAAAATGTTTGAAACTAAATACCATATGAAGTCCTTAAAGATTATTAAGTTTTTAAGATATGATTATCCAACCTCGATTTTTGAAGAGATTAACTCAAGGAAAGAGCTGATGTTAAAATCCTTGGCCAAGGCAATGGAAATATCAGAGGATGTATATTTAATGATGTCCTCATATCAATACTAACTTGAGTAATTGATTAGAGTCATGAAAACTAACCATAAATCTCATGTGGATGAAATATTTTTACACTTACATGGTAACTGATCTTGGTAATGCTCTATAGGAGAGTTCTTATACATTACATGTATCCTAGAGCACGTGGTGTAGCTTGGCACCCAAGGGGTTTGCAACTTCACTTGTCGATTGGGTTAAATCAATCCTTGATTAATTAATGTATATATTGATATAGATAATTAATAAGGTTGACTAATAAGGGTTATTCAATCTATATAGTTATTCACTTATGAGATATATGAAACTATAAGGTCACATACATATGGTTATGGATGTCGGCGGATATAATTATGAGGGTTTTGTGAAATTTTTCATACTCAATGACTAATAAATAAGGGGAGAACAACCACACCTATGAGTGCTTATGCAAACTAAATAAACATAAGATCAAGGATGATGAAGAACAAAATCACGTATGAAAAAATTATACTTAAATTTTTTAAGTTTGCTCTTAGATTTTGAACAATGTTGAATCAAGGTTAAATCTATAGGGAGAATTAAGGAAATTTTTAGGATATATTCAAAATTTGATCAAATTGGATGAAGAATTGGGGTAAGAAATTAGAGAAATTAATATTTTTAGAAAGAAGACTTCAAGACGAATCCACGGAATAAAAAATCAATCAATTTGGATTAGTATCCACGGAGAAATCAAAGAGCAAAGTAAAGTAAGTAGAGAAAAATTGATTGAGAAGAGAGAGAATTTGATAAAACTTCTAAAAATTAACCTAATCTAAGTCTCAAAATTAAAATTTAATACTAAATGAAAAATATTACGAGGAAAAATATAGTGTAACCCAAAATCGCAATTGAAATGAACCAATTAATCAACGAATCAAGGCTTTTCATTCCAAGTTTTCAAAAACGGATATTCGGATTTCAAGCAATGAATTCTTCATTTTTTTATGAAATCTTGACTTAAAGCATTCCTTGGACATGGAAATGATTGAAGCAAGATATTCAATGATTGAGCAGTAAAAAAGGTTTGATTAATCAAAATAATCTAATAATGCATACATCATCGAAGAGAGTATAAATAGAGGAAATTTGGGTGTGGCCATCGACCGCCGATTCAGCTTCAATCAACGGACAAGATTACTCCTAGGGAGGTGAATCGTTATTCTATATTGTGGCCATCAGATTTGTGGTGGAGCATCGCGATGATGCCACATCGCCGTGTGGATATTGATGGGATCTGAGATCGATAACTATTTATAGACATTTGGAATGAGGTTTTTTCATAAAAACCCTCATAATTATGTTTATATCCACCAACATCCATAGACCTTATGTGTGTGACCCTCTTAGGTCCATATATCTCACTAGTTAATAACTCTATAAAACAAATAACACCTTATTGGTTAACCTTAATTAATTATACACATCCACATATAGATTAATTAATCAAGGATCGATTTAACCCAATCGATAGGTTGAGTTGCCAGCCCATTGGGCGCCAAGCTACACCACGTACACTAGGAGATATGGAGTATGTAAGAACTCACTTATGGAACCTTCCCGTCATCGATTACCATGTATATATAATCCCTCATCCAAATTAGACTCATGAATGACTTAGGGTATGGTCAACTATCAAACCCTAATCAGTCACTCAATTTAGTATTGATGCGTGTAGAAATCATCGAGAACTCCTCCTATATTTCTACTACCTTGGCCAAGGATTTCATCGCATCTCATTCCATGAGTCAATCTCCTCAAATACCGAGGGTGGATGATCCCATCTTGATCACGCAATCATCTTCGCGGACTTCATGTCGTATCCAACATATGACGTTTTAGATATCCCGTGACTAGGGATTCGTAAGTCATAATCAAAACACGATCATCCATCCACAAGATGTCTTTGGTGTCTCAAGTCAAAGGACCACATACACAACCATAACATGAATCAGCCTGATTGACAGTTAGGTATAATATCATTCAGGGATTCATACGGATCAATTCAGTGAACTCTTTCTCCAAAGAGCACCCACTATCTATCCTTAGTGTCTCCACACCGATGGCTATAGGATCAGCTATACTCATCATATGAGTTGGATAAGATAGTGTTATTCTTTCTAGATAATTCGATGTCCTTCTCGAATATCCCACGAATATGAATGTTTAGAACATATGTTTAAAGACAAGTGATCATTATATTATGATCTCATCATAATTCACTTAGTCATTGCACATGCTCATGGACTTCATTGCAAACATCACACAAGAGTGACAATGAATAAATTTCATTTCAATGAACATAAACAAGATACATGAAAGTGTGATTGGCTTATAGGCCACATAATATCCATCAGATATTAAATGTTGTGAAACACTTGCCGTTTGATCTTCATCGAAAGTCCATGATATTTCAATGCATTCTCTAAAGTTCATTAGTCACATTGAATCCTGGCCGTTATAACTCTTGTGATAAGCAACAATGATTCATTACAAGAGATAAGTTAAATCGTCACCCAATGAGAGATGAACACGTACCCCCCATTGAAGTGAAAATGGAAGATCACGATTAAATCTCGAGATCACACACTCTAGATTGCTCCATGTCACCTAAAAGAAAATAAAAGCACACATAGTCCCACATTAGAAAAATAAATGGAATACGACATATAAATTATACACGAGATTATACGATTAACTTATGCCTATTAAGGGTGCTTAATCACTAATGACATGTTAATCATGTGACAAGCGTGCGCCACATGGCATGCCATGTAGCGATGACGAATCGAGACCGTAATGGTCATTGAAAACACATGGTCAAGAGTCAAAATAATACCCAAATTCACCAATTTTAAGATTAAATCACGAATTGATGGGGTATATTGATAAATAAGGGTCGAATGCACAGGGAATTAGGGGAATTTTTATGATCTCTTCGAATTTGATCAAATCGGACAATGAAATGGTGATCAAAAATTAGATAATTTTATTTTTTTGGAAAGAGGACTCAAAGACGAATCCATGGAATAAAAAATCACTCGATTTGGATCTGATTTCGAGGAGAAATCATAGAATGAACAGAGGTGAAATTTCCAAAAATTAAAATAACAAAAAACTGAAATTAAGAATAAAATTGACTCAAATTATGATTCTAAAATGAAATATAAAGCTATAGGAAGATAGATTAGGATGAAACATGATCCCCTAACCCACAATTGCACTTGACTTGATCCAATTACTCGCCCAAATCAAGGCTATTCATCAAAATTTGGAAAAACGTGATCGTGGAGTTCAAGCGTTGATTTCTTCCTCGTCGATCGTCGAAATCTCACTCTTAAGCACTCTGTGGACGCGGAAATGAGTCTAGAAGCAATTGGGAGTAAGAGATTCAAGAGATTTGGTGTCTAAATAATTCAATTAAGTCGAAATTGCCCTCGAATGCTTTACATCGTCGAAGAACATCTCAATTTATTGGCTAATTTGGGCGTAACCGTCCAATCGTCATTTAATTCACGATCAACGGCTCTGATGAAACGCATCGGATGCGAAATTGTTACGATGAAGTCGTGGCTGTTGGATCTTTGATTGACTACCGAGATGAAGCCACGTTGCCACTGTTATAAATAACGCATGTAACGTCCACCGTTGGATCTTGATCGGACACTCAGATGCATTTTTGTCGGTTTTAATCTTAACCGTTATAACTCCTTTGATCAACGGCTCAGATTAAATCGATTCACCGATGAATCAGATCACGCCGCGTACCCTCACGCTTTAAGTGAAGATCGACGATCGCAATTTAATCGCGCAATCGGACGTCCCATGTTGCGCCACATCACATCCCACCTTTGATCATCGATCGCGATCGATCGGACTGTCCAGATTGCGCTATGTCACCTACGCGCTTATAAAATTCTGAAAAATCAATTTTTAATTAGAAAAATTTATTATCCTGAAAAATTCCAAAAAATCTTGAAAAATTCATCAAAAATTCAGAAAAATTTAGAAAAAAATCCGAAAAATCCCTATAAATTAGAAAATTCATAATTTTCAAAATATAACTCCAAATTAATTCAAATTTGTTTCATTTTATCAGAAATTAAATTATCTATCATTCTAAAAAAATTTAATAAATAATAAGAGATTTTATTTCTATTTCAAAAATACATTTATTTCTTGAATATGTTTAACTTAGAAAAATAAATGAATGTATATAAAATTGATTTATCTCATCATTTAACTTTAGAAACTACTTATAAACTCAAGGAAAGATGGGTTACAAAATTATTTATCTTTAATTCATCATAATTAACGCTAAATTAATATAATTTGATATTATAATGTTTTTTTCATAGAGTGATAGATAAACACTCATAAATATGATAATATGCATAAGAATCTTTTATGCCTTAATATGCATAAATAATCATATATTTTCTTGTCTAATTAGCGTGTTATCAAGTGACATGCAAACATGTGTTTCACGTCAGCTGCCACATTAGCGTGCACTTATAAACCTATTTTTATAATAGTTTTAATTAAAATAAATTCTCTATATTCAAAAAATTAAAAAAAATTCAAAAAATCCCCAAAAATTTGAAAATTCATAAAATTTAAAATATAACTCCTTTTTAATCTAGTTTTTTTATTTGATAAAAAATTAAATAATCTCTCATTTATATAATTTAAGAAATAAAAAGAGAATATATTTTAAGTCAAAAATACACTCATCTTCTTTGAAAAATAAATCTAGAAAAATAGATGAATGTGTGTGAAAATATTTTCATTTTTTATTTGCATTTAAAAATCAAGAAAAATCTCAAATATAAATAGAAAAGAGTCTATTTTAAAATTTTAATTTTAATTTATGCATGATTGTCCCTTAAAATGATACATTTTGACATTTTGACGTAAATTACATAGAATGATGAATATGCACTCAAAGTATGATAGCATGCATAAGAATGAAATGTTTTATATATTAATTTGAATTAATGATCATGCACTTACAAGTATAAGTTGCATGTTATCAAGAGGACAGTTAAAAGATTAAAATCAAGGATTATTTTTTATATTTTTAGATTAATAAAGTGAAATGATTGATGGAAAAGGTAGAGATATGGGGAAGATGTGATTATCTGATAGAATGCTTCCAAATCCTTGATTGAAGGTAGAAAATTCTTGATGGAATCATGTAATGTTGATTCAGGGTTAAGAATATGAATTTATGGATGCAAAATATGATCAAGGGGAAAAGATTGATTTAAATGCATTTTAATCTAAAGATTCATTATAAAAAAACTCACTCTATTGATGCTCTCCAATCAATCATCCCATTCAGAGCCTGTAAATCTCACCTAGACTTGGAGCCTTGCATCCAACAAAGGATTGAATAGAAAAAAAAACTTATTAAAGATAGATGATTGATTGGTGTTGTCTTTACTCTGACTACCCAATGCTAGAAGCAACTAAAGAAACATCAGAAAACATAATTGTCCCATCTCAAGATTTATATCGGCAACTATGAGGACAAAGACATGAAATGATGATTATGCCCGCAAAATTTCTTGTTCAATCTTTATTAGGATCATGAGGTATCATGATTTCAATTTGGAGCATTTCTGGTTGTTAACAATATAATATACTGACGAAGCGAATCTGCGAGGTTGTTGAAAACACGCGGATAAGCGTCGAAATATAATTCCAAACTCACCAATTTTAAAGATTAATCACAAATTAAGGAGTATAGAGGTGAATAAGGGTCGAATCCATGGAGAATTCTTGGTGAATAAGGTATTTTTGATGTATTCTTTGAAATTTAGATCAAATCAGACAATGAAATGAGCTGAGAAATTATAGATTTTGATATTTTTAGAAAGATAAATCGAAGGCAAAGCCACAAAATTAAAAATCACAGAATTTGGATCAAGATTCGCAAAGAAGTCAACAAGCAAAAATTAGATAGAAAATAGATCGCGAAGAGAGAGAAAACCAAAATTAAAATTGAAATTGACTTAATCTACGATTAAAAATTGAAATCTAATGATATAGGAGGAAAGATTAAGACGAAAACATGATTTCTAACCCAAGATAGCACTCGAAATTATCGAATTGATCACCGGATCAGAGGCTTTTCATTCCGTGAATTCGAAGATGATCGTTGGCGTTCAAGAATCGATTTCTCCCTATTCTCTCAACAAAATCTCACTTTCAAACACTCATCAGATGTGAAAATGAGTCTAGAAGCAAAGAGAAGCACGAGATTCAAGGATTGTGGTGTGTAGAAGGTTTAATTACTCGAAAAACCCAAGAATATTTAACGTTGTCGAATAACATCTCAATTTATAGGGAGAATTGGGCATAACCGTCATATCGACATTTAATCTTCGATCAACGGCTCTGATGAAATGCATTTGATGCGAATCATTATGTTTAAATTGCATCCGTTCAATCGAAGATGGACCGCTAAGATTTTTCCACATAGTGCGCGAAGAAGAAATGCCAAGAAATGCATGCCATCCAATCTTGATCTGATGCTCTGGATGTGTCCATTGGGCTGTTTTAATCTCAGCCGTTATAACTCCCTAGATGAACGGCTGAGATTAAACCGCTTTAAAACGATTCATCAACGAATTAGAGTGCGCCATGTACCCCCTCACTTAAGTGACCATCGACGTTCATGATTAGATCGAGCGATCGGATGTTCCACATGACGCCACGTCACCTGCGCATATAAAAATAGAAAGATAATCCTACATGATGAAAAATTAAATGAATCCATGCATATATAACATACGCATGATTAAAGAGTTAACGTTATCCTGAAAAGGATGCTTAACCTCACTAATCACATGCGCGCACACATGCGCACACACATGCGCACACACACGTGCACACACACACGCGCTCCCACATGTATACACGCTCACACATATACACGCGCGCGCACACTCATATGCGTGCGCCACGTGGCATGTTCATACGCTGCCATGTGGTGATGCTAATTTTGCTTGCGCTACCTCACCTACCATGTCAGCATGCGATATAAATATGATTTTTATTCTTTATATTTCAAAATAAATCCAAATAAATTCATTAAAAATCAGAAAAATTCTAGAAAAATTTCCTAAAAATTAGAAAATTTATAAATTTTAAAATATAATTTCAAATTAATCCAAATTTGTTTTTGGATCAGAAATTAATTTATCTATCATTCTAAAAAGTCAAATTCAATAAATAACAAGAGAAAAAATTATATTTTAAAAATGCACTCATTTCATTTAGAATTTAAAACTTATAAAAAAAATGAGTGTATAAAAAGTATATTCTCTTATTATTTAGCATTAAAACCCAATTCTAATCTCAAATAAAAATGGGGATATTATAATCTAAAAATATTTGTCTTGATCGCAAACATCGCAGTAAAAATTATTTATTTATATATTATTTTAAAAATAAAAAATTACTTAAAATAAATTTAGAGAAATTCCAAAAAATTCCTAAAAATTGAAAAATTCGTAAATTTCATAATACAACTCCAAATTAATCCAAATTTGTTTTATTGGATCAGAAATTGAATTTTATATCATTATAAAAAGTCAAAATATTTAAATAACAAGAGAATTAATTTTAATTTAAAAAATATACTCATTCCTCTTAGAAAATCAAATTTAGAAAAATACACGAGTGTAAGTAAAAATATTTTCTCTTATCATATAATCATGGAAATATAATTATGATCTCAACTATAAATAGGATTAGCATTAGATTATTTAATTATGTATAACTATCCATAAAATGATATATTTTTAGATCATAACTTAAAATTACATAAAACGATAGAAATGTCCTCGAAATATGATAAAATGCATACAAATAGAATATTTAATGCATTAAATTACATTAATAACCATGTAAATTCATGTACAAGTTGCATGTTATCACACCCCCTAACTTGAATAATTGCTAGTCTCTTAGCAATTTGCCATGTAATTTCCTTAGAAAGTCCTTTCATCCTTTTATCCTACAACTAAAGAAGTGAAGTGTATAAATGTGTGATTACTTTTCCTCATAGTGTGGACTATAGTGATCTAGATTCCATATATAGGTTGACTTCTTTAGAGCATATTAGGGTAGTGCTCATAGGCTAATGCTTGAGTCAATATTCAATTGTAATCGAGATGAACATATCTAAGGTTTGATGCTATGGGAGCGAAAAGATTCTCATACTCTTATAAACAGATGTAATCCTCACCTCTCTCATTCAATACATCACTCCTTGACGCAGCCTTAGCACAGGAACACTGGAGAACAAGGGCTTGAATCCACAAGCCTTGGTCTTCAAGAAGAGTTAGTGTCTGAATCCACAGAACTAACCTCTTCAACCCTTGAATCCACAAGGGGCTGTGCTTGAATCCACAAACACTTAAGCACTCTCAGGAGGGAGAACACTCATAAAGAAAGCAAAGCTCTAAAAAAGGATAACTTCAAGTTGTGTTTAAGTGTTACAACTTGGGGGCCTTATATAGGCCTCAAAAAGTGAAGGGTTGTCCAAGTGACAAGACCCATGAAAAGACAACACAAAAGTCTTGAAAATACAACTCTGACATCATGCATCTGTTAGAGACAGATCTGACAAAAGAAAAAGTAAATCTTCTAGGCCTTGTCAGGCCTCAACAGTAAAGATATTTGAAGATTCCAAGACTTGTCATAAATATTTATGGTCCCTAGGTGATCTTCATGAGAATATATCAGGCCCTTGGGATGCTCCCTTGGCCCAATAAGCATTTTAATGGGCCTCCAATATAAATAGGCCCAGAATAATACAAAGTCGGTTCCTGCGCTACATTCTGGGCTACATCACTCCACTCATTTTGGAGGCTACTTAGTGCATTAGAATTCCCCTCAACTCGTCTTCCTCCTATAAAGAGTGCATTTGCAAAGGGATTTCCTATTTTTTGAATGCATCGTTATGAGGTGGCTGAACGAAATCAAATTACATTTAATTTTATTCATACCATATTACATTTCTTAGACCTCTATATTTCTCCAAAAATCATTTCTAAAATTAATTTTCTATATAATAGTATTTCTACTCCTTAAAAGCACTAATCTCATTACCTAGGCTCCCTTGAGGATTCGACCTTTATTTTACCATTATAAAAAGTGAGGCATTATAAATATTATTAATTGAAATTGATATAAAACAACGATTAAAATTACTCCCAAATCAAGTTCATCAAGCATGTGAGAACAACTTCGAGGAGCCAATGAAGATGAACAAATGGCTCTACTTTCCTCAAGATATGACACTATAAATTGGAATGCCCTTTTTACGCTCATCAAGTGGTGGGCTTCATTCCTCTCATGAAAAGGATGCTCACTCTCTTTAGCGTATTTTTTGCATATTCTAATATTCTCCCTCTTGTCCAAAAACAAGATTGAGGCACTCTTCTCCTCCTTTTAATCATGGATGATGAAGCTAATCTTTATGAATATTATCTAAGTGTTTAAAGGAGAAAATAAAGATGGAAGGCCTTCAAAAGAATGGTAATATAATAGCTTAAAATTTTATGATGAAAGAAAGGGGGTAATATTATCTAAGATAGTTGCTTTCCAATAAAGAGATGTACTAGATGGAAATATGGTAATGACAAAGACAAAAGAAACTGCTAAAGGTTGGACACTTGAACAGTCTTGAGAATTCTAATCCATACTAAATGATAAGATCATCAATTCTTGATACCTTTGTGTTTTGAATATTTTGTTTAATGCATTTTATTACATTCGATATTTAGATCAAAATTTTAGAAAGCTTATGGACCTTTGATACCACCAAGTTATAGTAGGAGCCCTTACATTGGTATAAAAAATTCTCTCATAGATTGGGATCACTCATCGAAAGAGAGAATATAGGGGATATTTTAGCGTTGGGCCTAAAAGAACTTTCACAAATCTTCTGGCCATATCTCAATAAAGGGCTAAACCTCTCTTACAAGGTGTTGGTCATGTATCACCTTGTTACATAGTCTAACAAGGATTTAGTAGACGTTATCCCTTTTATTCAATTAGTAAACATAGGTGCTCTTAGATCCCTTTTCTTAATTAGGAGTGTGCTTACTATAAGTGAGCTAATGGTTTTTCTCAATTGTATCTCCTTTGGGTGTGCACCATACCCGTAAAGAAGTTTAGCATAGCCAGTATAATCAAGAAAAGAAAAGGAAAACATGGATTGATGAACAATATGTCTCACTCATATGGTCTTCTCCTTAAAATGTCCAATATGACCAATTCCAAAAGAATCTTAAAGTCAACCTTGATTTCCTTTTCCTCTATTCTATGGGCAGTACAAACAAGGGATGTCACCTTGTCCCTCATCATACCACCCACAAGAAATGGAGTAGATGAAATGTGAGGGATGCTTAAACATAAGAATTAGCATGTCCCTCTGTGTAGAAAAGAAAGTAGCTAGTGATGTGCAATGAGAGGTGCATACGGGACCCATCTATGCAAACAATGAAAATAGATGATGGTGAGATGAGTTGTCATCTTGCCTTCTATGAGGGGATTAGCCACTACCTTGGTTTCCAATGTCACCACACAACCTGTGGTGCTAGGTGAATTGTTTAATGTCTCCATCCAAGGGGACACATCATTCAAGTGAAATTTATTCATTTTCATGCTTGTGTGATTTTTGTAATGAAGTCCATGAACATATGAAATGACTAAATGCATTATGATGAGATCATACTACAATTATCACTAGTCTTTAAAAATATATTCTAAATACTCTTATTTGAAGGATATACGAAATGGATGTCGAATTATCGGAAAAGAGTAACACTATCTAATCCAACTCATATAATGAGTATGACTGATCTTGTAGCCATCAGTGTTGATAGATATTGGATGCTCTTTGGAGAAAGAGTTCAATGAATTGATTCATATGAATCCTTGAATGGTAATTATACCTAACTGTCAATCAGGTTGATTTATGTCACGATTGTGTATGTGATCCTTTGACTTGAGACACTAAAGACATCTTGTGGATGGATGACTGTGGTTTGATTATGACTTACGAATCCTTAGCCACATCATTTCTAAAACATTATATATTACATACGGCATGAAGTCGATGATAACGTGCATATTTAAATTGATATATTATCATATCTAACTGATATTAATCCTTATTTTATGTAATTATGATGCATTTTATCATAATTTTATGAATTTTCTCCATTGGCATGTCATTTTACTAAAGTCCATATTTTTGTATTATTTAGGGTTAATTATGTGTTTTACTTATGTTTGACCTTTTGCAAGGTCAAACAACTTGAAATTAACCATTTTCTTTGATTTTTATTTTTACTTTAGTGGATGATTAAAAGAAGAGATTATAAGAAGGGAATGATGGGATGAATCAAAATAGAACTTTAAAGGGTTGACTCAGTATTATTTTGAACTCATCATATATTCTTAATAAAATTTATATTTCAAGGGGCATGAGATTAAAGAGATAGAAATTTGTGATCCAATGGAGAAAATTTGAGTCAAAAAAGCCTTTTAGATTGAAAGTTATGCATTTTTTAAGTTTATATAATTTTTCAAGATTTTATTTTGATTTTTAGGAATTTTTCAGAATTTTTAAAGGCTTAAAAAAGCCAAAAAGGGGTTTATTAAGTGCGGGACCCACGCGTAGCTGATGTGGCGCAACACAAACACGTGGCAGCGTCACATGAGCTGACACGGACCCACGTGGACGCCTACATGGCGCGACGCATCAATCAAGCCAAGCTTATTGGGCCCACGGGTATACTGGGCCCAAGAGACAGGATAGGGGGGCGTACTAGGCTGAGTGGGCGACACAAAGTGCTTAAGCGCTTTCACCTTATACAGGCGCGCCTTTCCTTCCATTTCTGCCATGTGGGACTAAAGGTTGTTGTATGTGTGCAGGTGACATGGCAAAGCGTGGGAAGTTGGATTAAAGTGCACGAATCGGCGCTCGTTGATCTCATGGATTCTGGTCCACCAGATTACGATCAAACGCACGTGCTTAATTCAAAGCCGTTGATTGAGTTAGTGAAATCCGACGGCTGCAACTTAATCTCACACTCAGCGAATAAGAGGACGACACGTGGCTGCCTGAGGACGCTTCGATAAAGATCAGACCGCAAAAACCAAGGCGGAAGTGGGACCGCATCATGGGATCGTGGTTCACTTACTACGCGTGACGTGGCAACATCATGGCTGTTCAAGCATTCTTCAACGAAACGGATGGCTCGAACATTTTGCGATGAATTCTTCTATAAATCAATGTTCTCTCTTCCAAAACTTAACTTTTGATTAAACGTGAAGAAATTAAGCATTTTTTGGGGGAAGATCTTAAGTTCTTTGTGATTCTCTTGTGTTCTAGACTCAATCGCGCATCAATTGAGGCAAATTAATCACAAATCATTGCAAGAAAACATTTGGAAATCGCCCCTTGAACGCCAAAATCACGACGAAGAAGGAATCAGAGAAATTCTTAGCAATCAAAGCAATTTGAGACTCAATCTTCACTTCAATCAGGTTAGTAGTATGATTCCTTTGTAATCCTTGCAATGTAGATAGTGTAGAGTAGATTTAGATAGGTAATTAGAGTTTGGGAATTGGAAATTTTGTCATTTCGCCCAAATTTCATCGCAAATTTTTGCTAATTTTTGAACATAGATTTCTCCTTGATCTTAAGTTCAATTCATTCGAATTTGTTTCATTAGATTCCTTGTTCAATAAACTTTGTGTGGATATCTTATTCGTCAATTTTGATCAAGGTTTGACTCTTTAATTTGTCATTTGACCAACTACTATTCAAAATCAATTTGAATTTGGGTGTTGACTTTCGAGGGAAATTATTACAAATATATAGGGTAAAATTTGATAATTTTGATTTCTCTAGAATCATATGATCGTAAGCTTTCTATTCATAGATGATTTTCTAGATTTAGATATCATTTGATAAGTCAATTTAAGGATTTTTACTGAAACCTTCTTTTCATAAATTTTCTATTGATTAATTTTCAATAAATCATAGTAAATCCAATTCTTCTCTAAAAATCATAATCTTTATATCAAATTCTCCTCTTTCTCTCTAAATTCTGAAAATAAAATTTTTGTAATATTTTCTCACCTTTTTCTTCTCTGATTTTACAAAAAGTCAAATTTTGGTCAAAGTCAATGCTTTGACCTTGACTTTCAACTTTCGTCTCCAAATATTTTTCAAATTTCTTAAAATATCTTTTTTCATATATTAGTACCATTTTCATTGATAATATATCATTTTTCATTCATAAAAACCCTTCTTATACTTTAGTTTGACCAAGTCAACTCTTTCGATAAAAGTCAACTATGTTTTCTGTGATTCGACCCGATCTCATTGCTGTACTTGATTTTTTATTTTTTAAATCATCGTGAGTTTAGAATTATAAATTTTGTTTGACAGACGATCGTGTGTTTTAATGACCTCACTAATTGTTTCGTCAGTCTTCCAAGATGATTTTGTGGTCAAGATTAGATCATTTGCCCTTTGTATTAGAGGAGATTAACTCAAGGAATCAGATGAGATAAAATTCTTGGCCAAGGTAGTAGAAATATTAGAGAAGGAGTTCGAGATGATTTCTTATATGTATCAGTATTGACTTGAGTGACCGATTAGGGTTTGATAGTTGACCATACCCTAAGTCATCCATGAGTCTCGTGCGGATGAAGGATTATACATACATGGTAATTGATGATGGAAAGATTTCATAAGAGAGTTCTTATATACTCCATATCTTATAGAGTATGTGGTGTAACTTGACACCCAATGGCCTGGCAACTCAACTTATCAATCATGTTAAATCGATCATTGATTAATTAATTCATATGTTAATGTGCATAATTAATTAAACATTGACCAATAAGATGTTATTGGGCCTATAGAGTTATAAACTAATGAGATATATGGACATAGAGGGTCACACATATTAGGTCTATGGATGTTGGTGGATATAAACATAATTATTAAGATTTTATGAAAAATCTAGACACCAAATGTCTATAAATAGTGGGATAATGATCACAACTCAAGATACCCATGCAAGCCTTGTGGAAATTCTCTCATTTCTTATCTTTCTCTCTTGGTGAAGAGCTTTGAAAAAGAGATCCAACCGTTCAGAGACCGTGAGGATACTGCTAGAGACTAGACCCTTGAATAGCTTCAAGAACTCCCTAAAAAAGCCCTGTAACTATATTTTCTCATACATACTAGATGATATGATCATATGTTCTTAGTACCTCAATATTTTGAATGTCTGATTCATTGTATTCCGTTGCATTCGATGTTTTGATCAAAATTTTGGAAGGCTTATTGACCTCAGAACCCAACACAAATGAGGTTCTTTAATAGGTTCATTTTGTTTCACATGGATGATTGACGTGTCGTCTTCGTGCGTCGTTAAAACACAAAGACGACGGTCAAAAAAAATTTATAAAACCGAACTCACAAAGACAAGATATAATAATCAAGTATTGGGTAAGTATCGGGTCGATCCACAGAGAGCAGGGTTGACTTTAATCGCAGAGTTGACTTGGTCAAACTTAGGTTTAAAAGGAGTTTTAAATAAGAGAAAATAAGATGTAAGATATTTAAATGATATAAATAAGGTAAATAAGAAGTTTTAAGAATTGAAATCTCGGATTTGACAGAGAAAAGTCAAAAGTCAAAGTCAAAGCATTGACTTTGACCAATAGTAGGTGTTCTACAAAATCAGAAAATCAAATACAGTCAGAAGATTACGAAAATTAGATATTTGAAAACTAGAGAGCAAATGGAATTTATTGATATATATTTAGTAATTTTTGGATAAGAAATGGATTTATTATGAATTATTGAAAATCAATGATCAGAAAGTCCCCGAAATTAACACCTCAAAGGAAATCTTCAAATTGATTGCCCAAATGAAATCCAAATCTTGCAATCTCTATGTCAATGGAAAGCTAAGAACCAGAGGAATCCAACAAGACCAAAATTATCAAATTCTGATTTGTAAATCAAAAGTAATTGACCCCAAAAGTCAACATTTGACTTCGATGAACCAGTCCTCGGTCAAACGTTAAATTGGAAGGTCAAATGAAGTCAGAATTTGATGAATTTGCTATCCACGGAAAGCTGATGAAAAGAGGAATCCAATAAAACCAAAATCAAGTGATTTGGAATTATAATAAAAGAGATATCTTATTTTCAAAATCAGTGACTTTTCGGACCTAAAATTGGGAAAAATGAAGAACACTATGAACTAATTTGCAAAATTAAAGATCTAAACCTAATAAAAATACAAATTTTCTCTTGATAATCGATCGAACCTCACTACTAACCCGATTGCCGCAAGAATGGGGCCTCAATTCTTGTGGATTGAAGTGAATTTGCTCGGATTTTTCCTCGTGGACGTTCGGAATTCAAGGGGAAAATTCGATGAAATCAAGAGATGATATCGTGATTATCATGCTTCAATGGCTGCGTCTCTACACTCTTGGAAGCAGAGGATCACGAGAACTTAAGACCTTCCTCGAAACTCGCTTAATTTCTTCACGAGTCGATCAAAAGTTGAAGAACAAAGAAGGGAAATACATGCTTTTAAAGAGGGAAATTGGCCTGATGATCATGGGCAATTGACGCGTTCGTGGGGGCGATTTTCAAGCGTCGTGGAGGCGGTTTCTACTGGATGGCTTTGTGGCTTCAAATCCGCAGGGAAGGACCTTGAATTTTGCTTCGAAAAGGCCACGAATTTCGGCACGATCGGGCCACGTCGGGCCGCGATCGGGCCACGATCGCGCTGCGATCGGGCCACAATCATCGTCTTGGTCGCTCGTCGGTCGGCGTTCGATCGTCTGGAGGCGATTCCGCCGCTAAAGCTCCCCGATCGCGGCTCGATCGTGCCGTGATCGCGGTCCGATCGAACCGCGATCGTGGAGTTCTTCCACTAGCCCTCCGCGCCGTCCGATCGCGTCTCAGGTGAGCGGACGATCGGGATTAATCTGATCTCGTATACCACGATCATAGGTAACGTTCGCTGCCAGCCGTCCGATTTTTATCGCTTTTGATCAACTTGCAGCGGCCGTCTGATGGAGATCTATCGCCCGATGGAGCGTTCACCGTTCGATGAAGATCGGGAGCTTCTTGTGATGCCACGTGTCTAAAGGTGAGCCGTTGATCATCTTCACTTACTCCTCGAATTCAGCACGTGTTTGATTGCTGATCGCGTGGACTCCGGTCCACGCGATCGAGGGTTCCCGCCTCGATCCGACGCCCGCCGTGCCGCCACGCGTCCTGCAGAGGTAAGACCGTGTGGGAACATAGTCCCACACGGAAGAAATAAAGGGGGAGGACGCATTTAAATAGGGGAGAAGATTCCCCTATTAATTGTCCTAATGTATCCTCTCTACTCCGCGACACGTGGCGCCCCACACGAGCCCCCACGTGTACCTTCGCGGTTGCGTGGCCTCCTGCCACGTGGCCGCGCCACGAGGCGCCTCCTGTGCCTCCTGCGTCCCGTGCGAGCCACCCGGGCTCTGCCACGTCAGCCGCTCGCCTATTTTCGCTCGCCACGTCAGCCTGCAGGTAATAACCCCTTTTTTCCCGATTTTTAATATAAAATACCTCTAAAAATCAAATATAAAATCAAATTAAATTCAGAAAAAGGCATAAAAACTTCAAAAAATCATATCGTAAATTATACAACTCCTTTTTAATCCAAATTTTCTCCATTGGATCACAAATTCTTTTCTTTTTAATATCATGTCATTTAAAATATATTTAGAAAGAAGAAATTAAGATGACTTATAATTTACTTAAATTATTTCTCATTAAACATTTTAAATCATAAATTCATCATAAAATCATCCTTCCAAACATTTTCTAAAGTCAAAACTCATTCAATAACAGAGATTAACTTCTATTAATTTTAAACAAAAGATTAATCATCTATTAAGCATGAAATTATCCCTAATTTATGCATAAATATCAACTTTAGTGAAATAACATGCCAATGGAGAAAATTCCTAAAAAGTATGATAACATGCATCATATTCACATAAAATAAGCCTGATTATGAGTTAATTAAGATAAGAATTCAAGTTATAAATGCATGTTATCAATGATCACAAACATTTAAGTTATAGATAGGCAAATGGGTTAATAGAAAGCAAGAAAGGGAGGAATCTACTGAGAGAGGGTGGGAGGGAGAATTTTTTTAGAGTCAAAGTAACCTAGATGTAATTATTATTTTTAATAACATAGAGTTTACTTTATTGCATCCATTATGACTTACCAATGTGATTCATAATGTCTATTTTACGTGATTCAAACATCAACTATCATGTGATTCATGCATCAACCTTGTCTCCCCTTTAATGTGATTCATATTTCTTTCTTTCCTTTTTTATCTTTGAACATCACCTACCAAATAAAATATGAATTATTGCAAGTTTTTGGGCATGGATTGTACATCTATGGATGCACTTCAAAAAACCCAAGTAGGCGCTAAGCTCGAAATATATTACAACTTTATTACTTTGTCTTTCATCTATACAACTATCATGAAAAGATATGCATAAAAAAATTATTCTTGGGCATCAACTAGGAAACTTGCTCATATATATATATATATATATATATATTATTCTATATTAAGCAAGTGATCATGTATGCCATCAGGGAGGCAAGTTTCATGTCGCCATAGATGGTGCATTATAGTCGAGCCACCAATCATTGATAATGATTGGTCAACACATTCAATTGAGATAGCAATTAATAAATGAGATCACAGCAAGTGCCAAAGCGCGAGTCATGTAAGATGGTCAATCATCGATGAGCCACCAATCATTGACAATGATAGTTAACAGCTCTCTAATTTATTTGATACTCCACAAAGTCCAATTATTTCAAGTATGAACATGGGTATGCCTCAATCATCATTGAAAATTGGGTGATCGATTGATCAGCCGATATGAATCATGATCGAATCAATGGCTACTGATCTAAGGAGGTAGAGAGTTGTCAATCTAATCGACAATCGAATTGTCAATCGAACAGGCGATTGAGCGTAGAACCCTAATCTATGATAGAATTAATCGGGGGTTCTATAATCGCTGAATGGATTTCCTGCATCAATCTTCGTGATCAGATTCAATCACAATCATCTGATCAATGATCCATGTTACCTAGGTATACAAAAAATGGGCCAATCTTTTCATTATTTAGAATAACATCTATAACATCAAGATGCTCATCATTTAGACTAGGCCACAAGCACAGAAGCAATATGGTCAATATGGACCGGGTCAACCTTCACCTTCGTAGCGGACCAAAGCGCGTTGACCTCATCCACAAAGGCTTGAATATTGCGGTCTGATGAACCCTCGGGAGCAACCGCCCCCTTAGCCAGTTCCTTCATCCTCGCAGCATTTTCGCGCATTTCCTCAGCTCTGGGCCCTCTTATGACCTCCTCCACCGCTCTGTTAACGTCCTCCCTTGTAAACGAAGGCCCCCCTTCAGCTTTCCTCTCTTTCTGAGATCTCATATGAACTCCAACCCCAAAAACGTCGACCAAGAACTTCGCGTCCGTCACCTGGTCTCCCCACTGAGGAAAAGCTATGGCGGGCACGCCAGAAGTCAAGCACTCGAGCGTCGAGTTCCAGCCGCAGTGCGTCAAAAAGCAGGCCGTCGACTGGTGCCGCAGAACCGCCTCCTGCGGGCTCCACTGTACCACCAGCCCTCTTTCTGAGGTATCCTCCTCGAACCCGGCCGGGAGAAAAGGTCTAGCGTCGTCCCTCACCACCCATAGAAACGGCTGCCCGCTTTCTCTCAACCCTTCCGCCATTTCTACGATCTCCGCTTCAGACAAGACCACAATGCTCCCCACTGACATATACACCACGGATTTCTCCTTCTGCTTGTCCAACCAGTCTTCACAGTCGGCCACCTTCCAGAGGTCGCCCTTGAGAGAATCGCTCGGGGGGTCCACGAGCGGGCCCACCGGGACGACCTTCAGGTGAGGAGCTAACCCTTCAATGGCGGCGCTTTCTATCTCCTCGAAGGTGTTGACGAAGACCCAGTTGGCCTCTTGGACGTTGGAGAATTGGGTCAAAATGGCCTTGGTCAACGAGGGGTAGGGATTTCCGGGGACGAGGAAGGAAGGGACTTCATGGAAATTTAAAGGGGGGACTCCCGGGAGGTTGACAGAGATATTTTTGTTAAGTTCTGTGGGAAATTCGACTAAGTTCCGGTGGTAATGGAAGTAGGCGGAGAAGACGGCGGCGGACTGCACCCAGAGGACGGCACTTGGAATTGAGAGAGAAAACGCCACGTCGAGGACCCAGGGAATGAAGGGGTTGCCGACGACACACGTGACGGGGCGGTTGAGCTCGGACTGGCGGCTGATTAGCTCGGAGACTCCTCTGGAGCCGTGGGTTTCGAGCTGCGGCATGTAGACGTCGAGGTCGTAGCGGCGGGGATCGCCGATCTCCCAGCCGTCGGAGAAGAATTCGAAGCGGATGCGGCCGGCGCCGACGTCGGTGAAGACGCCGTCGACGGCGGAGGAGGAGGGGATTGCGCGGCGGATGCGGTGCCCGGCGTCAGCAATTGTAGAGAACGTGACGTCCGCGCCCTTGGCGGCCACGCTCTTGGCGAAGCGGAGGAACGGGTTGAGGTGGCCTTGCCCCGTGAAAGTCACAAAGAGGATGTGAGCTCTCATGGCTTGGAATAGAGAGCGAAATCTAGAGAGAGAGAGAGAGCTACAGAGATGGACGGATGTTTGAGGAAGAGTGAAGAAATGGACTGGTTTTTAAGAGAGAGATGTGGTTGTCGTGGAGGGACGCTGCCCGCGAAGTCAACCAACCAGGTGGGGTCCATCGGTTGATCGTGGAATAAGGGATGCCAGATTTGTAAGAGCGGGTAGGGAATAAGACTGAAAAGTCAACATCTCGTTGGAGAAGAGGCTACGTGTCAAAGAGGATGACTGAATGTGGCTTTCTGTAGGCCATCAGTTTTTGTTACTGAAAATCTCTCTCTCTCTCTCTCTCTCTCCAACCGACTCTCCATCTCTCTTCCTTTCTCTGTCATGTGAAAACTCGTTATCCCTCTCTTATCTCTCTCTCTCTCTTGATAAGTTTGCAACCGAGGCTCTCTATATTTCTCTTATCCCTCTATATCTGCCTATATTTCTAATCCATCGATCTATCTATCTCTCTATCGGTCGAACTATATATCCATCTATCTATGTTTAGATCCATCTCATCTCTCCCTCTCCAATATATGGTCCTTTATCTCTGTCATGTTAAAGACCTTTCTATCCTTGTTGTATTGATAAGTTTACAAGCAAAGTTCTCTCTATCTATCTCTATCAATCTGTTTACCCATCCATCATCTATCTAACTATTTTACATCCATCTCTCTCTCTCCCCTCCCCTTATCTTAAAAAATTAGTCTCCATCTCTCGTGCTTTGTCTCTGTCCTGCGAATCGTCTATCGCAAAATTAAGTTTGCGGCTTCAACGAGACCTTCTCTCTCTACCTCTCTCTCTCTATTGTTTACTGCTTCAACAAGGCTTCGTCTCTCTCTCTCTCTCTCTCAAATAAATGATATCCATCTTTAATATTTCAGCCAGACTACCTCTCTCTCACTCTCTCTCTCTAATTGATGATCGTCATTTGTCTTCCTTCCTCGCCAACAAAAGTTTCACTGACTCTCTTTCTCTGTAGCTCCCTCCGTGTCGATCTATCCATTCATCCATCTAGCGCTGATAACTATTTTACATCCATCTAGCTCTCTGTCTCTCCATATTTATGTTCATCTATCTATCTCTCTGTATTTAGATCCATCTTTCTCTATCTCTCTCTATGTATATGTATCGATCTTTATATCTCTCTCTTCAGTAGATGATGTTGCTTCGCTATCTTCGGCTGTTACTCCGTCGAGGGGACCATCTCTTCGTACTGTCATCTCCATCTGCGTCTCTGCGGGCGAGGACTTGCATTAAAATCTATGCCACGGATGGAAGTTCTCTCCAGTCCGCCGTCTCTGTCTATCTCTATCTCTCCCCTCATCTCTTTCCTCTCCACTCCCCATCTCTTTCGAGTTCTCTCTCTACCCATATCTTTCCGCCCGTTCTCTCTCCCCACTAAATCTCTTTCCCGCGTTCTATCTCTCTCTTCTCCCTCTCCCTCTCTCTCCCTCATTTCTTTCCAGCGCCCTCTTTCCACTCTATTTACTTCGCTCACTCTCTCTCTCTCTGGTCCACTCTACTTCCCGCGCCCTATCTCTCCCCCCGTTTCTTTCCCGCACTCTCTTTCCTCTTTATTTACCGCGCGCTCTCTTTCTCTCCCGTCCACTCTATTTACCGCGCGCTCTCTTTCTCTCCCGTCCACTCTCTTTCTCTCTCTTTATGTCGAGGGCATGGTCGTATGGAGTTCCAGCAATGATATTCTTCTCTCTCGCCCACCTCAATTGGATCGACTGGCACTCTGAACTTTTTCTGTCCGCGTCTCTATTTCTTTATTCTTCTTCTTCTTCTTCTTCTTCTTCTCTTCTCCTCAAAACTTCCATTATAATAATGGATGCAAGAAAACCATGGGCAAGAAGACCGCCTCATATGCATAAAATTTTGAAGACAAGCTCCCTGTTTCAGTGCCCATGAGCTCCATTCACAATAGTCTATTCCATGAAATTTTATGCCACGTGACCTCTGTGGTTTGTTCCTTTTTTATAGCGCACATTGTCATTTGGGTCCAGCAGTTTCTCTCTCTCTCTCTCTCACTCTCTCTCTCTCTCATTTTCTCTCTCCAACCCCCCCTCCTATTTTTTTGTCTCTTTCTCCACTCGATCGCATCTATTCTCGATGTGTCTCGATCGAATCTAGTCAGGAGTATTAGACGGGCAAGTTGGCCTATGCACGAAAACCCCATTCAATGCATAAATTTTTTTGTCTCTCCTTAATAAAAGCTCTGTCAGAGCCCATGAGCTCAAAGGTCCTCGTCATGGTTAGCTCAAAGGACAAAAAAATAGAGGTTGGAGGACAGCGAAGGGTACGCTTTCAAGTTCGTGGTCATGGTTATGGTTAGCTCAGAGCCAAAAGAGAGAGGTTGGGGACAGTGAGAGGAATGCTATAGAGATCATGGTCATGGTTAGCTCAAAGGCCCAAAAAAGAGGTTGGGGAGAGTGAAGGGTGTGCTTCAGAGATCAGGGGTCAGATTCTAGGGTTTCGATCAAGATAACCATGAATCAAAGGAGAGAACAAGGATAAGACTTTCTAAATCAACCACAAGGTTGATCAAGGTTGACTTTCTATGATAAGTAAATGGTTTTTCACAATTAAACCTTAATGTGACTTCTAATTTTTTCTTACTTTAGATTGTAACTAAGCTTAGAAACCTACTACTTTATCAATTTCATAAACTTTCATAAAAAAAATTATGAAAAGATCAGAAAAGTTTTTTTTGGAAATTTTAGATATATTTTCAAGAACATTTGATGACTAAAGTATCTAAAGTGGGCTTCTTGAAATAACATAGCAACATGTCAACAAGCTGGTGGCATGTAATTGCATCAATGGTACACTCAATGATGGATATTGAATCAATGGAATATAAGTCAATCACATTTGTGTATCTTATCTATGTTCATTAAAATGAAATTTATTTTTTTTGTCATTTTTGTGTGATGGTTATAATAAAGTTAGAAAACATATATAATGACTAAGTGAATTCTAATGAGATCATAATCTTATGATCATTAATCTTTAAAAAAATGTTTTAAATATTTTTATTTGTGAGATATTCGAGAAGGACATCGAATTATCTGAAAATAATAATAGTATTTGGTTTAACTCATATGATGAATATGGTTGATCTTATAATCATTGGTTTAACCATAGTTGTGGTGATATCAAAGATAGATAGTGGATATTTTTTAGAGAAAGAGTTCATTGAATTGATTTATATGAATTTGTAAATGTGATTATAACTAAATTTAAATGTATATAGTATTTTAAATTGAGACACTAATTATATCTTGTGGATAAATGACCGTGTTTTGGTTATGACTAACGAATCTCCTGTCACAGGGTTTCTAAAAATATATATTAGATTCGAAATGAAATCTTAAAAAATGATATAATAGTAAAGATGGGATCCTTAACTCTTGGCATTTAAGGACATTGACTCAAATGAATGAGATGTGATGAAATCCTTCACCAAGGTAGTAAAAATATCAGAGAAGGATTTTCTAATGATTTCTTTCATGCATTAATATTAAGTTGGGTGACTGATTAGGGTTTGATAGTTGACCATACCTTAAGTCATTCATGAGTTTAGTACTGATAAAAGATTATGTAATTTATAACTTAAAACATATAATTTATACTAGAGATCATATGATTTTAAACTCATTTTAAGGCATAATTTATACCATTTTTATGCATGTTATCATACTTTTAGTGCATACTCATCATTCTGGGAAATTTAAAGAAAAAATCTCAAAATATTATTTTATGAGTTAATTTTATTTTGATTAAAATCATTTAAAAATAATTTCTAAGTGTGGGGTGATGTGACAACTGATATGACACGTGTGCCTACATGTTGCCACGTGGCAACACATTGAGGTGCCGCTTGACACCGATTAAGGAGATTATTAATCGTAAGTGTTCTTAATGGACAAAAATTGATTAATAAACCTCTCATTATATTAATAGTTGATAAATATGTTAATATTTCTAATGTAGGATCATTGTTTTTATGTGCAGGCAATGTGGTGCAATGTGGGCCATTTGATTTTCATATTAAATCATGACTATTGGTGTTCACTTAAAGCCGATGGTACGTGGTGATACCTAATTAGAGGACGATTTAACATATAACTCTCAAAGAATCTTGGTTGTTCGTCACGAGAGTTATTTCGGTCGAGATTAAATGTGACCGATGGGCTCATTATGACACGTGACACACTTAGAGGCATCGGATCAATATTTGATGGATGTGATAGCTCAACAATTCTTCTTCACATGAATACTTGGCGCGATAATGGGGCTCCGATGAAGATCTAACAATTGTGACTTAATCGTAATGATTCACCATTTTAAATTCCATTGCAACCATTGATCTCATCAAAAGAGAAGATCTAACGATCATAGATAATTTCAAACTATTATAAATTCTCTCTATCCCACGGTGTATACATTCTTTGATGTTTTGATTAATCTAACTTTTTAGACGTCTCAATTCTTAATTCTGAGTTCTAGATTATTTCCATGTCTAAGGAGTGTTTGAAGTTAATATTTCGTCAAGAGAATGGGGGGAAATCACATCTTGAACTCTAAATTTTTATTTTTGGAAGTACAAAATAAAAGGCCTCGATGCAAAAACTAATTGGATCATTTTGAGCATGATTTTGCGTAAGATTTTATGTTTTCCTCCTAATCTCGCATCATTTTCATTAGATTTTAATTTCTAAACCTATACTAGGTTAATTTTTAAAATTTTCATCATTTTCTTTCTCTTATTTCATTCCTTGATTTCTCCATGGATATAAGTTCAAATTGGATGATTTTTTATTTTACAGATAGATCTTTGAGTCTTATATACAAGTATATAATTTTATCTTGACATTCCTTAATGAGATGGTGAAATTACTAAGAGGGAAGGTGAATTAGTTTCTTTTTACTATTTATGTTATTCTAATCCCTTTTTGAATTCGTTGATTATCCCTCAACTTTCTCACGTCACTCGTAGGCCATTTTTATTTATACTGGACAGGGTATCCAAACCCCCCACCCCAGTCCCAGGAGGAGACAGTCCTCCCTGAGTCACTCCTCACCGGGTTAATCCCCCAGTAGCAACTACTAGTTGGCTGGGATAATCAGATCAAAAGTTCTAACATGATCTTTCGATTTAACTCACTCACACTCGATTAGTAACCTTACTTCGTTGTCGTCCTTCGGTACCCCTCCGCTTGTCCCATCACCCGAGCCGATTCCTAGAGCTCCGCACGCCACTCCCTATTCTCTTTTGGGTTGGCCTGCCCCTCTGGAGTTTCCGAGTCTCGACACCGATCCACCCATGCAGCAAGTAATTCTGCAAGGTGAAGAACAAATATGCATCGAGTTGACTTTCTAGTCAACTCCCTAGAGTCGTCCCGACTCACTACGATTCCCAAGGAATCTCGCCCTTACCCTCGCGGGTAAGCGCAACTCACCCAAAGTCTACATAAAATGTGATGGTATATCTAATTGTCATAGTACTTCAATTTAATTTATGAAATAGAAAGCTATAAGGAAAATACAAAAACAAACTAAACAAAAAACAACAAACAATAACAAATGATGTAACTATGATATGCGTAAAAGGAGTTTTTAAATTAAGACAAATTAAGATAACCCCCTCATTTGTTGGTTTGACTTTGACTATTATTGTTGACTTTGACTTTTTGTGGTTGACTTTGACTCTGACTATTGCTACTGACTTTGACTTTATATGGTTGACTTTGATTTTTTGCTTTGACTTTGATTGCTGCAGTTTACTTTGACTTTTTGTGCATGACTTTGACTTTTTTGTGGATGATTTTGTCTTTTTGTGGATGACTTTGACTTTTTGTGGATGACTTTGACTTTTTTGCTTTGACTTTGATTGTTGATGTTGACTTTGATTTTCTATGGTTGACTTTGACTTCTGCAATTGACTTTGACTCCTGCAGTCTTCTCCCTTGAATATATAAAAGAAATGCAACGATACAAGCAACTTTCCCTCTCACAAGCTCTTCATCTTCAAACTCCTTTGATTGACTCAAAGTAGCATATCTTAGTTCTTCACTTATAGTTATGTCTCTTGATTCTTCTATATTTTATCTCATAGGCTCTTCCAACCCTATTGATGGATATTATGTGGCCTATAAGCCTATCACACTTTCATGTATCTTGTTTATGTTCATTGAAATTAAATTTATTCATTGTCGTTCTTGTGTGACGTTTGCTATGAAGTCCATAAGCATATGCAATGACTAAGTGAATTACGATGATATCATATTACAATGATCACTAGTCTTTAAACACATGTTCTAAATATTCCTATTCGTGGGATATTCTAGAGGGACATAGAATTATCCGGAAAGAATAGTAATATCTAATCTGACTCATATGATGAGTATGGATGATCGTGTAGCCATCGATGTAGAGACACTAAGAATAGATAGTTTGTGCTCTTTGGATAAGAGAATTCACTGAATTGATCTATATGAATCCTTGAATGGTATTATACCTAACTAGTCAATCAATTTAATTCATGTCATGGTTGTGTATGTGGTCCTTTGACTCGAGATGCCAAAGACATCTTGTGGATGGATGATCTTGTTTTGATTATGACTAGAGAGTCGATGAGACACACAAAACATGCAATCATGTCCTTCGTCTCATTAGGGGTTAGACCCCGTAAGGGCCGTGACGGAATGAATCAATGCAGTCGTCAATTGCACAACGATTTGTGTCAAAATAAAGTCCAAACTTACCAATTTTAAGAATAATTCACGAATTGAGGGGTATAATGGTAAATATAGGTCGAATCCACAGGGAATTAGGGAAATTTCGGATGATCTCTTCGAATCTGATCAAATCAGATGATGAATTGATGATAGAAATTGGGAGAAATGATATTTTTATAAAAGAGAACTTGAAGGCGATTCCACGGAATTAAAAATCATCGAATTTGACTTTTATTTCGCGGAGAAATTAAAGATCGAAGAGAGGGGTAATTTTTGAAAATCGGAAGAACGAAAATGACAAAAATAATACTGAAATTAAACTAAATTACTAATCTAAATGAAAATTAAACGGTAAGCAACGATAGATTAGGATAAAACACGATCCCTAACCCATGATTGCGATCGAATTGATCCAATTAATCGCCAGAATCAAGGCTTTTCATCAAAAATTTGAAAATCGTGATCATGGATTTCAAGCGTCGATTTCTTCCTCGTCTATCATCCAAATCTTGATCTTAAGCACTCCGAGGATGCGAAAATGAGTCTAGAAGCGATTGGCATCAAGAGATGTAAGAGATTTAGTGTCTAAACAGTTTAATTTGATTGAATTGTTCTCGAATGCTTTACAAATGCGAAGAACATATCAATTTATAGGAGATTTAGGTGTAACCGTTCGATTAAACAGATCAACGGCTCTGATGAAACGCATGATCGCGAATCGTTACGTTAAGTCATGGCCATTGGATCGCGATCGGGCGCTCAAGATGAAGCCACGTCGTTACACATTATAAAACGCTTCGAAACGCTTGCCGTCATATCATGATCGGACGCATCAGATGTGTTTTCCACGATTTAATCTCGACTGCTATAACTCCTTGCGATCAACGGCTGAGATTAAATGCGATCCGGTGAACCCTGATTTCGCCATGTATCCTCATCAACTTCAGTGAAGATCGACGGTCAAGAATTCACGCGCGATCGAACGCTCCTCACATTGCCATGTCGCCTCCTCATTGCGATCGTTGATCGCAATCTGATCGGATGGCTCTGATCGCGCCACATCATCTAAGCGCTTAAAATAAATTAAAAATTTGATTTTAAATCCATAAAATCCTTAGAAATTCATTAAAAATTTAGAAAAATTTATAACTTTCAAAATATAACTCCAAATTAATCTAAATTTCTTTCATTTGATCAGAAATTTAATTATCTATCATTCGAAAAAGTCAAATTTAATAAATAAAAAGATTTTAATTTTTATTTCAAAAATACATTCATTTCTTTAAGATTTTAACTTTAGAAAATTAAATGAATGTTTATAAAAATGATTTCTCTTATTATTTAACTTTTAAAAACACTTATAATCTCAAGTAAAGATGGGTAATAAAATTATTTATCTTTAATTCATCATAATTAACCCTAAATTAAATTATTTTGAGATTATAATGACTTTTTCATAGAATGATAGATAAATACTCATGAATATGATAACATGCATAGGAATGAAATCTTTTATGCATTAATAATCGTGTATTATCATGTCTAATTAGCATGTTATCAGGCCGCATCTTCGTGGGCGAGATCTTCAATGGCCCAGCTGCCCCTTCAATTACCATGCACTGTTGGTTGACATCATCATCACCAATGAGTCATGTACTACTTTAAAATGCTTCTAGAAAACATTGGTGTTCTCGTTTGTTGAATGTTGGATGACCCTTGCATACGATTTGGGTATTTCTGTAGACAAATTTTGCATGAGTACATGAGTTCATTCAAAAATTAAAAATATTTCATGATGGGAGACTAAGTGACGCGGCTCCGCTTCACTCCTGTCAACCTTTCTCATCAAGAGATTTTGTCATATTTGTGTTTGCTTCTGCAACATCCACGTGTAACAAATTGTTGCACTCTATTGTTGACATTTTCTAAACTGAAAATTAAAACTAGAAGCTTAGATTCCAGAAATCATGAATTGAAATCGAAATTCCAAATTGAATTAAATCTAAAAATTTAGGAGATTTTGGAATAAAATTTTGATTTCTAATATATGAAGATCATAAATTAGAAATCAAATTTCAAAACTGAAATTGAATTAAATTGGATTGAAGGCCATACTTAATGCATGCATTTAAAATTTCAAATTAAAGTAAGTAGAAATCCACGTTTTCAGAAAAATTATTGGTTTAAAACTAATTACAAAGAAAAATAGGAATGAGAGAGAGATGCTAGATAGCAGGAAGATAGTTTCTTTATAATAGACATGAGGAACATTTATGCAAGACAAATTCAATTTCTCATTTATGATTTCAGAAAGATAAGAAGGTACAAATTGAATCCCTTTTATTCAAATAAGAAATCTAAATTTTAAATTAGACATTTGAAAGCATAAAATCTATTCAAAATAAATCCATTTCTTTTAAATCGGCAATATAGTCTTGAAATCAGAAATGTGAAAGCCTAAAACTAGAAATCTATTTCATTTAAATGATGGTTTAAATAGATTTAATTTAAATGAATCTATTTTTTAAATAGTAAATCAAAAATCAATTTCATTTGAATAAGAAATTTGAAAGCCTAACAATTAGATTTCTATTTTAAAACACCAATTTCATTAAAACCAGAAATGTGAGAGCCTTATAGAAGAAATCAATTTAAAAAACAAATCGATTTGACTTAAGGGCCTACATACAAATAATATATATATATATATAGACATATGCATGAATACATCTAAGTTCATTTACAAGTGGATCTACTTCCAATTAGAAATCTAAATCAGTCATACCTCTATGGACATTATATAGGTATAAATAAGATACGCAGAAATCAGATATAAACCTACATAAAAATCAGATTATTTGAATATATGTAGAGTATCTATGTAGCTATGTAATCCTAACTACATATTCTATATGCAAAATATATGCAAAAATCTAGAAATCTATAACTTAAGAAATAAACTGACTCCTAACATGAGATTCATTTAGCATGTTGCCTGACATTTAACCTAAAATCAAACCTCAAATGCACATGATTTCCGCAATCACAGAAATTAAATTGAGATTAATCTAGAATAAAATTGACTTAAGATTTCATGTCATGGTCATCAATCTCTTTGCAATTTTGGGTAATCGTGATGGTCAACCCAATCATTATCGTCATGGTTATAGTTGTCGATTGCTTGATTGACTTATTTGATCAATCAACCAATAATGATTATGATGTGATCAATGGACAAAGATCACTGCACTGATCACATTGTCATGATCGATGTCCATCAATACGGTCAGATATGTGATCGTTGATGGATCAATTGGGATAGACCTGATAAATAATCAATGGTTGCCATTAAAATAAATAAATACAAATAGATTAAAATAGGATAAAAGTTTACAAAAATTGGCAAACATATCCCATGCTCTATCACATGATCAAATCATTATATTAAGTGAGTGATTGGATGGCAGAATCGATAGCTCCTTTGGTCGATCAATTGGCTTGGATCACTGATCATCATATCCTAATCATCACAAAATTTTTTCTCTCAAATTGAAATTCGATTGCGATCGAGTCTAATAGAGTCGTCATTCACAATCCCAATTATCAAGTTTGATGGCGATCACTCCCTTAAACTAGGGTTGAATGATCATGATCGATTCAGATCGATCGGCAAATGGTTGACGCCTCGATCGATCCAATTGGAATGTGCGTTGATCAATCATTGATATATCATGGATTGATCGAGGTCGGCGATCATTAAGAGAGAGAGCCTTGTTTCTCTGAATATAGTTGCCCTCTCTCTCTCTCTCTCTCTCTCGCTCTCTCTCTCTCTCTCTCTCTTAATGAGGTGCTACATTGTCGCGAGGAGGAGAAGGAGAAGGGTCAAAGAAGGAGGTGCGCGTCATCTTCACTGGCAAGAGGCTTGGATGGAGGAACCAAATCATTAAGGAGGTGTTGCCGTTGAATAGCTGCTTCTTAAAAGACACAATGAAGAAAAAACCCAAGAATCTGGGAAAAGAGTGATCGGAGTCCAATGTGGCAGCATCATTCTCCCAAATTCTAGCTGGAACCTCACCAATGGAGGCGATGCTAGACGAAGAAGAGGCTACGACGAAGCGGCCATGCAAGACGAAGCAGCCGCGGGGAGAGAGAGAGAGAGAGAGATTCAATATTTTAAAGGTCAATCATGGAAATCATGGCTGAAGAGGATGGAGGTGACGGCCATACAGGGTTGCACGATCATGATCGATCGAGATCGATCGTCAAAAGATCGACGCCTCGATCGATCAAAGGGGTCAGTGCGCCGATCGATCGTCGCCTGATCGTCGATCGATCGAGGTCAACGATCAGTGAGAGAGAGAGAGAGAGAGAGAGAGAGAGAGAGAAAGAGAGAGAGAGAGATGGGCAGATTAGTTAACTTCCAGAAAACACGAAAATCATTTCGTAAATGAGTGGCAAATTTAATTTCGATGGAATGAGTGGTCCTCGTGAATTTAATTTATGCGAATTAAAGCTTGATCACGGCGATTTCCTCGATCGATCATCGATCGATCACAAAATAAAGTTGTCTCTGATCGCCGATCGATCGATCGATCGATGAGCGACGATCAGATCGGCAACTCGATCATGATTGGCCATAGCCGCCGCAGCCATTTCAACCATTTTTAAAGTTGCTTCTATTATTTTTTTAAGGGTTAATAGCCGGATCTATCCCAACCTTTTAAAGTTTTCCCTAATCCATCCCAACCTTTTTTTTCGCCCCATCTATCCCAACCTTTTTTCTCTTTCCTCAATCTATCCCAGCCGCTGACATGGACTTAAATTAAGTCCAGTTGGCGCCCAGGTAGTGTACACATCAGCCGTCATGTCCACGTCAGCCGCCTCCCTCCCTCCTTCCCTCCCTCTCTCTCCCGTCTCCCTCTCTCTCCCTCCCTCCCTCTCTATCTCTCTCTTCTGCCCTCTCTCTCTCCCTCCCTCTCTATCTCTCTCTCCCACCCTCTCTCTCTCCCTCCCTCTCTATCTCTCTCTCCCGCCCTCTCTCTCTCCCTCCCTCCCTCCCTCCCTCCCTCCCTCCCCCCTCCCTCTCTCTCTCTTCCCTCCCTCCCTCCCTCCCTCCCTCCCTCTCTGTCTCTCTCTCCCGCCCTCTCTCTCTCCCTCCCTCCCTCTCTCTCCTGCCCTAGAACGACGATGGTTAGATTTACAAGGAAAACTTAGGACAACACAGACGGCTGATAGAAACCCCAGCATGGGAAGGATTAGGATCGATTGCCGACGAGAGGACGGTGAAGAAGTAGGGAGACGAAGAAAGGGAGCTTACCAAATATCTCGACCCAAGTATAAGATAAAGGAGAGGGAGGAGAGACACGAGGACGGTCACACAAAGTCGGCAATGCTCGCAGACGAATCCTTATCTACTGGCTGTAGAACGCACTGAGGGGGCCTCAATGCGCCAGCTGTTTTTTTGCTGTGGATCCACTGCAACTCTGCAACTGGCATTTTCTCGGTCACTCGACTACTTTCAAACGCGGGCGAACAGGATAGACGAGAATCGCACCATCAAAAGACGTCAGAAAACTCTTCGTTTCTCGTCAAAGAATTCTTTCTTTCTATATTTTTCTCTATTCATCTATTCTCTCTCTTTATCTATCTGACTACTCATATCTGCCTCACTATCTCTCTCAATAAAAATTACGAGGCTTTGGATGTGGTGGGCAGGCGGAGCTGAGGGCCTTCTTCGACATGCACGAGCAAGAGGGGAGCCATCCGGGCGGAGTGCACCTGGAGATGACGGGGCAGAATGTCACGGAGTGCATTGGCGGCTCCATGACGGTCACCTTCGAGGACCTCAACTCACGCTACCACACCCACTGCGACCCCCGCCTCAACGCCTCCCAGTCCCTCGAGCTGGCCTTCGCCATCGCCGAGCGCCTCCACAAGCGCCGCATCAAGTCCTTGGGCAACTCCCCTTACGGGCGCCACCTCCAGGGCACCCTCTCTGCATTCCAGTGATCTCTCTCTCTCTGTAATATCTGAGGGTTTTTCTGTTGGACAACTAGTGGACCTGGCTTTCGTTCGTGTTTTCGTTGTGTTTATCGGCGGAAATCAGCTATGGCTGAACTGTCCTCCCTCTCTCTCGGAGTCTATGGCTGAACTATCCTCCCTCTCTCTCGCTCTCTCTCTCCCTCCCCCTGCCCCAGGAGTCTATGCCGGTGGTCAAAAGCAGCGGATAGCAATCGCGAGGGCTATGCTAAATGTGAAGTCACGACGAACCGGTCCAATTCGTGAACCGGTTCTGGCCACGATAGACCGGTTCACGGAAGTTACATAAAGCTTCCTAACCGCTGCCAACCTGTCTGTCGACGTGGACCAATCCCAGTCTTTCGTGGATCAAATTAGAAGTCGCCAGCCGTTCGTGAATTTCCGCGATCAACGGAAATCATATTTCGATCTCTCCAACGGTCGTCTGCTGTAAATCATTCCTATAAATAACCCACACTCTGTAATACAAAAACAGTGCAGAAAAGTATATTCAAGATTGAAGTTTCTATATTCAAGATCTTCATCTCTATCTTCTTCTCCCTCTTCTTCTTGTTCTTTCTTCTTCTGTCTACAGCAACAAAAGCGTCTTCAGATTTTACATGGTATCAGAGCCATTCGCTACACAGCAGTAAACGAGATGGCAGAATCTAGCGGCAAGCTACCTATCGGCGCAAACATTTCTCCACAAATCGCTACTGCTTGAATTAATCCATCAGGTTTGACCGTCTCTCTTAAACTAACTAGAGACAATTTCTTGTTATGGCGCACGCAAATCTTACGAGTTCTTGCCGCCTACGATGTAATGGATCATATTGATCAAGATCCTCCGGAAAAATTCAGTCTGAACAAAGATGGACAGACCTGTGTGAATCCAAGCTATAAATCTTGGTTCAAAACCGATAAAGTAGTTCTTGCGATCATTAATTCCTCATTAACAGAATCTACTATGCCTATTGTGGTTGATAAAGAGACTGCAAAGGAAGCTTGGGATGCAATTATTAAAAAAATTTTGCAGGAAAGTCTCAGTCAAGAATCATGGAACTTCAAACAAAGTTGCACAATCTTCGGAAAAACTCAATGACTATAGAAGCTTATGTTCAAATGGTCAGAACACTTGGAGATGAACTTCGGGCCAATGGCAGCAACGTCTCCTCAAATGATCTCTCATTTGCATTACTCAGAGGTCTTGATCAGCAATACAACGCTTTCTATGCATCTACAAGTCAACTTCTTCACACATTGACATTCGACGATATTGTGGCAAATCTTGTCACCTTTGATTCACATCTAGCAAGGCAAAATAATAATCATATCGCGGCAGAATTTCCTCCATCTGCTCATTTCACTCAAGTAAGCAATCAGGATCAAAGAAACAACAGGGGAGGAAGGAATTATCGCGGCAGAGGTCGTGGACAGAAGACCATTCCTCGGTGTCAACTTTGCTTTAAACAAGGTCATAGAGTCATTAACTGCTATGAGTGTTTCAATAAGGACTTCACTCAACCAAACTACAGAGAATTTGTCCTTGGACAACAATCCAGAAGTATACAACCACAAGCCAATCTAGCAAGTTCCGGCTCCTATCAAGCAAACTATAATGCATGGTATCCCGATAGTGGCTCCACTCATCATGTCACAAATGATCAAAACAATATTCAAAATCCAGTCATCTACACGGGACCTGATCAACTCTATGTTGGTAATGGACAAGGTTTGCATATTTCTTCCACTGGCTCATCTAAATTCCATATTAATTCTACTCATTTCAAGCTAAATGACATTCTTCATGTTCCGTTAATAACAAAAAATCTGCTATCTATTCATAAATTTACCTCAGACAATAATGTCTATGTAGAATTTCATCCTAACTTTTTTATGGTGACGGACATACAGACTCATCAACAGTTAATGAGAGGGGAGCATAAAGATGGTCTTTATCTTCTACATTTTCTGCAAAATCGTTCCTCTTACATAGGAGAAAAAGCATCACCTGAGACGTGGCACAACCGACTTGGTCATCCCCACTTCCGTGTCCTACAAAACATTTTAAACAAATATGGTCTTCCTCTTACCCATAAAATTTCACATTTGCATTGTGAAGCCTGTAGAACCTCAAAATCTCATAAACTTCCGTTTAATATTTCTGTTCATAAGTCCACCAAACCTTTGGAATTAATACACTCTGATGTTTGGGGTCCAGCACCCATACTTTCTCATTTTGGTTTTTCGTATTATGTTATTTTTACAGATGACTTTTCCAAATATACATGGCTCTTTCCTCTACGGAGAAAGAGTGATGTTCTAACCACATTCAATGAATTCAAAATGAAAGTTGAAAATCAGTTTTCAACTAAAATTATTTCCTTTCAGTCTGATTGGGGTGGAGAATCCAAGCATTAACCACTTACCTAAAAGAGCATGGGATTCACCATCGAATCTCATGCCCTTATACACCCGAACAGAATGGATCGGTGATAACATGCATTTATAACCTGAATTCTTACCCTAATTAACTCATATTCATGCTGATTTTATGTGAATATGATGCATGTTATCATACTTTTTAGGAATTTTCTCCATTGGCATGTCATTTTACTAAAGTTGATATTTATGCATAAATTAGAGATAATTTCATACTTAAGATATGATTAATCTTTTGTTTAGATTAAGAGAAGTTAATCTCAGTGATTAAATGAGTTTTGACTTTAGTAAATGTTTGGAAGGATGATTTTAGGATGAATTTATGATTTACAATGTTTAATTAGAACTTATTTAATGAAATTTTAATTCATCCTTATTTCTTTCTTGAAAACATATTTTAAATGACATGATATTAAAAAAAGAAAAGAATTTATGATCCAATGGAGAAAATTTCAATTAAAAAGGAGTTGTATATTTTAAATTATGAATTTCTGAATTTTTATACTATTTTTTCCGATTTTTATTTGATTTTTTAATTGAATTTTTAAGTCTTTTTTTTAAGTGAAAATCGCGAAAAAGGGAAAACTTACCTGCGGCTGACGTGGCGAGCGGAGCTGACGTGGCAGCCGGGCCCAGGCGACGGGCTGACGTGGCGCGCGGGTCACCACGCCGTTACGACGGGGCGCTGAGGCCACGTGGCAGGGCGCGTGTGGCCCGCGCGGGGCGCAGGTGGCGCTGACGCGTGGCAGGAGGCCACACGGACGGTCCACGTGGGCGCCCGTGTGGGGCGCCACGTGGCGGCAGGAGGGGGTTCGCATGTGGAGGGCCCACGGGTTAGTGGGCCCCGGTAGTTATTTGGGGCGGTAACGCACTAGCGTAAAACCGCCCCCTAATTTATAGGGGCGAAAATATTCTATTTCTTCCGTGTGGGACTATGTTCCCACACGGTCTTACCTCTGCAGGACACGTGGCGGCTTGGCGGGCGTCGGATCCGGCTGGGTTTGATCGAGGGGCGTCGATCGCGTGGACCGGAGTCCACGCGATCACCAGATCAAGCACGTGCTTTATTTAAAATCGTAAGTAAGCTGATCGCAGGGCATATCGTTCGCCACGTGGACGCGTAGTGAGCGTCCGATCTTCGTCGAGCCGAAGACCACGCGATCTCCATCGGACGGCCACCTGATCGCGTAATCGAAGCCGTCCGATCTACCTGGCTTCATGGATCCAACGATCACATCAAGGGAGCGTACGATTCCGATCTGACGGCCAGGAGAAACCCCTATTCGTGAAGATCAGTGGAGCGTTGGATTCCGATCCAACGGCGTCTGCAGCGTGTGGAAGAACTCCACGATCGCGGCCCGATCGAACCGCGATCGCGGCGCGATCGAACCGCACCGCGAAGAAGTTGCCGTGGAATCGTCGCCGCCGATCCGAGGGTGATCGAAGAAGGGTTATCACCACGATCGACGCCCGATCGCTACCCGATCGTGGCGTGATCGTGGCAGAAATCGCGGCGACAATTGCGTCAAAACGAACCGAAATTGAAGCCGAAATCATGTTGAGTCGTCGCGGAATTGAAGCCACGAAATCATCCCAAGGAATCGCCTCCACGACGACTGCAAACCGCCTCCACGATCGTCTCCATCACCCATGATTTCAAGCCCACTTCCCCTTTAAAAGCATGTATTCCCTTCTTTAGTTCTTCAACTTTTGATCGACTCGTGAAGAAATTAAGCGAGTTTCGAGGAAGGTCTTAAGTTCTCGTGATCCTCTGCTTCCAAGAGTGTAGAGACGCAGCCATTGAAGCATGATAATCACGATTTCATCTCTTGATTTCATCGAATTTTTCCCCTTGAATTCCGAACGTCCCACGAGGAAGAATCCGAGCAAATTCGCTTCAATCCACGAGAATTGAGGCCCCATTCTTGCGGCAATCGGGTTAGTAGTGAGGTTCGATCGATTATCAAGAGGTAATTTGTATTTTTATTAGGTTTAGATCTTTAATTTTGCAAATTAGATCATAGTGTTCTTCAATTTCCCCCAATTTTAGGTCCGAGAAGTCGCTGATTTTTGAAAATAGGATATCTCTTTGATTATAATTCCAAATCACTTGATTTTGGTTTCATTGGATTCCTCTTTTCATCAGCTTTCCGTGGATGGTAAATTCATCAAATTCTGAGTTCATTTGACCCTTCAATTTAACGTTTGACCACGGACTGTTCATCTTTCATCAGAAGTTAAACGTTGACTTTCGGGGTCAATTACTTTTAATTGGCAAATCAGAATTTGATAATTTCGGTCTTGTTGGATTCCTCTGGTTCTTAGCTTTCTATTGACATATAAATTGCAAGATTTGGATTTCATTTGGTCATTCAATTTGAAGATTTCCTCTGAGGTGTTCATTTCGGGGATTTTCTGATCATTGATTTTCAATAATTCATAATAAATCCATTTTCTTATCCAAAAAAATTACAAAAACTTATATCAATAAATTCCATTTTCTCTCTAGTTTCCAAATATCTAATTTTTCGTAATCTTCTGACTCTGTTTGATTCTCTGATTTTTGCAGAACACCTACTGCTGGTCAAAGTCAACGCTTTGACTTTGACTTTTGACTTTTTCTCTGTCAAATCCGAGATTTCAATTCTTAAAAAAATTCTTATTTACCTTATTTATATCATTTCCCTATCTTAAATCTTATTTTCTCTTATCTAAAACTCATTTTAAACCTAAGTTTGACTAAGTCAACTCTGCGATTAAAGTCAACCCTGCTCTCTGTGGATCGACCCGATACTTACCCAGTACTTGATTATTCTATCTTGTCTTTGTGAGTTCGGTTTTATAAATTTTGTTTGACCATCGTATTTGTGTTTTAACGACACACAAAAATGACTCGTCAATCGGTTGAGAGAAAACATAGACATATTATAGAAACCGCATTATCTCTGCTAAAAAATGCCTCTTTGCCGGAAAAATTTTGGGAGGAAGCAGTCTCTACTGCTACATTCCTAATTAATCGTATGACTACCCCACTTTTACAAAACAAATCACCTTACGAAGTTCTTTTTCATCTCCAACCTGATTACAATCTATTTCGAACCTTTGGATGTCTCTGTTATCCCCATCTTCGAGCATATTCACCTCACAAATTGACTCCAAGATCAGAACAATGTGTTTTTCTTGGCTACAGTAGTATTCACCTTGGTTATTGACGTGTCATTTTCGTGCGTCGTTAAAACACAAAGACGATAGTCAAACAAAATTTATAAAACCGAACTCACAAAGACAAGATATAATAATCAAGTATTGGGTAAGTATCGGGTCGATCCACAGAGAGCATGGTTGACTTTAATCGCAGAGTTGACTTGGTCAAACTTAGGTTTAAAAGTAGTTTTAAATAAGAGAAAATAATATTTAATGAGTGGAAATGATATAAATAGACCTGATAAGAAGTTTTAAGAATTGAAATCTCGGATTTGACAGAGAAAAGTCAAAAGTCAAAGTCAAAGCATTGACTTTGACCAACAGTAAGTGTTCTGCAAAATCAGAGAACCAACACAGTCAGAAGATTACGAAAAGTATATATTTAGAAACTAGAGAGAAAATGGAATTTATTGATATATATTTCGTAATTTTTGGATAAGAAATGGATTTATTATGAATTATTAAAAATCAATGATCAGAAAATCCCCGAAATTGACACCTCAGAGGAAATCTTCCAATTGAATGCCCAAATGAAATCCAAATCTTGCAATTTATATGTCAATGGAAAGCTAAGAACCAGAGGAATCCAACAAGACCAAAATTATCAAATTCTGAGTTATCAATAAAAAGTAATTGACCCCGAAAGTCAACGTTTGACTTCTGATGAAAGATGAACAGTCCATGGTCAAACGTCAAATTGAAGGGCCAAATGAACTCGGAATTTGATGCATTTGCTATCCACGGAAAGCTGATGAAAAGAGGAATCCAATGAAACCAAAATCAAGTGATTTGGAATTATAATCAAAGAGATATCCTATTTTCAAAATCAGTGACTTTTGGGACCTAAAATTGGGGAAAATAAAGAACACTATGAACTAATTTGCAAACTTAAAGATCTAAATCTAATAAAAATACAAATTACCTCTTGATAATCGATCGAACCTCACTACTAACCCGATTGCCGCAAGAATGGGGCCTCAATTCTCGTGGATTGAAGAGAATTTGCTCGGATTCTTCCTCGTGGACGTTCGGAATTCAAGGGGAAAATTCGATGAAATCAACAGATGAAATCGTGATTATCATGCTTCAATGGCTGCGTCTCTACACTCTTGGAAGCAGAGGATCACGAGAACTTAAGACCTTCCTCGAAACTCGCTTAATTTCTTCACGAGTCGATCAAAAGTTAAAGAACAAAGAGAGGGAAATACATGCTTTTAAAGAGGGAAATTGGGCCCGAAATCGTGGCCATTGGAAGCGGTCGTGGGCATTGTTTGAAGGAGTCGTGGGAGCGGTTCTTTGGGGCGAGGATGCCGCTTCGATTCCGCACAAAATTGACTTCAATTTCGCTTCAACACGAGCCCAGATCGTGGCACGATCGGGCCACGATCGGGCCACGATCAAGCCATGATTGAGCGTCGATCGTGGACTTGGATCTCGGTCAGCCGCCATCTTCTCAGTTTAGAATGATTCAGAGACGAAAGGAGGTCCAATCGTGGCACGATCGAGCTCCGATCGCGCCGCGATCGGGTCACGATCGGGCTACGATCGGAGTTCTTCGTCGTGTGCCGTCTGCCGTCCGATGGTCTCGATCGTGATGAAGATCCGACGCGCCGATAATTCCCACGCGGCTTCACCGGATGTCGTTAGATCGCGATCGCGCGATCTTCATTTAATGATAATCGGATGATTCTCCGCCGCCACGTGGCCATCGCCATCCCTCCGATCGCGGTCACTTAAGGTAAGTAATACTCATGTGCTCGATTAGACGATCGCGTGGACTCGGGTCCACGCGATCTCCGCCGTTCCACCCGAATCTAACGATCCTCGCACCGCCACGCGTCCTGCAAAACAAAATCGTGTGGGAACATAGTCCCACACGGAATAAGTAGAGAGATAGGACGCGGTTAAATAGGGGAGAAGACTCCCCTATTAACTGTCCTATTATCTCCTCTCTGCTCCGCGACACGTGGCGCCCCACACGGGCGCCCACGTGGCCTCGTGGCCTCCTTGCCACTTGGCGCGCCTCCTGCGTGGGCCACACGCGTCCTGCCACGTGGCCTCAGCGCCACGTCGTAACGGCACGGTGGACCCGCGCGCCACGTCAGCCCCGCCTGGGCCTACTCGCCACGTCAGCTGCAGGTAATTTCTCCCCCTTTTTTCGCGATTTTAACTAAGAAATTCCTTACAAAATCAATTAAAAATTAAATAAAAATCGGAAAAAATAGTATAAAAATTCAGAAATTCATATTTCTCAAAATACAACTCCTTTTTAATCCAAATTTTCTCCATTGGATCACAAATTCTCTTCTTTTTAATATCATGTCAATTAAAATATATTTAGAATGAAGACATCAAGATGAATTAAAATTTACCTAAATCATTTTTTCATTAAACACTTTAAATCATAAATTCATCTTGAAATTATCTTTCCAAATGTTTACTAAAGTCAAAAATCATTCCATAACAGATATTGACTTCTATTCATTTAAACAAAAGATTAATCATCTATTAAGCATGAAATTATCCCTAATTTATGCATAAATATCAACTTTAGTAAAATGACATGCCAATGGAGAAAATTCCTAAAAAGTATGATAACATGCATCATATTCACATAAAATAAGCATGAATATGAGTTAATAAAGATAAGAATTCATGTTATAAATGCATGTTATCAGTTATAGATGCTTATCTTTATCCTCACAGAAACTCTTCATCTCTAGAGATGTTATATTTGAAGAATCTATCTTTCCATACTCTTCCTTATTCAATTCTTCAAAAATCCAATCTCCCGGTATTTTAGGACCTCCTCCTACAAATCTTCCCACCATACTTAGATCTCCTACTCAAGATGTCTATAATAGCACTATTGCTGAAATCATTGAGCCAACCTGTCAGGCTCAACATTTGACAAACTCTTCACCAGAATTCACCAATACAGAAGAACATAATCTGACTATACTTCATGATGAACCCATTTCACATGATGCTGAACCCATTCATGCTGAATCCATCTCACCCGATACTACTCCTCCTTTAAAGACAAAATCTCTTTCTGAGATTTACTCCAAAACTCAGCCAATTACTAATCATCCTCTACCAGAATGTTTTCTTACTCAAATAGATATCCCCAGGGAACCACAGTCCCTCTCACATGCTCTTAAGGATGCAAAGTGGCTTCAGGCCATGAAGACAGAATTCAATGCACTTCTACACAACCAAACATGGCAGTTAGTTCCTCGGTCATCACACATGAATGTAATCAATTGTAAATGGATCTTTAAGTTAAAACACAAACCTGATGGATCTATTGAACGCTACAAAGCTAGACTTGTAGCAAAAGGATTCAAACAGGAAGAAGGCTTTGACTATGAAGAAACGTTCAGTCCTGTTGTTAAGATTACCACTGTCCGTATTTTATTATCCTTAGCTATTAGTCAACATTGGCTCATTCATCAATTAGACGTTTCTAATGCATTTCTACATGGTGACTTACAAGAAACTATATTCATGGAACAACCACCGGGCTTCATTAATCATGTATTTCCTCATCATGTATGCAAATTACAGAAATCTTTATACGGCCTTAAACAAGCCCCTCGAGCGTGGTTTTTAAAGCTATCCACCTATCTATTAACTCTTGGATTCACTGCTTCAAAAACTGACACTTCTCTTTTTTTAAATATCATAACAAAGTTCCATATTTCTTGCTAATCTATGTTGATGATATCCTACTTATCAGCCCAGATTCCACTGGCATTAGAAACATTATTAACTCTCTTAGCTCAGCCTTCTCCATGAAGGATTTAGGACCGGCCAATTATTTCCTTGGCATTGAGCTTATCCCTACATCAGATGGATATTACCTCTCTCAGTCAAAATACATTCTCTCAATTCTTCAAAAAGCGCATATGGAGAATGCCAAACCGACTTCCAATCCTTGCTCTTTCTCTCAAATTTCTGATTCTACTACATTTCATGATCCTACTCTCTATCGAAGCATTGTTGGTGCTCTCCAATACCTCACAATCACAAGACTCGACATTTCCTTCTCTCGTTAACAAGGTCCGTCGGGTAATGCACTTCCTAAAAAAACTCGATTGGACCACGGTAAAACATCTTCTTCGCTATCTCAAAGACTCACTCTCGGATGGTTTATTTTTATTCTCATAACTCGATATATCTCTAGAAATGTTCAAAGTGATGCAGATTGGGCCGCTTGTCCTGTTGATCGACGCTCCACGAGTGGCTACCTTGTCTACCTTGGCAAGCATCTAATTTCTTGGCGATGTCAAAAACAGAAAACGGTGGCTCGCTCAAGCACTGAAGCTGAATACAAAGCGGTGGCCGATGCCACTGCCGAGTTCATTTGGATTAAGTCACTCCTTCAAGAGCTACATATCCCACTACAAGGCACACCAATTTTGTGGTGTGATAATGTTGGCGCCACTTACCTCGCTGCCAACCCTGTGTTTCATGCCCGAACGAAGCACGTTGAAATTGACTATCACTTCGTGCGAGAACAAGTACAACTGAGACACCTACGCATCGGCTATCTATCTACCAAAGATCAAACTGCTGATATCCTCACCAAAGCACTCCCAAAAACTCGGTTTCTCTTTCTCAAGTCCAATCTCTATCTCCTTCCCACCTTGGACTTGCGGGGGAGTGTGAAGTCACGACGAACCGGTCCAATTCGTGAACCGGTTCTGGCCACGACAGACCGGTTCACGGAAGTTACATAAAGCTTCCTAACCGCTGCCAACCTGTCTGTCGACGTGGACCAATCCCAGTCTTTCGTGGATCAAATTAGAAGTCTCCAGCAGTTCGTGAATTTCCGCGATCAACGGAAATCATATTTCGATCTCTCCAACGGTCGTCTGCTGTAAATCATTCCTATAAATAACCCACACTCTGTAATACAAAAACAGTGCAGAAAAGTATATTCAAGATTGAAGTTTCTATATTCAAGATCTTCATCTCTATCTTCTTCTCCCTCTTCTTCTTGTTCTTTCTTCTTCTGTCTACAGCAACAAAAGCGTCTTCAGATTTTACATTAAAGAACCCGGCGATCCTTCTCTTCGACGAAGCAACGAGAGCGCTAGACTCTGAATCCGAGAAGCTGGTTCAAGAAGCCCTAGACCGGTTCATGATCAGTCGGACGACCCTCATCATCGCTCATCGCCTATCCACAGTCTGTAAGGCCGATCTCGTGGCGGTGATCCATCACGGATCTATCTCCGAGCTCGGAACCCACAAATTCCTCATGGCCAAAGGCGAAGACAGCTACTACTCGAAACTCATCCGCATGCAAGAAGCAGAGTCCGCCTTCTCCAATGCCAGAAAAAGTAACGTTAGGTATCCAGCCCTAGGATTAAAATACCTCGTCAACCCTAACCCCCCATAAGTATTTTACTTTTTCTGTTTTGATATTTAGGCTGTCAAGCGCGCGAAATTCGGTGAGCTCGCCGGTCATCTGCCGTAGCTCGTCCTACGGCAGATCCCCGTACTCTCGGAGGCTCTCGGACTTCTCCGCCTCGAACATGAGCTGCCCCAACGAGCAGTTCCACCGGGCGGAGAAGGTGGCTCTCCCGGGAGCAAGCCGCGTTCGTTACGGCGACTCGTCAAAATGAACTTGCTCGAGTAGGCTTTTGCGTTAGCCGGCGCCATCGGCTCCATGGTCTGCGGCTCATTCAGCGCCCTCTTCGCCCTACGTCCTCGGCGCCGTTCTCGGCGTGTACTACTCCCGGGGACGAAGCCCACATGAAGAGGGAGATCGCCAAGTACTGTTATCTTCTCATAGGTGTCTCTTCCGCTGCCCTCCTCTTCAACACGGTGCAGCACTTCTTCCGGGGACGTGGTGGGGAGAATCTGACCAAACGGGTGAGGGAGAAGATGCCGACTACAGTGCTCGCAACGAGGTCGCCCTGGTTCGTGCGGAGGAACACAGCAGCGCCAGCTAGCCGCCCGCCTCTCTCTCGACGCCTACAACGTGCGCTCCGCCATCGGAGACCGCATCTCCGTGATCGTCCCGTAACTCGGCGCTCATGATGGTCGCTTGCACGCGGGCTTCATTTTTGGAGTGGCGCTTGGTCCCTGGTCCCGATCGCCGTTCTCCCCTTCGTCATCGCAGCCACCGTCCTCCCGTAAAAATGTTCATGCATGGATTCTCCGGGGATTTGCAGGAAGCCCACGCCAAGGCCACGCAAATAGTCGGCGAGGCGGTGGGCAACGTCCGAGCGAGGGAGGGAGGGAGGGAGAGAGAGAGGGAGGGGGGGGGAGGGCGGGACGCGGTAGCGAGCGAGGGAGGGAGACCGGGAGGGAGGGAAGGAGGGAGGGAGGGAGGGCGGGAGAGAGAGGGAGGGAGGGAGGGAGGGAGAGAGACGGAGGAAGGGAGGCGGGAGAGAGAGGGATATAATTTCTTTCTCTCCCCGCAGACTTAATTTAAGTCCATGTCAGCGGATGGGATAGATTGAGGAAAGAGAAAAAAGGTTGGAATAGATTAGGGAAAACTTTAAAAGGTTGGGATAGATCCTGCTATTAATCCTTTTTTTAATTACGCAGTCATTTCAACCATTTTTTAATGTGGATTCCAACCATAGTCGCTCGTCTTTTCTATTACTAGGAAGCCGTTAACAGTCTCCACTAGAAATTCTTCTACTTTCAAACGTGTTCCAATCAAACCCTAGCTTTTTCCCGCCAAAGGAAATGCGTGCGTTCATCCTCTCTCACTTGCGCCGACGCTTTAATCTTGTTGACCTCCAGAGATCCGGATATTGCTCGATCTCTTCGAGGATTCCTTTCGCCGACGAAGGAAAGGAAAGCGATGTGCCTCGTAGGGGAAAATGGCTCACTCTGCCTCCCTTCTCGCTCGGCGAGGAGTCAATCACGGCTCTAAAGTGGATCCGCCGTTGCTGCCCTTCAATTACGGAGAGCCTCCTGCGGAAACTCTTCCGTTTAAGGCAGGTTTGGCCATAAAACTCTTGCAATTCAGATGCCTATTATGGGGTTTCTCGCTTGTTCTTTTCTTTATCATGCACTGCCAATTCACGAGTTAAGGGGTAATCGAGTTTACATATTTCAGCATAATTATCTGTAATAATTATATATTTTTTCATGATAAATGTTAATCATCACTGGTCTCTGTGAATATAAAATAGTGAGCGATCACCATTGCATTGAGTAGAACAAAATTTCCTCCTGGCTTTGGTCAATTACCAGGTTTCTCTCTTCAAGGATCACTGCGGCTACGCCAATTTATTGCTTTAAAGACTACGAATTGGTAATAAAAGTGTGGAAGAATATTTTAATCCTCTCGCATTTCTTTGCATTTGAGGAGGTGAGTTCGTTATCAATGTATCACATCAATACTTCGACCCTGATGCATTTTTGTGAGTTTAACTGGATTGCAGCATTACTGTACCAAATGGTCTGATTTTTATAAGATGTTACTATTTTCTTTTTCCATTGACAGTTTATTGTTTTAGAGATAGTAGATTGATTATAAATGTGTCAATTTTAAATTTGACCTTATTTGCATTTCAATGATTTCCGATGGCTTGCAGACTTGATCTATCAAATCATTCCCTTTCATAATATCTTATTAGTTTCTGGTACCGTTAAAAAGGGTCTTATGAAAAATTGAGCGGGTCTGCTTCCAAACAAACTTTCTCGTGTATTAAAAATTAGGTTTGCTGTACTAGTAAATTAAAGCACGTGTAGCATGGTGTACTCTTCTCTTATGCTGTTTGCTAGTATATCTTCAGGTGCGACGAGTAAAAGGGAACCCTAGTTCTTCAGATCCTCCACACTTACTCCAAAGGGTATTATTCTTTCATAAATTTTTAGGGTTATCGATGTTCAATGCTTTTTTAAAAACTTTTCAACGATTTATTTAGGTCTCAGGGAAAGAACCCTTGAATTTTGGAGATGTGATCCACTTACCTGTGACAGTCAAAGAATTCATCAAAGAGAAGAAGGAATTCCGCTTCACCGAAGAGGAGTTTGACTATATCCGCTGTCTAGTTCTGCACATGGTAAAATTTTTGTCAGTATATTCCACATTTTTAATCTTTCATCTTTATGAATTATGTTCATGTGATGGTTGTATGGAAAAGGACGAATCAATCATTGCAGTGAACAAACCATCTGGATTACCGGTTCAGGTAATCACATTTTCTTCTGGTTTCATTAAATGGTTTATGCTAATTTTGATGGAATGATTTTAGGGTGGAGTTGGTATAAAACTAAGTATGGATATGCTGGCTGGAGCATGTTTGAAGTATGATTATGAAGAACCACCTCGGCTGGTAATTTATTGAGAAGTCCCTAAAATTTTCAATTTCCAGTCTTCCTAGATTGTCATCAATTTTCTCTTGTTTACTATATTTATTAAGATCCGAGTCATTCATGTTGATTAAGCTACGGTTAATGGATTGAATTTTTCCGGATCCTTATATGCAAAGATCTACTGAGAAGGACTCAGAGTTGATCGACTATTTGATAAAATCCGTGATTGATCTCTATCAGTCAGTCAATCATGACTGTTTGATACCCAATCCTTTAATTGATTGTGTAATTGTGGCGATTCTATGATATTAATTACTGGTAGAATCATGAACATATAAATTTCTCTGATACCTTAGTAAATAAATCAGAAATCAACCTCATTATTGAAGTGTTTTTTTTTATGAAAAATTATTGAAGTGTTTTCCCTCTTAAGTATAAGAGAGACACTGGAGTGGAGAACTCCATAGTTAAGTGTGCTTGCGCTTGGTCAGTGTAGGGATGGGTGCCCTCCGGGGAAGAGGGGCACTGTACTGGAGAATGACTCTGGAGATAAGCATGCTCATGCTTGGGCATGGCAGGGATGGGTGACCTCTTGGGTGGAAAGAAGAGGTTACTTGTACTGGTTGATCATCAATTTGGGCTGATCTTCCTTTGTAACTTTCACAAAAAAAATATTGAAGAAGTTTTTTTGTTTCTTTAAAGACAACTGAACTTCTATATTGTATGACTGAAGTCACATGCTTTAAGAATACTGTTTGAGAACAGTGAAAAAGAATATAAAAGAAGCCATGAAAAAGTTTTTTCCCATGTTGGAGATGTGAAGCTGAGTTAAGATATTGAATGAATGCTTCAAAGATAACTAAACCTTTGCAGGTGCACCGTTTGGATAGAGAGAGTAGCGGAGTTTTGGTCCTTGGCAGAACTCAATCAAGTGCTTCTCTTCTTCATTACGTCTTCCGAGAGAAAACCCATGGAGCTTTCGATGCACGTAAATATTGTAATTGAGCTTTTGATTTCAAAATCTCCTTAAATAAGTAAAAGTTCTTTGTTGCTTTCTCTGTAGGAAATGGGAACTGATCAGAGAATCTTGAAAAAGAAATATTGGGCTTTAGTTTTTGGAAGTCCGAGGCATTCAAATGGCGTAATCACCAATCCACTTGTAAAGGTTTGCTCACTTTTTAGAGAGAGAGGGCACAAATTTCCATGAGTGTGCAGGCATATCCAAAAATAGATACACAGCAAGATACTGAGAAAAAGTCAGCACCACTTCACGAGTACAGCAAGAAATTCTATGAAATATAAAAGATAGCCACGCAGAGATATATAGACAATGAGAGAGTATCATTCCATGGGTGATAGATAGAGAGAGATGGGAGAGATGGGATAGCTACACGTGGAAACTTTAAGATTGATAAGTAAATAGATAGAGAGAGAGATGGGAGTGCACATTTACCGATTTGCTTCAATACAAATATCTTTTATTGTTAAATAGATTCTGTTAGTTGTTGATCTAAATGAGATCCTAGACCATATCTAGGATAATTCTTTAAGAAAATGAAATGATTGTCATCCAAACAGGAAAGCAATTTCAGAAGAATTTTGCTGCCCCCCAAAGAAAAATGAAATCTGTGTTTGAAAGCCTCTCTACTCTTGTGATAGGTTCCAGAATTCAAGATTCACAAGTGTGAACTTGAATTGAAATATCCAAGAGTTTTCTCAGAGAAAGAATTGAAGATGAGTACAAGAATGATCTCGAGATTAATCGAGATTGAAAAGTTGATACACAAATCAGTCTCCTCACCCATTGATGCCTCCTTCAAGAGTGGGTCCCACTTTCCTCCTCTGGTTTCCCAAAATTAAGCGACAATGAGCTGAATGAGGAAATTGAATGGGTAAACAACTCACATGACGAAGCACATGAATCACAAGACTCTATTGACCAAGAACAGACTTTGGCAGGAAAACAAGAAGAGCGACATCTATACATACAGCAGTATCAAGGAGGGGGCTATCTTAATGACCAATAGCCCTAAACCTGACAATGGAAATGAATGCAGAAGGAAGGCCCATAAAACCATTTTTTTGGAAACTCCTAACTAACCATGGGAACTTTGGATTGATTGTGTTTTTGATCATGATCACAATCACAATCATGGTCCTATTGAAGAGAGGCATGCTTCATATATGCCTCCTACTGCAGTAAGAATTACCCAGACATCCTTAATCTACCTAATGACCAAAATACCCTTATCCCTGACAATGGAAATGGATTCAGAAGGAAGGCCCAACAAGACCATGGAACTATAAACTAGTGATCAGAACTTTGGATTGATTACGATATCGAGAATCATGATCCCAATCAAAATTGTGTTCCTCTGTTGATCATGATCGCTGATTGATTGTCAGGTTGACTGTGATCTGTGACTATCTTTGTGGGATGTTGGATGAATCTGATTACTGATCCAATTGCTGACATTAGAGTGAATCATTATTTTTCTCCCCAATCTTCCTTCTGAGTTTACCCTTAATAATAGTGGATATGATCTTCTATTCCCCACTAATTACCATGACAAAACGACCTTCCATTTCGTGTTTAAAAAAAAACTGACAAAAATAGTTTGTTTATTGTCATTAAGCGGGCAAATACTAATCGAATTATTTATTGCAGATCCATTCGGAAAATAATCAAAGTGAAAGGATCATGCTGGCAGATCTTGATGATCAGGTGCCATCTCAACAAGCTATGACAGAATACAAAGTTATCAAATCTTTTTCTGGTAAGAAGACATCAATTTGGCTTGATAATTGTTTAAAACTATGGTTTTTCTTTCACCTGATTAAAAATCATTGCTTAATTTTCCTTTGTTGATGAAAAATGTAGGTAGGTAGAAAAGTCAACAACAAAAAGCGAGTTAATTTACTTTCTTCTGATTGTTTCTCTTCAGGTTTCACATGGTTGGAGCTCTGCCCGATGACAGGAAGAAAGCATCAGGTCCCTAGCTGGCTTCTCTCATCCAATCCTTTCTCTTTCTTCTCTCATCCCTCTCTCTCCCCTCTCGTATCTTCTGTGTCTTCTTTCTCTCTAATCTCTTCTCCATGAGTGTTTTCTTTCTCTCTCCTCTCTCTTCTCCCTCCTGTCTATTCTTTCGATCTCTTATCATTTCTGACCTCCTCTTTCTGTCACTTGTGTCTTCTCTCTCTTCTGTCTCTCTTCCTTGCTTCTCTTATCTCTTCTCTCGCTGGCTTATCTCTCCCTTCACTCTCTTCTCCCTCTCTCTATCTTCCCTCTTCTCTCATTCTTTCTCTTCCCCCCTTTCCCTCATGTATTGCTTCTCTCCCTCTTCTCTCTTTCTCTCTATACTCCCTCTCTCGCATTTCTTCTCTCCCTTGTTTTTTCTCTCTTCCCTCTCTCTCGTATTCCTTCACGTCCTCCCCTCTCTTCCCATTCTCTCTCTCTCTCTCTCTCTCTCGTATTTCTCCTCCCTCTCTTCCCATTCTTTCTCTCTCATATTTGTTCTCCCTCCCGTCTCTCTCTCAGTCTCTCATATTTCTTCACTCCATCCTCTCGGTCTCTCTCTTCCCATTCTTTCTCTCTCTCATATTTCTTCACTCCATCCTCTCCATTTCTCTCTTCCCTTTCGCTCTCTCATATTTCTTCACTCCATCCTCTCCATTTCTCTCTTCCCTTTCTTTCTCTCTCTCATATTTCTTCACTCCATCCTCTCCATTTCTCTCTTCCCTTTCTCTCTCTCTCATATTTCTTCACTCCATCTCTCTCTTCCCATTCTCTCTCTCTCCACTCTTATTTCTCTTCCCTATCTCTCTCCCCCTCTCATAATTTCTTCGCTCCATCCTCTCCGTCTTTCTCTTCCCTTTCTCTGTCGTTCATATTTCTTCTCTCCCTCCTATATCTCTCTTCTCTCTCTTCCCTATCTCTCCCCCGTCTCTCATATTTCTTCACGCCATCCTCTCCACTCATTTTTTTCTTCTCTCACTCTCTATCCAACGTGCAACTCTCAGCTGCGCGTCCACTGCGCGGAGGCCCTGGGAACTCCAATAGTGGGGGATTCGAAGTACGGCTGGTCTATGCACAAGACATGGCGTCCCTTCTCACCATCATCCAACCATGACGACGGGAAGATTTCAGAAAACCCCAGAAATTCCGGGTCATTTCCATTCTGGGCCCTGGAATTGGTGGGAAAGAGCATCCTGGAAGAAGAGCCCAGTCTTCATCTCCACTGCCGTGAGATGGTCGTGCCCGACATTTCAGTAGCCCTGCGCCGTCGGATTCGAGCTCCAACATCTGACGACTGGGATTTCTCCGAGGTCGAGGGGCTCCAGCTGGTCGCTCCTCTGCCTCCTCATATGGAGGCCAGCTGGGATGCTCTCAACTTTTCAATTTGAAGTTAGAGAGACAGAGCGTTTTCAGTAACGGTCTAACGGACAGTCCCAACTTGCTCTGCACCATAGAGAGAGAGAGAGGGAGAGGGAGACGGAGAGAGAGCGAGACCCCAAGAGAGAGAGATGCCAGGAACCGTCGATCCGTACCGTCAGATCGATGATGTGATTGGACATTCCGCGATAAGAGCAGCTTTCACTAATTCCAAGATTGCAGTTCCTTTCCCGTAGGTCAGTTTGAGAAAGATGACTGAATTTTGAAAATTTCCTACTTTCGACGGGTGCGAAGAGAGAGAGAGAGGGAGAACACGGAAATCTTCCTACTTTCGACGGGCTGAACACGGAAATTTTCAACCTTTAATAGAGAGAGAGAGACAGACAGATAGAGGTCAAGCAAAGAGAAAGAAAAACTGGTATGGATTATAACCTACCAATCCACCATGGACGCTGACAGAGATTCTAATGACGAGTTCATGTGTGGCAGGTCTCCTCGCAACTTGACAGCAATAGAAGGAGAGAGAGAGATAGAGAGAGAGATCGCTAGAAAGAGAGAAAGATGGAGAAAGTGAGAGATGGGGATAGATAGACTGAGAGGAGTAAGGCTTTAGAGAGAGCGAGAAAGAGATAGACTCGCACACACAGAGAAAGAGGGATAAATAGTTAGAGAAAAAGATGGAGAGAGAGAGAAAAAAAGAGAGAGACTCTGAGAGAAAGAAGTAGAGAGCGAAAGAGGGATGCACAGAGATAGAGATTGGAAAATACCTACCAACGTCAGTGACAGGCATGTGCAACTAGGAAAATTGTCAACTTTCAAGTTCTCACCGAGGTATGAGAGAGATAGAGAGAGAGAGAGAGAGAGACCTGCGTAGTAGTTTGCACACGGATCATGCAGGCTAGGAAAATTTTCTTTTTACACCGAGAGTGATGGCGAGTGAGACCCACCGCCAGCAGCTCAAGAGACACGGGCAGCCCGAGTCCAGCCAGGTCGACGCGCGAAGATGAAGGAGCCCGGCTTTTGGCACGCGGCCTAGACGCGAGACGACACCGACCTACTCTTCTTCTTCTTTTCTTCCTCTTCTCCTCGGATTATGGGGGTCTCGCATTTGTGCGTTAGAGGACCCGCTTATGTTGTGTGTGTGTTTGTGTTTGTTTTTCCTTTTGGGTTTATGTGGGTCCCTATTCGGGAGGTCCACTTAAACCCCAAAAGGAGAGGGCCTCAAGTAGGTCCACCCTCCCTTAGCCCACTGGTGGGCCCTATATAAGGGAGGGTAGGACCTCCCCTCAACCCTAGTTGTTATTGTTTTGTTGCGCCGTTTTGAAGTTCAGAGTATCTCGTAGTTCTTAGCACCTGTTAGAGAAGCCGGGAGTGAGAAGAGAGGAAGGAAGAAGGAAGACCGTGATAAAGGAGGACGACGGCTTCGGTTTGTCATTCCTGTGCGTGAGGCGACGACGAGGGAAGCAGCCGGAATCGGAAAAGGGTGGGGAGGACGACGACGTCCAAAACCCCCTGCCCTCGAGAAGGCGGACGGACGTGACGCCTGTCCCCGCCTTCCGAGTTATCGGCCACAACCCTCCCGCTTACACGAGGAAAGGCCGTCTTGCCGGTGGTTCCCTCACCATCCTCTACCGCCTCCGTTCTCCCTCCCGCTTCAGCTATTCGACTACCGTCCTGGTAGACTTCCGCATCTTCGGAAACTTCGGAACCGCCACGGAAGAAGCGCGGAACGGCGAGTCGATGCGGACGTAGCATCCCTCTCCCGTGAAGCAGGACCTCACTCCGTCGCGGGCGTTCGGTTTACGCCCGACGTATTCCCGCAGAAGGTAGGTGACGCTTGTCCTCCCCTCTCTCCTCTCTCTCTTGACGCCTTCTTGACTGCCCCTGACACCTGTGCATCTGCCGACCCTCCACGTTCCCCCATCCTTCGCCAACTGCACCACGCTGCGCCCAACCTTTCCCGCCGCACGCGATATTTCCCGCAACACCCCCCCCTTATTTCCGCAACACTCCTCATTTCCGCAACACTCCCGTGACCGTCCGACACAGGCCGTCACACTCTCTTCCGTACAGTATCCTCCCCTCGCCCACGATTTCTTCCGTTACGCTCCTCCCGCCCAACCTCTTCCCTGCACCGTTCTCTCTCTTTACCTGCCGCCCTACCCGCTGCTCCGCTGCCTCTCTCCCATCCCATTTCCTGCCCGTGTTTACCCTCCTCTACAATGACCCTCCTACCTGCACTTTGTGGTTTCCTGCTTCGCGTGGTCCGCCGCTGACCGCCTCGTATCGGGACCATTTCCACGACCCTCTCCACCTTCCTAAAGTGTGAGTGGACTGCTGACTGTACCTGGGTTGACGGAAGTTCAGTACGCTGCAACGACTATCCGACGACGACGACGCGCCGTAACCGGAAGGGTCTGATCTCCAGCTCTACGCGTCATTCTTCTTCGGACACCTCTGTCACGTCGAATCGCCGCCACGTCACAACCCGTCGGGCTACGCAGCTCCGAAGGTTAACTCCGTACCCTTCCCTACTTCCGTTCAATTATCTTTCGAAGGATTCTCTTGGCTTGCTTCCACCGCCTTCAGACGAACGTAGACAGGATAGACTCGATATTAGGATTAGGATTTCTGATGCCGCGTCAGACCCGCCACTGATCGTGAGCAGCCATTTGGGTCTTCTCACGACGACTGTTCCGCCGTCTATCCGGACGTGGACCGGCCGGGTCTCAATTTTGCCCTTGTCGAGTGTTTTCCCGGGTTGTTTGGAGTTGACTTTGCTTATTGGCACGCTTGCTTGTACTTAGGTTAGGGAATCGACCTAGAGTCGTTAGGTCCCACACCACTACGGATCGGGCCAACTGCTCCATCCACCTGACGTCGAGTCTCATTGATCGGGTACGAGGGTCTACACCCCTCATCCTGCATCAGAGAGAGAAATAAAGAGAAACACAGACTGCAGAAGAAGTCAAAACTTGAAAATCTCCCAGGGAAATCGTCAACTTTCAAGTTCTCACCGAGGTATGAGAGAGATAGAGAGAGAGAGAGAGAGAGAGAGAGAGACCTGCGTAGTAGTTTGCACACGGATCATGCAGGCTAGGAAAATTTTCTGTTTACACCGAGAGAGAAATAAAGAGAAACACAGACTGCAGAAGAAGTCAAAACTTGAAAATCTCTTTCAGAGAGAGAGAGAGAGAGAGAGAGAGGGCGCTAGAGGGAGAGATGCGACTTCGCTCAAGGACAAACAGGGGAGTAGGTCACACAGGAAATACCTCTCTGACTTACTCCATGACGACCCACACCCACATACAATATGATAGAGCCCTCTTTACGTTACCCTCGAAAAAGGGAAGAGCAGCTCACACGTGATTTAGAAGCAACAGCATTTTTTCTCTCTCTCCTCTCTCTACCCTTTCCCACAAAAAAGTAAAAGGAAAACAACGCCCTCTCTCTACTCTCTTGCTTTATCCTTCTCTCTCAAATCTCTAACCCTCCCGATAGAGTAGAAAACAGCATCCTTCTCTCTCTACTCTCTAACCCTCCCACAAAGGTGAACAAATAACAAAAACAGCATCCATCTCTCTCTTGCCTTCCCCGCAAAAGAAGAAAGAATCAAAACCAAGATCCTTCTCTCTCTACTCTCTAGCGTTTCCGACAAAGAGGCACAAGTCAACCGAACTCTGACGTCAGCGGGGGTTGGTGGCGCCACTCCGGAATAGCCTTCAATTTAAAATGAAGAAATGGTCCTCACGATCAAATTACCCACTCCACCAACACCGAGAGAGCCTTCTTTCTCTCTCTATAAATTCAGTGGACTAAGGCTGATGATCTGTATTCCTACTTCTTTCTCTCGCTTGTTGCTGGTGTCTGTGGAGAATGGGCGCCGCGGTCATCGAGGAGAGGAAGGTTACTGGATGGGCTGCCAGGGATGCATCTGGGATTCTCTCTCCTTACACCTACACTCTAAGGTGCAACGACGTTGCCCTCCCCTGTACTCTCTCTCCATCTCTCTCTCTCGGTGTGCCTCCTACTTCTGTCTGTCTATTATGTCTCCTAGAGATTCTTGGTGTAGGACATGGAGTGTTGCCCTCTCTCTCTCTCTTGCTATTTATATTTGAACTATCTGTCCATCCGTCCATCTAACGCTTCATAATCGCATGGCCAACAGGGAGACTGGCCCTGATGACGTGCTAATCAAAATCCTCTACTGCGGCATATGCCACACTGACATCCACCAGCTCAAGAACCATCTTGGCGCGTCCAAGTACCCCATGGTGCCCGGGTAAGACTGTTGACTCTCTCTCTCTCTCTTTCCATCCATACCTGGCTCTCTCTCCTTCCCCCAAACTTACTTTTGTCCCGCGCAGGCACGAAGTGGTAGGAGAAGTGGTGGAGGCTGGATCGGAAGTGACGCGGTTTAAGCCCGGGGACATAGTCGGCTCTGGGGTGATCGTCGGCTGCTGCCGCGCTTGCTCCGCCTGCTCGGCCAACGTCGAGCAATACTGCAACAAGAAGATCTGGTCCTACAACGACGTCTACACCGACGGCCGCCCCACCCATGGCGGCTTCGCCTCCGCCATGGTCGTCGACCAAAAATTCCTCGCCAAGGTCCCTAACACGATGTCACCGGACCAGGCCGCGCCACTCCTCTGCGCCGGAGTGACCATCTTCAGCCCTCTCCGCCACTTCAATCTCACCACCCCCGGGCTTCGGGCCGGAATACTGGGACTCGGTGGAGTGGGCCACATGGGGGTCAAGTTAGCCAAAGCCATGGGCCACCACGTAACCGTTATAAGCTCTTCAGACAAGAAACGAGATGAAGCACTGAATCATCTGGGGGCTGACGACTACATCTTGAGCTCGGATACAGCCCAGATGGGCCGGGCCGAGGTGTCTCTGGACTATATAATAGACACGGTGCCTGTGTTCCATCCTCTGGAGCCATACTTGGGACTGCTGAAACTGGACGGGAAGTTGATCCTCAATGGAGTGATCAACGAACCGTTGAAGTTTCTCTCTCCAGTAGTGATGCTGGGGAGGAAGACGATCACCGGAAGCTTCATTGGGAGCATGGAGGAGACGCAGGAAGCATTGGATTTCTGCGCCAGCCGAGGGATCAGTTCCTCCATTGAGATCATAAAAATGGAGTATGTCAACAAGGCTCTGGATCGGCTAGAGAGGAACGATGTAAGGTACCGGTTTGTCATCGATGTCGCAGGTAGCAATCTGTGATCTGATGATAACCTTTCTCTCTCTATCTTTTGTGATCTCCTCTGTTTCTGTTATTTTTCCTCTTTTCTGATAATGTAAACGCGTGTCGAGCTTGTGAAGAGAGTTTGGAAATGGAAAAGAAAAAAGAGATGCGATGATTACAGTACAAGTCATTCCTTACCGGATCCCTCGTATGTTGAGAGGAAGAACGAGCTCTGATTTTTCTGAAGAAACCTGCGAGAAATAAATAGGCTTATGGAAAACGTGAGAGGCAAGGATAGAAAGGTGAATAGCTATGTACACAGAATACGTCTATAAATATATATAGAGAGAGATATACGCACTTGAGAAACTCGGATAATTTCTGCTGCAATTTGGAGAGAGCATCTTCTTCCATTTGGATGTGGATAAGTAGTTCTGGGAGCTTGACTGTTACACATATTGAGCAAATATCATAAAAAGGAGAAATCAAGAAATATAAGAGAGAGAGCGAAGAATAATAATAAGAAGAAGAAGACAGAGAAGCGAAGAAAGAACAGTGAGCGAAGTAGAGATGTAAGAGGGGGGAGAGAGAGAGCGAGGGAGTAGGGATTCAGAAGTAATGAACGAAGAGAGAGAAACAGGAAGACAGAAGAGAGAGAAATGAGGCAAAGCAGTAGAGAAGGAAGAGAGAGAGGGGAGCAAAAAGAGATAAAGAAGCCTGGGAGAAACAGAGATTACAGGAGAGAGAGAGCGTACCAAAGAGACGAAGTAGATGTTCCGCACCATAGACAGACGACGGAGACACTTTATCAGAAACAGCTTCCTGATACTGCTCCCGCTCATTTTTGTAAAGCAGCATGGCTACTAATGCCTTGTCAAAGTAGCAGCGGAGGCCCTTCAAAATCTCCCCCACCGAATCAGCTATCCTGCAAAACCCCCATTACACAAATCCCGCATCAGAAAGATGAACCATCGTAAATAATTCAATTTTTTTCTAAAAAAAATAAGGATATTTGATTTACATGCCATCTTTTTTCATCCGATGCTCGAGGTACTTCTTCAATATGTCATCAACGTTCGGGTTCCGAGGAAGCTTCACCAGCTGCAATAGTGGCAAAATTCAAGAACATATAAAAAATTTGAACATTTGAATATCTTGCTGGATGAAGAGAGTAGTGATGAGAGAAAGATAAAGAGGGAAAATCCAGTAACCTTTTTCTGCTGAGTGACGTAATCCCAGTCATCAACCAACTGCTTTTTCAATGTCAACGGTAACTGCAGTGTCATGAGTTTCTCGGAGGGCTTACTATCCTCCTAAAAAGTCAAGTATTTCAGCAATTGGATGGAATGAATGGAAATTTAGGGAATATTAATAATAAATTTATACAAAAAACCAAATATAACAATGACCATCCACTCAATCATCTCAGCTATTCTTGAAGAACATGACATAAGGTAATTTCCTAGGATTACACACTCTCTCTCACTGGTCTAGAAATATGAATTGAGTATGGTTCTTTATTTCTGATTTGAATTTATCATAGAAGAAGTCAAAACAGGAGGTTATGATCCTTGTAATAACAGAGATATAGGCACGGACTGTGAACGTGCCAAAAGAATAAGAGGGTTGACTAAAAGAGGTTACAGATAGGGAAGGCTGATCCTGATCGAACAATGATCCGATCTGGATTGATGTCCATTCAATCTACTTCAATTCATGCTCGACAATGGGATTGATTGGCCTCTTGTGGAATCATGCTCAATGATCCGATCGTCAGATCGACAAAATAGTCAATCTATGGCCACTAAGGATTCTCAATCATCAGATCACATCCAATGCCCAAGATCATTGGATAGTCAGATCGTCAGTCTAGATTGACAAGGCATATGCTAAGATTGAGATTGCCGATCAAATTGCCAGATTGTCCAGCAATCCAAACTTCCATTCTCTAGTTATGGAGGAATTCTCAGAGGCTAACAACTGCAATAGATAAAGGAAAAAATTCACAGCAGAGGATCCCACAATTCTGTCTTGTCAACTGGGTTGTAAAGGTTCTGAAAGAAATGTATCTGCGCCTTTTCATTCCAAGGCCCCGAAGAAGCTGGCCAGTGATCACTTCAACTGTTTGAGTGTAAGGTAGATTCCAAAACTGAACAGGTCGGTGTTCTGGGAGAAAGCAGATAGCTGGCATTTTTTTGGCAATTGTATCAAGATTTAGACTTGGAGAAGAATGAATTTGTTTCTCAGTTCAATAAGCAATTGCATCAGGTCCATCCATTCCTTTACATCTCTCCCTGGACTCTACATTCTTCCTCCGCTCAAAGATTCATTGACACTTGAATCTCGTTGTATGCATCCCTGAGAGAAGACTTGAGTTAAGATCGATAAGGAGCCCATCAGGGATTGAGAGAAAATTTTCAAGGTCACTTTCCCGTAAACCGCCATCAGAGTAAAAGGACAACATTGCCCTCGCAACTAGTTTATTCATATCCCTAGTCCAGAATTAGCTAAATATTCAGATCATAATACAATATAATGCAGAGTTCAGATAGTTTATGCCAATTACAAGCACCTCAAATCTGAGGGAGACTATCGTTCCTGATGAAATGAACTATATTTAAGTTAACATAATTTCTCAGAAATACAAACCCCTTGAAAATTTCCAATCAATGGACATGCAAACTGCACAATTGAAAGCTCTAATCTACAGGAGATCTCTACAGGGAATTGATGTCCTCATAATTGAATGATCATGATTGATGCAAGTATCAAAGGTATAATTCTGAATGGTAGAGGCGGGAAAATCAATTGCAATCTTTGAGAAAATGTAACTGAATAGTTCAACGAGTTGAATTGACTCTGTTAACAAAAATAGAGAGAGCAGTGCCACAGCACTCTCCCAAACTCCCATATTTCACAAATGATCGCTCTTAAGATAGACAGACAGATAGATAGATTGATAGGTTGGTAGGGAGTTATGTAAAGAGAGAGAGAGAGAGAGAGAGAGACAATCACTTGGTTTTGGCAAGCACGATCGCCTCATTATACTGATCAGATCTGCTGACCTGATTTGATTCCCAACCCTATTAAACAACTTATTGGGACATAACCTCTAGTAATTTTTATGGGAATTCAAAGAATTTAGTTATGATGTTAACCTCTTAAATGATTGCGGAGTTTCTGCTTATTGTTCTTTAATGAAAACATAATCTGAGTAATCTAAGATGCACGCAAGTAAGACATACCTCTGCACCAGATTGTCCCTTGCGCTTCTTCCCTTTAGACACTGCACAAGAAAACGATACATAACAGCAGTTAATTTTCTATGATGGCTGAAGGCAGAAAATAGTGCAAATAAATAGTAACACTTATTATTTCCGTGACATTATATTTGCGTTATTGTTATATTTTAAGTTACCTATTATTTCATATTATATGTACTTTGTCTAGTAACCATTACAATGGTAACATTGTAGAGCCCCTATTTAAAGGGCCTTTTACAATCAAATTCAACACTTTCAGACTAAGTTTGTCCTCGAGGCAGCAGGGGACCTACTATCTCAGTCCCTCTATCCACTGATGTACCCTCGAGAGGTAAAATAACAAGTTCAGACTGCAATTTATTATGTAAATATAAGCAATATAAATTCAATATCGACTATAATGAGACATAAGCTATTCATAAAACAGCCTTTCACATACTTGATTTTTAGAAGTCACACACGTTCAAACTTCAATAAAATATCCTAAATTGAAAATTTACTCGATGGCACTGGCAAGTGTAAAGAAATGGGCATCAGGGACAGTTAAGGAAATACCACTTACAATTTGTTTTTGGATCTTCCTTCTCAGCCTTTACCTCTGAACATCGCCAATGCCAAAGAATAAAAGAGAAAATTTCAAGTTATTTCAACGCCATGCTAAATAATAAAGTACTTGACAAAATAGAAATTGAAATTTTACGAGCAAGTAAAATGTCACAGGCTGACATATCTGGGAAAGAGAAATTTATCTAAATCAGGTCCAAGCCTGATAGATTTAGCAGTAGAGATTCACAATATATGATCTGCCACCAGACCGTTACAAGTTTCACAAAGTAGGAGGTGAATCATGTCGATAGAGAGAATAAAAAAGTTCACCAGCCCCAAGAGTAACCTGAATCTAGATGATAAATTAAAGATCGTGTGATAGTTTCTTGTCTTCATATGTGCAAGCAAAGATGTCAATCTCTTGATTGTAACAATCGGTTTGCATGAGAAACAAAGCTGGAAGTAGACAAACCATTAGATCCCTTGGGCTTGTTTTGAGGTGAACGCATGGATTTCATGTTGTTTGCTCTACCACTCTTATTGAGGGCTTTTTGCTTCTCAACATTTTCCTGGGTAAACTTCAACAGCCGACTGCTCTCAATCCACTCATCCCAGCTGCAGAAAAGGTTCATTTTAGAAGAAGCAGTTGAAATTAGCCATAATTTCTAGTACACTATGCCAGACAAGCCATCTTTCTGAAAAAGAAGTCAAATTATCTGCCAAAGAATAAAACTTCATGAATGCCATGTGGATTCTGGTAAGGCTTGGATTATTATCAATATTACAAGAAAACAGCACAGGAGAGTACCTTGGTCAGAATCACAAGGTGATGTGGCCAATCAATAGGCATCACATCACTTCGTTCAAACAAAAGGGCTATGAGTAACTACCTAACATGATAAATAAGAAGCATCAATTCATTAAGAAGAATCTTGAGAGAGCAAGAGGAGTAGTTCTCAAATTGCAGTTCCCCGGATTCTTGATCCTCAATAGAAATAGAACCTGCTGCTGTTCTTTTTCTTGAGAAACTTTCATGTTGAGAGCATTGCAATGAGATCTTGATGTAGCCCAGAATGGAGCCCAAGAGCCTATTTTGGATGAAGCTGAGATAGCCCACTTCAGTAGCCCATTTGAAGCTTACTAGGTCTGAAGAGAATCTCTAGAAGTTATCAATATCAGCAGACAATCACCTAGGGAGATTAAATGTTCTTGATAGTTGACAATATCTACAGAATATCTCTGTTGAGGCCTGACAAGGCCTAGAAATTTTACTTTTTCTTTTGTCAATTTTATGCCTGACATGTATATTGTCAGAATTATATTTTCAATACTTTTGAGTTGTCTTTTCAAGGGTCATGTCACTTAAACGACCCTTCACTTTTTGAGGCCTATATAAGACCCCCATTGTAACCCCTGAGGGCACTTTTGAAGTTACTCTTTTTTTAAGAGCTTTGCTTTTTCCCCCTTTAGTGTTCTCCGTGTTTGAGAGTGCTCACGTACTTATGGATTTAAGTATAACCCCTAAAGTGTTCTCCCTGTTTGAGAGTGCTCCTGTGCTTGTGGATTCAAGTATAACCCTTTAAGTGTTCTCCATATTTGAGAGTGCTCATGTGCTTCTGAATTCGAGTATAACCCCTTGTGGATTCAGACTCTAACTGTTCTTGTAGAGTAAGGACTGTTGATTCAAGTCAATGTTCTACATTGTTCATGTGCTAAGACTGCCTCAGATCTAGCACCTAACTAAATTCACTATACAAACTTGCTCCGAGAATAAAGTTCTCGCTGCAAACTATTGATATGCCCAAAGGTGAAATTCTGAAGGGCATTTATTAGTTGGGTATCATCCTGTTCAAGCATTACCTCTTTACTAGTTAACTATTTTTTGAGGAATTATCTGGTCCAAGAGGTCGGAAATGAAGCATAACTAATAGTTCTGTCAACAGTAGCAGCTGAAAATTTATTATAGCAATGCTTCATTGCCCTTTAAAAAGTCTTACTGGGAAAAACATACAGGGAGAGAAGGGGGATCTCCAAAAAGATTCTGGTAAGGTGCTTCTACTTGTCTACAGTAGGCATGCGAGGAAGGAGCCACCAGCACACGGCCCATGGGGGGGCACTGGTGATGGCCCCCCAAGGACCGTCAGGGGCCTAGACAGGAGAGGAGCATTGATTTCAATTGACGCTAGAGTGCACATCAGAGGGAGGTGAGACCTCATCCAGAAAAACCTAGGAGACCTGGGAGCACTCTCAAATCAGCTCCCAATAAGAGAAGTTGTCCACAGCAACATCTCCTCCATCCTCTCTTCCTCTCACTCTCCATCCAATACCTCTTCATCTGTCTCTCTAGCTCTCTGTGACCATATTGATATCAGAGTATTTTGGACTGTTTGAGTTGGTTTTGCTGCATCAAATCAGGGTTCTTACCATATTCAATTACTAGTGATGTCAGTTTCTCATTTAAGTGTCAATGAACAAGCGGCATATTAAACTTACAAGGAAATAGAACTGACCAGCGTTTATCTAGTATATATCATTCATAACTACAAGAGTTATGTTGCAAATACAATTACTAACTCAATACCTCATAAGTCCTATACGGTAGGAAATCGTGAATTTAAAATAAACTTGAGAAACCTTGGTTTTAGTCATGTAAGAATAAGTATACAATGGGCCACCACAATAGAGTATGTCAATTAGGGTAAGTTGGGCGATGGACTACAGTGGGAGAGTATAGAAATGAAAGCTAAGAAGACTAATGGAGATATAATTTACACAAAAAGAGTCTGAGGATATCATGGATTATGGTTACAGTTGGGATCCCTTGAGGACCTCTCCTCCTCTCTATCTCTTTTAGATGAATATTTTTGTGTCTAGGCCTCTATCATCTTCTCATCATGGTCAAGAGGGCTCATCAGTATATGGAACCCATAAAATAAAATGTTACCAAGGAAAACTCCAAAAATTTCAGAAAGCAGTCAGACCTTTTGTTCCAGCCCTGCAAGAACAAGCCTCTAAAAAATTAGCCATTGATATAAATGCTTGAAATAATCTGATAACAATGTGATGAACAAAAGAGGTTCATCTTTTTGCTTAAGGATGATGAATAACTCACAAGATAATGGACATAGTATTTCCATTCATTGTCCCGGAACTCAACTTTTTGAACCTAAAATGTAGGAAATTGGAACCGGCAGACTGTTAGAGCTTTTCTGCAGAAAAGATAAAGCATGAGCACGAAAAAAAGTTTAATCCTCTTTGCAAAATTTTGAACATGAGTGCAACACTGAGTATGAATATTTTTCAGAGAGAATCACTTGCACATGTCTAAAGCCTGACAGAAATGAGAAAAAAGAATGCTTAATGAAAAAACCAAAAAACAGAAAACAAGAAAAAAAGCCATGGAAATGTAAGATTCAACAAGAGGCCAAGTAGAAAAGGGACAAACAAGCAAAACACATGTCACAATTAAGTGGATAACCTGTACCCCTGTACCGAGTTTTTCCTTAGAATATGAATATCTCATTTCACTCATGCGGAGATTTATGAATAATTCATCAAATTAAGCGCTAAATGAATACAGCAAAGTAGCAGCGTCTTTAGATTCACGACATCGAAGATTTAAGGATTGAAGATTTAAAGGATTCATAAAATTTCAGTCAATGTATCAATTCGGAATGCAAGTTATGAATCTGCCTTTGCGATCAAATCTTATTCAAGCATAAAACTTGGAGCAGATATTGAAAAACGTTTTAATAGCTAGTAATGCACAGCACCAAAAACCCTCAGGAAATGAAAAGTTCAATGAAGGACCATCCAAATAGTCGTGTCTGTCATGAAGAAATATACACGAATAAATATTAAGAGTGGAATTAAAATTAATAATCATGGCTAAAATTTTTCTGCCTAAAGCATCGAAGAGTGATTCAACTGAGAACATTACATAATCTACTTGAAATAGTGAAAATTATGCAAATTACAGCATCTAAGAGCGATTCAGCTGGGAACATCTAATGATCTGCTTGAGATACTAAATATTAAGCAAACCACAGAGTCAGAGCGATTCAGCAAAAAACGTTATGTGATCTACTTGAAAATTAAGCAAAATTACAGGATCAAAGCGCGATTCAGTTGTTAAAATTACAACATATACTTGAAATACTAAAAACTAAGCAAAATACAGCAGAAATAAGCAATTCAACTGAAAATATTTCATGATCTACTAGAAACACTAAAAACCAAGCATAATACATCATTAAAGAGCGATACACCAAAGAAAATTTCGTGATCTATTCGAAAACACTAAAAGTTAATAAAAATACAGAATCAAAGAGCGATTCAGAAAAGAACATTTCGTGATCTATTCGAAAATACCTTAAGTTAATAAAAATACAGCATCATAGAGCGATTCAGCAAAGAAAATTTCGTGATCAATTTGAAATTCTAAGAGTTAAGAAGAATACAGAAAAGCAGAGCGATTCAGCTAAGAACATTACAATATCTACATGAAATACCAAAATTTCTCCTTCAATTGATAAACATTTCTTCATCATGACCAGTCGTCGACAAAACCTGACTCTACAAGTCATTCGGCGATATATAGGACGCTCTTTCAGAAATCCATAACCCTAAGACTTCAAGTGATAATTCATTAACGCAAATAGCGGGAAATACGAGATTTAGAGATACTCTCACCTTGGACTCGTAAATACGAGGTCCGTGAAATGCAAGAACCTTCTCTCCTTCTTCATATACAGCTGGACTAGGCGGAGATCCCGATCCGGCGGCCAGATTTCCCGGGGACGCGGCTGCGACTTTGCTATCGCCTCCGTCTGCAGGACTCTCCTCTTTCACTGCTCTCCCTCCTTTTTCCGCTTCTTCCGTCTCCTTCGTATTTCCCATCTCTCTCTTTCTCTCTCTCTTTAACGGCTTAATTGGAGATTTTAAAAACCGGTGTGTCCGCTGCTCCGGCGGATTTCCGAACTCCGGTCTCTGCGAACTCTCTTCGGGCCTATTCGGCCCCAAAAATATTAACAGGATATTCCGCGGGGCATCACTTTAATAAGATCTATGTCACCCCGCCAGGACATCATACCGCGGATCCTTGTAGTAACTATGTGCACACGGTGTTCGAAGTGTTTCAATCATGATGACATCATTTCACAACCTCCATGTCTGGATCCCACCACTTCTCTACACCTCGACCACCTAAAAACACTGGGCCTTCCCTCTCTGCTCTGCCTCTCGCACATGGAGCTCAACCGCCTGATCGCCGTCAGCCGGAAACCTCTTCGCCCTTACATTAAAACAATTTCCGCTGGAATCCCTAATTTACGGTCGCATCTGCCAATTCCGCCTCCGCGCTCTTGCTTTTCCTTATTTGGAAACTCCTGGAGTAGTAACGGCATCAGGTATGGTAGCATCAAGCAGGAGATCTCCAAAATTAGGGCACAGAACGGTCACTGCAAAGGCGAGCACGATCACGGCCCTAACTGTCAACACGACCACCACCATCATCACCATCACCACCATCACCATTGTGGACATGGTGGAGAGCTAACTGTGGCTCAGAAAGCGGTATTGAGGTTCTCCAGAGCAATAGGCTGGGCGCAGTTGGCGGATTTCTTGAGGGAGAATCTTCAGCTATGCTTCTGCGCCATGGCTTTGCTCTGTGCCGCAGCGGTGTCTCCATATTTTCTCCCCAAGTTCGCTGTGAAGCCTTTCCAGCAAGTCACGGCTTTACTTGCTTTTCCACTGGTTGGGGTACGTGGACAGTCTTTTGATGTTTTTAGACAAACTTACTTCCCAAGAAGTAGTGAGGTTTGTCCAAATCATGGAGAATAAAGTGTGTTTTTGTATTCTCTTAAGTAGGTGGACCTCTTTTTTCTCCATTTTTAGACAAATTTAGTTCCTACGTGGTAACGAGGTTTGCACGGTAATTATTTATGAATTTTTGTAGCGCAGATCGTCAATCTGATTGACGATCGGATTGAGGGGTCTCGATGCAATCATCGATCCAACCCACTTAACGGATCGAGGAATTCATCTACACAAAATAAATCTTGATTCCCCCTTGATCAGATCGGATCACCATTCGCTACTCAATACCAGTTACATAAATAGAGATATGAAGAGAAACACGTGTGTTCATTAATGTGTTATAGTCTAAACAATACTGGACTGTTTTTCCTGCGTTTTTTAATTAAATCAATTCCTAAGAGAAAAAATTTCGCTCATTTCATGAACAACAAATTGTGTTATATCTCTTAGCATGTGGATTTTGTTTGTGTTTTGAGACAAATTCAATCGCTAAGAAGTAGCAATGTTCACCAAAATCATTAGCGGCAAATTCTATCTGCATATTCTCTTAAGTGATTTTACTGTTTTTGCTTGTTTAGATTTCCTCGGCTCATGATTCCATTCTTGATATTGCGGCCGGAAGAGTGAACATTCATGTGCTTATGGCTCTGGCCGCCTTTGCATCTTTGTTTATGGGAAATGCATTGGAGGGCGGATTGCTCCTTGCAATGTTTAACCTTGCCCATATTGGTGAGGATTTGAAAATTTTGAATTCAGAGCATTCATGTGTCTTTATATCAATCCATAGATCCACTGAACTACCTGCTTACCTACCTATCTATCAGTTTTTCTCTGTTTGTCTATCTGCCTATCTATCGATCAATACATACATCCATCATCTATCAATCTAGCTTTCTATGTAAAACTTTATCGATTGGTCAATCACTCCGTCCATCTATCTACCCATCTTTCTATTGACAAATTGATCGATCAATCAATCAATCAATCCATCCATCCATCTATCTAACTGTCTAGCTATCAATTTATCTATGTATCCATGTAACTATTGATTGATATATGTATCTGTCTGTATATCTATTTATCATTTCATCCATCCATCTATTATCTGCCTATTGTCTATGGGAGTGATGTGTTCCATCTTGGGCTATTTTGGCAGCGGAAGAGTATTTTACCAGCCGTTCAATGATTGATGTGAAGGAGCTCAAAGAGAATCACCCCGAATTTGCATTGGTGCTGGAAACAAACGGAGAAGAACAGCCTCATTTTTCAGACATGAAGTATACAAAGGTTCCCGTGCATGATATTGAAGTCAGCTCATATCTTCTGGTTAGAGCTGGTGAGGTCAGTTCCTAGGCCAAGTATAAGATGCCTGCTTGTGGATCTGTTTTATTGAACTAGGATGCTTTGCAGATTTGTAAATTTTGTTCATCAGATATTCGGAGGGTTCATGTAGTGGTCTTTTATCTCTCCTCCTAAATTCTCCAAACATCCGGGAAATGATACCTTTCTGAAGAGTCCCATTTCTCTTGATTCCTTCACCTCAATTGCTTGTTTCTAAAATAATATATCAATTCTATCTGGAGTAGTCAACCATATGATATGATCCTAAGTTTTATCTAGAAGAATAATTGAAAAGATGAACTGACTTCAACAGAGAAAAAGTTAGAGCTCTCAGCGAATCTGACACAATTCCTGTCTGCTCTCAATTGTGAATACACATTTCAATTGGACTCCTGACCTCTACTAAATGAGGCAACAAATGATCTATATCCAAGATGATTTCCCCTGATGGCTCTACCCCTATTTATAGCCTTCTTTCAAGCTATTAGGGATATATTTATGAGAGTAAACTTTACAACTGATCTTTATGATCATTTTCTTTAGTCATTAGCCCGTGTACTATGGGGTGCATCAAAATTTTCAAGTTTGGATTTGTGGTCAATATCATTTTGTAGGCTGTGCCAGTGGATGTTGAAGTCTATCAAGGTGCTTCAACAGTCACCATTGAGCATCTGACGGGAGAGACAAAGCCTTTGGAAAGGAAAGTTGGGGATCGAATTCCAGGTGGCGCAAGAAACCTGGAAGGAATGATGGTTGTAAAGGTAAGACTTGATTCTGCCAAATATGAACAACAATTATTTGTAGAAAAAATTATGATTATTGCACCGAGTTTAGGAAAATGCTTTCACTTGAGTTGATTTCTTTTGGAAGAATTTCACTTTAGTATTTTTATTTTTTTTTGAAAAGAAAAAGAGGGTCACCCAAAAACGGTTCCCCCATGATTTCACTTGAGTTGATGGTTGTGGAAATTTGGCTTGATTTAGGCAACTAAGGCATGGAAGGACTCAACCTTGAACAAGATTATGCAGTTGACTGAAGAGGGGCAGCTGAATAAACCAAGGCTACAAAGATGGCTGGATGAATTTGGGGAGCATTATAGTAAACTTGTAATGGCTTTATCACTAGCGGTTGCTGTCCTTGGTCCGCTTCTTTTCAAGTGGCCGCTTATTGGATCATCAGGTATTTTTCAATGGAATTTTTTCTTCAAAATCATGGAATCATGGAATCATGGATACTGTATTTTTGTGCAGAAAAATATGGGTATATAGCTTTTTTTGGGCAGAAAAATATTTTTTTGATCACCTTCTAACCTTTTTCATAAGTCTATCTGAAGTTTTTCTGCTAAAGATTCTGAGGATAATGTTTTGAACGTTTTCGATGAGGTTTTAATCAATAGCTGTCAACATCTTATCTCTTAAAGGCCAAGTTTAGTTTTGTCTGTGATACTTCCTGGATTATGTCACTGCTATCCTTGTGCATTGAGGTACTAAGCTTAGATATACCCATTTAGATTCAATTTTTTAATGAAGAGAGATTCAAATAATGTTCTCTTCAAAGACTCTTATATTGCGCTAGTTAGCAATCATCACATACACTCAGATGCTTGTAGAACACTTAATAGCATGACCCACAAGTTGTGAGTGAAAGGTGAGGCCTGCTTGGGGGTGTGAAAAACAGTCATTTTTTCGGTAGTTCACAAACAAATCCTCATCAATAGAGTAGAAAACAAACCGAATGATGAGCAGATCCATCATTCACTTCTTTTGTTCCTGAACATATGAAAAGAATCAATCTGTATTTGATTCATTTGGCTTATTTAGTATCTAAAACTCTCTCTCTCAGCCATACCCAGTGTGCAGTTTTGCTGGTCTGCCCTTTTCTGCTGTCCCCTCTCTCTCCATAGTCCTCAACTTCTCATTTCCCACTTCCATTGTTCTTCTTATTCTTCTCTTTGTCCTTCTCCTTTTTTCTTTCTCTCTCCTTCTATCTCTTTCTGTTCATCCTCTCTTCCAGATATTTTCAATTAGACTCTTTTGAAAAATTTCCAGAATTTCTTTTGATTTATTTCCTCTCTCTCTACACTGTTCATGAATCTTTCATTTCTTCTTCCTTCTTCTCTTTCCTCTTTTTTTTACTCTCATCTTTCTCAACAATTCTCTCTATTTTCTAACCTTCTCTTCTTCTGTTTTTGATTTAACAAACTATGTGAACAAAAAAATGTAGTGAATTTCAAATAGGAATCACATTTTTTGCATTTGGTTTGCTGTCAAACATGTTCCCTTCAACAAGTTGAAGGTGTTCACGTTTCCCTAGGCCATTTACCTTGGATTATTTATTACAAAATGGCCCGGATTATACAATAATTAGTCACATACAAACCCCGTGAACAAACCAGGGTTTGTTTGTGGGATACTGGCACATTTTCTCGTTCGTTCAATCTCTCAAACTCAATCAGACATACAAACTAAATTTTAAAACTTCTAACCTTGCTCCATCTAGAATTCTCCTGGAAACTAAAATAACGTGCTATGAATATCTTTTTAAAACATATATTGCTATTTAATGTCAGGTAATTCATTATGTTTTTCTTTTTCTTTTGTCTTCAACTTGACATCCACATCTCATGCTGCAGTCCACAGAGGTTCCATTTACCGAGCATTGGGGTTAATGGTGGCAGCTTCGCCCTGTGCGCTCGCCGTTGCTCCCTTGGCATATGCAACTGCAATCAGTGCCTGTGCTAGAAAGGTATGACCTCCATAAAAACCACTGAGAATCCACTAAAATCATGCCACGTGTATACTATTGGAATATCATATACCTTTGACAAAAAAAAAAATTTTTGACAAAATTTTTTTCAGGTGTTGTTCATAATTTTCAAATTCTCATTCAGACACCTCGTGAAATCTTTGCTTATCACTGTTGAATTTTCATCGTGATCACAAGCTGTTTTTCTTTTAATGGCTTGTAGAGTTCAGCTAACTCCAAAATGTAGGCTCCATGGAAATATCTGATATACTGAAAGAAAAAGGCCTTTTATGTTATTGAATATTTTCTTCCATATGAGTCAATTGTCCTGTTTTTTAAATAATCTCTTAGGCATTCGGTCTGCACAATGGAAATGCTATAGTTCAGAGAATACATGGTTAGTAATGCTGCATTCAATTCATTTGTCTCTTTTCTTGATTGACTTTTTGAACCGCGTAGCATGACTTTGTATTTCGTCATACTTTCAATGACAACGGGGGGGCCTTCATTTTAGAGGACCCTTCTTTTACTCTTCAAAAGGAAAGGGAGTTACACAATCGTATCTGACATTAGAGACGGATCTACTCAATCCTGATCTACATCTCAATAAGGAAATGTAGATTCAAGACACCACAGGCTTCCTCCTTCAGCTTTTTGCTGCATCCAGATTCAACTCCCTTGAACAGCTTGCCTTAGCCTTGCAGATTCAGCTTCCCGTATTAGTTCTTATCCCTCTTTATTCTATGGAGAACCCTTGTTTTTGTTTAGAACTTTGTCAATTGGGCAGTGTCAAATTCATAAGATATGCCTATTTTTCCTCTATCTTTGAATATTCAGAGGGACTATTGTAGTCAGTAGGTATAAGCAAAGGGTTGTCTCCAGGCACCCCTTTGGTTATTGATTCATGTATCAGATGATTGAAAGAGGTTTTCCTTCATGCAGGGAATACTGTTGAAGGGTGGATATGTTTTAGATTCATTAGCCTCTTGCCGCACTGTTGCATTTGATAAAACTGGGACACTCACTACCGGGAAGCTTATGTGCAAAGCAATTGAACCCATTCATGGTCACTCAGACAGAGAGAACGATCTTAAAGATACTTCATGCTGTACTCCAGACTGTGAAAAGGAAGCTCTCGCTGTTGCTGCAGCAATGGAAAAGGGAACTACTCACCCAATTGGAAGGTGAATATATAATTTTACTTTCCTTTTAATGATCAGTTGCTTCAACAGAAACTTGTGGGGTATTAGGTGGAGAAGTTTGTAGTTTCATCCATTTTTGGTTTTCGCCTGTAGATGGTACCTGGCTATATTATGTCTTTGGAGATTAGCAATCAAGCATCTTTCCCTTAGCTTATAGAAATTTGTATGATGGAAGGGCATATTAACAATTAGGGCTTCGAACCACCAAGCAGACCCAGATAGTGGTCTTAATAGAAAAAACTTATTTTGTTATTCAAAAATTTGAATCCCATATGGACCAATTTGACTGTATCTTTCTCTTAATCTTTCTCTCCATCCAAGACTTGAGAAGCAGTGTCATCGAGTTTCAGATGCAGAGTCAAAGGCCAACAGTTGCCACAATCTTTATCTGGTTCAAGCTCTACTATTTTCCCTCTCTGTATATCTCCCACGAAGACTCTCTTTACCCTTGTGCACTTACCATCTGTCTTATTAGCCCTCGTAGCAATCTCTAAATAGTTGTGAAGTTGAAAAGTGACTGGATATTGATATAGAAAAAATTCTGTTGAAACCAACTGATTATTTGGGGTCACCAAATTCCTCTTTTTTTTGTAAATTACAGGGCAGTTGTTGAACATAGTCTGGGAAAAGATCTGCCGAGAGTCTCTGTTGAAACCTTTGAATGTCTTCCTGGTCGAGGTCTTTTTGCTACTCTGGCGTGCCCCAAGGTAAAATGTCCCAAAAGTCACGGTAATTTTGAATTACTTTAATTCATTCTTTACCTGATTATACCTTGTTGAATTTACTTTGGAGTTGTTTTCTTAACTACCTTGTATTGTTCGGATGCCCTAACTCTTTCTGGGTTCTTTCGTGAGATAATAAGAGAGGAAGAGAAGGGAGAATTTAACTTGCTGTAGAATGACTACATGTATAGGGCTTACCCTGAAGTGCACCTTTATGAGCCTCTGAGTCCAACAGGAACAATGCTTTCAGTAATAATATCTGTGGCATTATAAGTAAAAATGAAACATTAAACTGAAACTATTGAGGCTTATTATGCAAACTCTTTTATTCTTAAGTGCCATTTATGTGTTTGCTCCTGTCAAATGGGAATGCTAAAATTTGTGGGTGTTATCGTCTTTAATTCATGGAAAGGATTGATGTCTGCGATTTTACTTAATAAATGGGAATACTTAAAAGATTTGTACTTAAAAAAACTTGTTTTTCTTTTCTCAAACAACACCATTGTTAATGTATGTAAAAAATTGAAAACCGTGCTATTTCCTTACTGAGAATACATTAGAAATAAGATGTCTGTTGATGCCATGATTTTTAATGGAATATCAATTTTTACACTAATTTCCTGGACCCTGAGTCCCTTGCACATTGTTTTTGCTAAATAATCCCACCAAATCATGATCTTGTTATAGAACTTCCATTGGAGTTCTCTCTCTCTTGTCATTACTTATACTTCATAGTGGGTTTACTCTCTCTCTCTCTCTCTCTCTCTCTCTCTCTATGTGTGTGTCTCTCCCTCACTCTTTGCCCTTGTTCGCTCTTTCTCTCTCACTCTTTGCTCTTGTTCGGTCTTACTCTCTCTCTTTCTCACTCACTCTTTTCTCTTGTTCTCTGTTACTCTCTCTGCTCTTGTTCTCCTTCTCTATTCTTATTCTCTACTGCTAGTCTCCAAGCTTTTGCCTTTTGTTTTTTTTTGAAGCATTTAAAATTTATTTTTTGCACGATTTAGGAAATGTATTTATCCCATTGCAGCCTGGAACTGATGAAGGTGAACTTTTGAGAGCATCAATCGGCTCTGTAGATTACATAGCCTCTCTCTGCAAGTCTGACTCTGAATCTGAAAGGATAAAGGAAGCCGCAAGAGCATCAGGATACGGAAGTGAATTTGTTCAAGCAGCTTTGTCAGTTGACCAAAAGGTTTGAATTTTCTACTGACAACTTATTTTTGTTTGGGCATTTTTATCTGCTCCTAACATATAATCTGCATTTACAATCAGTTAATTTCATGCTGTTCGTGTTGCCATTTTTAATAGAGAAGATCTGAGAGCTTCTTCTGACAGAGGCCTACATCCAGTGTCTGCTGCACATTTCTAGATCTTGCCATATCTAGAAAAGTTCATGATGAGATTGCATGAATTGAAATTTCACAATCTTGTTTAAGATTCAAAGAATCAGGAAATTGTGAGAAATAATTAGGTAAGATTCCAAATTGAAGATGGAAAGAAATGAGTCCCTTTGATTACTAGTGTAGGAAAATCAATTGCAGAAAAAGGGGAAGACAAGGAAAGCACCAAGATCAACCAAGAAGCCAATCGAGAGACCTTCAAAGCTGTCCTCTGCAGGATCAGCTCACTGGATGATCCAGCCTTCAAACAACCCCCTAATTATAGTATAGAGACTGTTGTTATTAGTGAAAGCATCAGTTCCACCTCAAGCTGGGGTCTCTTGGTTGGACCCTGCCGGCGTTATAGGTGGGCCTGCCTGGGTAGACCATCTATTCTTCTTTCTTCTTTTATTTTTTTTATTGATGGTGTCTTGCCATAATCATGACAGCTGAGGAGCTCCATAATACAACTCTGGTAAGGGTTGGATAGTCATGCAGTTCTAAAGAGGGAACTATATGTAGAAAGGGAGAATTCACAGAACAGGAAGGGCAGATGAAGGATGAGAGATAGGGATTTGGGAAGGGCTGCTGAACGACGAGGGGATGAAAGAGTGGGTCTGGGACAGAGGAATTGAGAAACAGTTGAAAAACTGTTCATGTTGCATTTTTGCAGTTTGTGTCCGTGTTCTGCATTCGTTCACAAACACATGAACAAGCAAAGCATTTTTCCTATCTCTTTGGGGGAGAATCCCAAAATATTGTCCATTTTTATAATTTAGGGCTTGTTTGCGAACAACGAACATGAACGAAAAACAGTTTCTTTTTATGTTTGTATTTGTATAAATTTCCCTGTTCGTGTTCCTGTTCATTTGGGTCGTTCACAAACACACAAACAAACTCATCATTCTTACTATCTCTGGGAGAGAGGGATTGAGATGACAATATTCCCGCTTTATATTTGTATTTCTCAAAAGAGAGAGGGAGAGGATACACTTGACATTCTACAGATCACTGTTCATAAGTTGTATCATTTATTGTTTGCATCAAGGATCTAGATGCCTTTAAGGATGAAAGAATTATCATTCTTAGTGACTGAATGAAGCAGCCTGCAGCTGTCAAATCGGAATATAGGCCATCTTGTTTTGACAGCTTACTATTGTCTACATTTTGGGGTTCTAGAGCTAGAAAATCATAGTTCAGTTCTCGATACTCTTTGTTTGGATCAGTGTCCTAGAAGAATTGCATCTCGATTCATTCGCCATAATTTCCTGACGGAAACCTCTAATTTTGGAAATCAAGGAACTTTTATCTCCTATAAACATGGTAACTAACAAAGTGCCGGAAAGAGAATTCAAGAGGACTTCCCTTGAATATAACACAAATCAAACCATAGACACAAGTACTTGGTTAAATCAACTTAGAAAGATGCCTCATTAGTGACAATCTGAACTCTACAACGGGATCCCTCTGCAGTTCTTGGGATTGTCTCCATGGTCGAGGTCTTTGACCTTTCTCCTCTTTGTGGTTCCTCTTCGGTGAAAAGAATGAGGCTTTCTCTTTCCTTTTCCAAGCTTTATGCTCCGCTCCTACACTTTAATCTCTACCTTTGGTCCATCTCCATGCAATGTGCGTCCCTTGGATTGCCCTACTTTGTGCTAAAAGACCGAGAGGTGGGGAAACATGAAAGATACACTAGGGGATTGGAGTTGAAGGCAGCCTTTAACTCGGGGAAAGAGACAGACAGACAGACAGACAGAGAGATTCCTGGGGCAAATCACTTCATCTTCAATCAAATGCCCTCTTTTTACGCAGGGCTTCTGGGAGGACTCCAAGAAGAGGTTGAAAAGTGTTTCTTGAATTACCAAAAGAAAATGGGGGAATACAAAGAAACAGATGAAGAAAGAAGAAGAAAACCGACAAAAAGATTGGCGACGTGACAGCTCTCAGGGGTGACATGATTCGCGAGACTGTGCCTGAAGCTCTCCAAGTCCAAGATCCTGATTCTTGACTGCCCTCTTAGAAGTCCTGACCCTTTATCTGTAAGTGAGGACCAGGCTCACCATTTTTTGGAGTTGGTCTGGGTTTCCCCCCATCTTCAGGGGTAGTTAGGTAATTAAGTATAGTCTTTACTTCCCTCTTCATCCTGCTATAAGTGAAATGAGGTCTCTCACCAGACTCCCAGGGAAAATTACAGAATAGTCCCTTCTAAGTCTCTTCTGGTTCAACATCTGTCACTGATCATGTAAACATTATGAAAACCAAACCTGTAAATGATAATATTTTACTTTATCAGGTGACACTATTCCATTTTGAGGATCAACCTCGGAGCGATGTTGTTGAGGTCGTATCGACCCTGAAAGATAGACTGAAGCTCCGGGTTATGATGCTGACGGGGGATCATGAATCAAGTGCGAGACGAGTTGCCGATGCAGTCGGGATCGAAGAGGCCTTCTCCAACTTGCAACCCGGGGATAAGTTGAATCACATAAAGAACATTTCAAGAGATTCAGGTAATTAACGGTCCTTGAATTTTATTTATCAGTTTATATTATAGAAAATTATCGATTTTATTTTTAATATTTTGTGCAACTACAGAGAAAGGTTTAAGGTTTTCGGGAAATCTTCCTCCCTCTCTAGACAGATTTCTTAAATTTCTATTATGAGTAAGACTCTGGTTATTAAATTGGTTGAGTTTAAAGAAAGTTCCTTGTGTTTTATTTATTGCTTTCTATTTTAGGTTTTTATAAAGTTTGTTTTTATGATTTCCTATTTTTTTCTATTTTTTGATAAATTAAACATTATTCTTTCATTCTATTACTGCTGAACGGTTCAGATTTTTAGGAAATCTCTCTCTCTCTCTCTCTCTGTGGACATGTTTCTTAAATTTCTGTGTATATGATCAAGATTTATCCTTGAACAAAAGGTATGAACAAGATTTGCAGTGTTTCCGGGAAATCTCTCTCCCTCTCGATCTCCCTTAAATTTTTAAGAGACGGATTTTCTCAATTCTGTCTTTTAATTTTGCAAAATTTTGCCCTTGTACAGAATTACGCGGTTCACTAACGTGCGATCCTCTCTCTCTCTAACAGGGGACGGGCTGATAATGGTGGGGGATGGAATCAATGACGCTCCCAGCGCTGGCAGCAGCAACGGTGGGCATCGTCCTGGCCCAGCGCGCAAGCTCCACCGCCGTTGCCGTCGCCGATGTGCTCCTCCTCCAGGACAACATATCCGGTGTCCCCTTCTGCATCTCCAAAGCCCGTCAAACCACCTCCCTCGTAAAACCCCAAACCCTAAACCCCAAAACACCATAATTCCCTCAAACCGTAAACCCCCTGTCATCATCTGCTGCAGGTAAAGCAGGGCGTCGCACTGGCCCTCTCCTGCATCCTTCTCGCCGCCCTCGCTTCAGTACTCGGCTTCCTTCCTCTCTGGCTGACGGTACACTTTACCCTTCATAAAACCTCTTTTAATTACTCAAATCAACCAATTAAAAACCATCTTTTAAGATTGGATGATCGTTCTTCATCAGGTTCTCCTTCACGAGGGAGGAACTCTCCTGGTCTGCCTCAACTCCATCCGCGCTCTCCACAATCCATGAGTAACCCATTAAAAATTTAACTATATAATGGAAAAAGCCTCGTCCTCGATGTAAATCTACCTCATCTTCGCTGTACAATCATTTTTTTAAGCTCGATTCTCTCACATGCACCTCGGGGGGAAGAACAGTGTCCACGCGTCTCTTCACTTCCCTCCTGATTATCCGCGTAACTAGCTCCAGAAACTCTTCGCCGCATAAAACTTGCTGCTTTTGCGTTCCCGACGCGCTCAAGTCCTCCTTGATTTCATGTCTCGCGGGAGAAAGTGGCAGGAGCTCGAGACAACTGTCTTGGATCGTCGGCCGCTGACGTGGCATTGCACATGTGTCCGACCCCGGCATCGACAGCGTCAGAAAAGTCGACGGATCGTCGACCGGATGGCTAACCTCCGAGGTCTGGCTGCTCGGACTTAAATCTTCCTTCGATCGCTTCGTGAAGAGATCGTCGCAGTCGGTTGTCGATCGGTCGGACGAGTGCTTCCGCTTAAGAGTCGAGTTCCAGTGGTTCTTCACTGCGTTATCGGTCCTCCCGTTGAGCATCCGAGCGATCGCCGCCCACTTGTTCCCGAAGCGCGCGTGCGCCTCCACGATCTTTTCGTCCTCCTCCTCCGTGAACGGTCGGTGCTCCACCTGCGGCGATAGCTGATTGCACCACCGCAAGCGGCACGATTTACCCGATCTCCCCGGCACGAGCTTGCTGATCAGCGACCAATTCCTCGGTCCGTGCCTCTGCACGAGCATCCTGAGAGCTTCGTCCTCTTCGGGCCTCCACGGTCCCTTGATCCGATCCGTCGAAGACTCCATAGCTTTCCCAGTCCGGGAGATTTCAGATCGGATGTTTATATAGGGAGCCAACGGGTAGGAGTTAACCGGCAGTGACCGGTTCAGTCGTACGGGTGTAACGGCCTAGATTTGCCCGTTGTTATCGCCTTAACGGTGAATCCCAGCCGTCGATTTCTTCTTAATGACCGGGATTACCGGCTGCGTCGTTTAGTTGCTTAACTGACGCGAAAACTCCACCTCTGCACTGGGTTCGCCGTTGAAAAGAACGGATTCCCTAAACGACAGCTGTCCTCCTTCGGATCCAACGGCTGCCGATGTTGCCACGCGGGACACGTTGATTCGGCGTTGCCGCTCCCCGATTTCCGCGGACGCGCTCTATCTCATTTTTACTGTGCGACAGCTGGCTCGGAATCTTACAATCACCCCCCAGAAAAGTTTACTATTAGGAAGATACCCTAAGAGCGAGATATTGGGGGGGTAGTTAAGGAATAACCGCTCCTCGTCATTATCAACGGCTCCTAACGGCGCCGTGGGCAAGCAGTTCTCTCGGCGGGCGCAGCCAATGAAATGGCTCCGAGTGTCATGAAAATAAAGGCGACTTCTCCGGCCACGCTTGCCACGTTTCGCGCTGTTCTTGAAAGCTGCGTCGCATCGTCCGTTATGCGACGTCAGCATCAACATTTAAACGAATCGCACTGCGGTCCGTTACCCGCCGACAGGTAGCGGCTGAGCTCTTCAGCCGCCACGTGGAGGGAAAAGACAAAACCGCCGCTTATTGGACGTAAATGCGCACCATTTCAGGTTTCATAGGAAAATGACGAAATGACGTGGCGGCAGGTAGACCGTTGAAGTTAAGATTGCTTGACGGTGGGGAGAAGCCTGCTCGCATGTCTCTATTGAAAATTTGAATATCGATGTTGACGTAGCGATATCTGAATCAACATGGATAATAAATCCGCCTTGTCAATCTTCGATGAATCCAAACACAGAAAATTCTCAACCAACGGCCACTGTTGTCCATTAGATTACATCCGATGGCCAGAAATTGGCCTGATCAATCTGGATTGCCCAATTGTCAATCCTATTATCTGATCAACTGTGGCAGCTCTGAAGATTGAGTTCATTGATCTGATTGCAGGATTGATGATCCGCCAATCCCATGATCCTTTTTTTCCATTCCCAAGTTGATGGAGGTGGTAGAAGCCAACAGTGGAGGAAACGGTAGCCAGCAACGGAGGTTGCTGGAGATGGCCGCAAAGGAAGCATGCATCGAAGATCAACAGTGATCGTCCAACCCTAGTTGTAGTTAGCGATGGCCATTTTGGATCAATCATTGGAATCGACATTCTAGTGATCAGATTGATTGCCCTTTGATTTCCAAAAAAAAGGCTATTTTGATTGATCTAATATCAATGGACAAGACTATCATGATTTAGTGAGCATGAAAAATGAGCCCCATTTGTTGGGTCTGATGTCGATAAACTTTCAAAATTTCGATCATAACATCAAATGTAGCGAAAAATACTGAATCGGATATTCAAAACACCAAGCCACCAAGAACAGATGATCTTATCATCTAATATGAATGAGAAAAACATACTTATAGGGTTTCCTTGAAGGAGTTCTTGAAGCTATTCAACTGTCTAGCCTCTAGCGGTATCCACACGATCTCCGGATGGTTGGATCTCCTCTTCAAACCTCTTCACCGAGAGAGAAAGAAAAGAAATGAAAGAATTCCCACAAGGCTTGCATGGGCACCTTGAGTTGTAGTCGTTCTCTCCTTATTTATCGACATTTGGTATGAGATTTTTTCATAAAAACCCCTCATAATTATGGATATATCTACTAACATCCATAGACCTTATGTGTGTGACCCTCTAGGTCCATATATCGAGCCCGTTGGGTGCCAAGCTACACCATGTACACTAGGAGATATGGAGTATGTAAGAATTCACTATTGGAACCTTCCCGTCATTGATTGTCATGTATATATAATCCTTCATCCACATTAGACTCATGAAAATGACTTAGGGTATGGTCAACTGTCAAACCCTAATCGGTCACTCAAGTTAATACTGATGCGTGTAGAAATCATCAAGAACTCCTCCGATATTTCTATTACCTTGGACAAGGATTTCATCTCATCTAATTCCTTGAGTCAATCTCCTCAAATACCGAGGGTGGATGATCTCATCTTGATCACACAATCATCTTCGTTGACTTCATGTCGTATCTAATATATGACATTTTAGATATCCGTGGCTAGGGATTCGTAAGTCATAATCAAAACATGATCAGCTATCCACAAGATGTCTTTGGTGTCTCAAGTCAAAGGACCACATACATAACCATGACATTAATCAACCTGATTGACAGTTAGGTATAATACCATTAAGGGATTCATACGGATCAATTCAGTGAACTCTTTCTCCAAAGAGCTCCCACTATCTATCCTTAGTGTCTCCACACCGATGGCTACAAGATCAGCCATACTCATCACATGAGTTGGATTAGATAGTACTATTCTTTCTGGATAATTTGATGTCCTTCTCGAATATTCATAACATGCTAATTAGACATGATAATACATGATTATTAATGCATATTAAGGCATAAAAGATTTCATTCCGATGCATGTCATCATATTTATGAGTATTTATCTATCATTTCTATGAAAAAGTCATTATAATCTCAAAATACTTTAATTTAGGGTTAATTATGATGAATTAAAGATAAATAATTGTATAACCCATCTTTACTTGAGATTATAAGTAGTTTTTATAGTTAAATAATGAGAGCAATCATTTTTATAAATATTCATTTAATTTTCCAAAGTTAAAATCTTAAAGAAATGAATGTATTTTTGAAATAGAAATTACAAATCTTGTTCTTTATTAAATTTGACTTTTTAGAATGATAGATAATTAAATTTCTGATCAAATGAAAGAAATTTAGATTAATGTGGAGTTATATTTTAAAATCTATGAATTTTCTAATTTTTAGGAATTTTTCCATAATTTTTCTGAATTTTTCTGAATTTTTTAATGAATTTCTAAGGATTTTATGGAATTAAAAATTGAATTTTCTAATTAAAATCAATTTTTATGAATTTTATAAAGTGCGCAGGTGACGTGGCATGATCTGGAGCGTTCGATCGCGTCACGATCGATCAGTCGATGCGGGCGGTGATGTGGCAGCGTGAGGAGCGTCCGATCGCGTGAAGATTAAAAGTCGTTGATCTTCACTTAATGGAGGGGGGTACGTGGCGCAGCGCAATTCGTCGATGAATCGTTTTTATAAACGATTTAATCAGAGCCGTCGATCTGAGGAGTTATAAAGGCTCTGATTAAATCGACGAAAAACACATCCGATGCGTCTGATCGAGATCCAACGGCGTGCATTTTCGATGCGTTTTATAACGCATGCGACGCGGCTTCATCTGATGCGTCTGATCGCAATCCAACTTCCATGATTTAATAGTAACGATTCGCATTGATGCGCTTCATCAGAGCCGTTGATGCATTTCATCGGACGGTTACGCCCAAATTGCCTATAAATTGAGATGTTCTTCGAGACTGTAAAGTATTTGAGAGAAATTCGACTTAATCGAACTGTTTAGACACCAAATCTCTTGAATCTCTTGATCATAATCCCTTATAGACTTATTTTTGAGTCCGAGGAGTGCTTAAGATCAAGATTTCGACGATCGACGAGGAAGAAATCGACTCTTGAACTCCACGAATCGTGATTTTGGATTTTGATAAATAGCCTTGATTACAGTCATTAATTGGATCAATTCGATCTCAATTGTGAGTTAGGGATCGTGTTTTATCCTAATATATCTTCGTTTAGTATTTAATTTTATTTTAGAATCGTTAATTTAAGTAATTTTAATCTTATTTTTGGTAATTTCACTCTTTATGATTTCAGAAAATTCGTCCATCTTCAATTTCTCCGCGAAATCAAAGTCAAATTCATTGATTTTTTATTCCGTGGATTCGTCTTTAAGTCCTCTTTCATAAAATAATATTTTTCCCAATTTCTATCACCGATTCATCGTCCGATTTGATCAAATTCAAAGATATCGTCAAAAATTTCCCTAATTCCTTGTGGATTTTACCCATATTTACAGTTATACCCCTCAATTCGAATTAATTTCATAAAATTGGTAAAGTTTGGACTTTGTTTTGACACGAGACCATGTGTTTTCAATGACCTCGCGATCTCACTTCGTCAAATATCCCACGAATAGGAATGTTTAGAATATATGTATAAAGACTAGTGATCACTATATTATAATCTCATCGTAATTCACTTAGTCATTTCACATGCTCATAGACTTTATTGCAAACATCAGACAAGAATGACAATGAATAAATATCATTTTAATGAACATAAAAAAGATACATGGAAAGTATGATTGACTTATAAGCCATATAATATCCATCATTAAGGAGTATACTAGTGAATAAGGGTCGATTTCACAGAGAATTAGCGTAATTTTATATAATCTTTTGAAATCTGATCAAATCAGATGATGAATCATAGGGTGAGAAATTAAGGAAATTGATATTTTTAGAAAGAGGACTTGAAAACGAATCCACAGAATCAAATATCACTGAATTTGGATTGAGATTCGCGGAAAAATCATTGAGTGAATAAGATCAAAGGCTTTTCATTCCTGAATTTGAAAAATGATCGTTGATGTTCAAGAGCCGATTTCTTCCTATTCTCTCAATGAAATCTCACTTTCAAGCACTCCGTGGACGCGGAAATGAGTGTAGAAGTGATTGGAAGCAAGAGATTCAAGGGATTTGGTGTCTACACAGTTTGATAACTTGAATTGCCGTGGAATGCTTTATAATCTCGAAAAACATCTCCATTTATAGGTCGAATTGGGCATTACCATCCGATCGAGCCTTTAATCTTCAATAAACGGCTCTAATGAAACGCAGAGATGTGAATCGTTATGGTTAAGTCGTGGTTGTTGGATCTCAGATAGACCGTAGAGACGAAGCCACGTCGCGCGCGTTATAAGTAACGCATTCCACGGTTATAAGTAACTGTCTTCGTTTAATCTTGATCAGATGCTCCAGATGCGTTTTGTTGGTTTTAATCACAACCGTTATAACTCCTCAGATCGATAGCTGAAATTAAATCATTTTAAAACGATTTTCCGGTGAATAGAAATTGCACCACATACCCCCCGCCTTAAGTGATGACCAACGGTCACGATTAATCGCGTGATCAGACGCTCCACGTGCTGCCACATCACCTACACAAAAATAAAATGTTATTTAAATCAAATAAATCAATTTTAAATTCAAAAAAATTCATAAAAAATCTAAAAAATCCCTAAAAATTAGAAAATTCATATCTTTTAAAAATATAACTCCAAATTAATCTAAATTTGTTTCATTGGATTAGAAATTAAATTATCCATCATTCTAAAAAGTCAAATTTAATAAATAACAAGAGAATAAATTTATATTTAAAAATTGTACTCATTTCTTTTAGATTTTAAAACTTAGAAAAATATGAGTGTATATAAAATGATTTTTCTCATTATTTAACCTTAAAAACTAATTATAATCTCAAGTAAAAACAAATAAACTTTTATTTATCATAATTAACCCTAAATTAATGTATTCTGATATTATAATGACTTTTTCATAGAATGATAGATAAACACTAAAAAAATATGATAACATGCATTAGAATAGAAATTTTTTATGCCTTAATTTGCATTAATAATCATGTATTTTCATGCTTAGTTAGCATGTTATCACCTATCACCTAATACAAATTAAATTCTATACTTATAAGGTACATTAAAGGAGTTTTTGAAGTTTTTTAAGTGTTTAGCTTCTAACAATACCTATACGATAGTAGAATGATTGAATCTCCTCTTCAACACTTTTCACTAAGAGAGAACAAGAAGAACGGAGAGGGTCTTTACAAAGTTCCAATGGGTAGCTTGAGTTGTGTTCTTTATCCTCTTGTTTATAAATATTGGGTATGTAAAATTTTTACAAAAAAACTCTTAGAATTATATCTATATCCACCAATGACTCTTCAAGTCTATATATCTTGTTATTTAATAACTCTAAACATTTAATAAAACTTATTGATTAACCTTCTTGATTAACTACATCAATATATAGATTAATTAATCAAGGATCAATTTAACCCAATCGATAGGTCAAGTTGCCCAATCGTTTGGTGTAAAGCTACACGATATGCTTTGAGGGATATAGAATATACTATAACTCCTGCATAGAATGTTATGATCATTAATTACCATGTACGTATAATCTTTTGTCTGTGTCAAACTCATGAATAACTTAGGTATGATCAATTTTCAGACCCTAATTGGTCACCAAACTTGGTACTAATGCATGGAAGAAATTATCGAGAATATCTTCTTTGATATTTTATCTATCTTGGTCAAGATTTCATCATATCTCATTCCTTGAGTTAATATCCTCTATTATTGAGGATGCACAATTGAATCTTGACCACAATCACTTTTAAAAACTTCATTATGTGAAATTTAAAAGATCCCTTGGCAAGGGACTTGTAAAATCAAAATACAATCATCCATCTATATGATATATTTGGTGTCTGAAGAAATGAGACCGCGAGGTCATTGAAAACAAACAGTCAAGAATAAAAAATAATACCAAACTCACCAATTTTATCAAATAATCACGAATTGAGGGGTATAGTGGTGAATAAGGGTCGAATCTACGGAGAAGAAAGGTAATTTTGAGGGATCTTTTGAAATTCAATCAAATGGAATGATGAAATGTGGATAGAAATTAGGGTATGATATTTTTGGAAAGAAGACTCAAAGACAAATCCACGGAATCAAAAATCACTGAATTTGGATCAAGATTCGCGGAGAAATCATCGAAATGAACAAGAGAGAAATTTTCAAAAAATAAAATCGTAAAAAACCAAAATTGAAATTGAATTGACTCAAATTATGATTTGAAATTGAAATCTAAAGCTATACGAAGGAAGATTAGGATAAAATACGATCCCTAACCCAAGATTGCTCTCGAATTGATCCAAATATTCGCCAGAATCAAGGCTTTTCATACCGAATTTGAAAACACGATCGTTGATGTTCAAGCGTCGATTTCTTCCTCTTCTCTCCACGAAATCTCACTCTCAAGCACTTTGTGGACGTGGAAATGAGTCTAGAAGCAATTGGAAGCAAGAGATTCAAGGAATTTGGTATCTAAACAGTTCGATTACTCTAATTTCCCTGGAATGTTTTACAATGTCGAAGAACACCTCTATTTATAGGGTGAATTGGACGTAACCGTCCGATCATCAATTAATCTTCTATCAATGGCTCTGATGAAACGCAGAGATGCGAATCGTTACGATTAAGTCGTGGTTGTTAGATCTTCGATGAACTGCCGAGATTTCGCCACGTCGCGCGCATTATAAGTAAGGCATCAAATGCCTGACATTCGATCAACGGTTGAGATTAAATCATTTTAAAAATGATTCGCTGACGAATAGAAATGCGTCACGTACCCCCTCACCTTAAGTGACGATAAACGACCACGATAAGACGCGCGATCGGACGCTCCAGATTGTGTTGTGTCACCTACGCACTTCTAAAATCGATTTTAAATTAGAAAATTCGATTTTTAATTCAGTAAAATTCATAAGAATCCTGAAAATTTCATTAAAAATTTAGAAAAATTCAGGAAAAATCTTTAAAAAAATCCTTAAAAATTAAAAAAAATTCATAACTTTCAAAATACAACTTCAAATTATTCTAAATTTGTTTCATTAGATCAGAAATCAAAATTATCTATCATTCTAAAATGTCAAATTTAATACATAACAAGATATTTAATTTATATCTCAAAAATACACTCATTTCTTTAAGATTTTAAAACTTAGAAAATTATATGAGTGTATATAAAATGATTTCTCTGATTATTTAACCTTAAAAACTAATTATACTATCAAGTAAAGATGGGTTATGAAATTATTTATCTTTAATTCATCATAATTAACCCTAAATTAATGTAGTTTGAGATTATAATGATTTTTTCATAGAATGATAGATAAATGCTAAAAAATATGATAATATGCATAGAAATGGAATCATTTATTCCTTAATATGTATAAATAATAATGTATTATCATGTCTAATTAGCATGTTATCAGTGTCTCAAGTCAAAAGACAGTATACAAAATAATGACACAGATCAACCTGATAGACAGTTGATAAAATGATTTGTGCAGTTGTTGAAACACACCATCGCCGGTCAAAAAAAATTATAATTTTGATCTCACGATGATTTAAAAAAATGCAATCAAGTACAATGATGAGATCGGGTCGAACCACAGAGAGCAGAGTTGACTTGGTCAAACTTAAGTCTAATTAGGATTTTAAAGAATTTATATGTTATTTTATCAATGGAAATAGTATTAATGTATGAGAGAATATATTTTAAGAATTTTGAAAAATATTTGGTGAGGAAAAGTCAAAAGTCAATGTCAAAGTGTTGACTTTGACCATACTTTGATTTTTTGTAAAATCAGAGAGGAAAAAGGTGAGAAATTATTATGAAAATTACATTTTTAGAAACTAGAGAGAAAGAAGAGTCTTTTGATATAAAGATTGAGATTTTCATAGAAGAGTTGGATTTATTGTGATTTATTGAAAATCAATAGACAAATAATTATCCAAATGAAGGTTTCGGTCAAAATCCGTAAATTGACTTATCAAATGATATCCAAATCTAGAAAATCACAAACTCATAGAAAGCAAAGATCATAAGATTCCAAAAAACCAAAATTATCAAATTTCACCTTCTATATTTGTAGTAATAGCCCTCAAAAGTAAACACCCAAAGTCGAATTGATTTTGAACATCAGTTGGTAAAACGACAAATTGAAGGGTCAAACCTTGATGAAAATTGATGAAGAAAATCCATGTAAAGCTTATTGAACAAGGAATCCAATGAAACTAAAGTCAAACAAATTGGACTTATCATCAGGGAGAAATCCTTGTTCGGAAATCAGCAAAAATCCACGATGAAGTTTGGGCAAAATGACGAAATTCTGATTCCTAAACTCTAATTACCTATCTAAATATAATCTAAACTATCTAGAATGTGAGGATTACGAAGGAATCACACTACTAGCCTGATTGACGCGAAGATTGAGCCTCAAATTGATTTGATTGCTGTGAATTTCTCTGATTCCCTCTTCGATGTACTTTTGGCGTTCAAGGAGCGATTTCCAAATATTTTCTCACAATGTTCGTGATTAATTGCCTCAATCCATGTGTGATTGAGTATAGAACGCAAGAGAATAACAGAAAAACTCTAGATATTCCTCCAAAAATGCTTAATTTCACGCTTAATTAAGAGTTGAATCTTTTTAGAAGAGAGAACATTGATTTATAGAAGAATTGATCGCGAGAAATCCGGGCCTTTTGTTTCGCTAAAGAGGCTTGAACGGCCACGATGATGCCACGTCATGCGTGTGAAGTGGACCACGATCCCATGATGCGGGCCCACTTCCTCCTTGATTTTCATCGTTCGATCTTCTTTGGAGCGTCCACAGGCAACCGCGCGTCACTCCCCGATTCGCCGAATGCGAGATTAAATCGCAGGCTTTATATTTCACTAATGCAATCGACGACTTTGAATTAAGCATGTGCATTTGATTGTGATTTGGTGGACTGAAATCCATGAGATCAATATGCGTCGATTAGTGCTTTTTAATCCAACAGTCCACGCGCTGCCACGTCGCCTAAAAATATAAAGATTTCTTTAGTCTCACATAGAAGAAATAAAGTTATTTTCATGCCTATATAAGGAGAAGCGATAATATCAGTTTGTGTTGCCCATTGGGCTTAGTATGCCCCCCTTCTTGTCTCTTGGGCCCACTATACCCATGCGTCCAACAAGCTTAGCCCGCTTGTCCCTAGCTTGCGTGCCACGTAGGCACCCACGTGGGTCTTGATAACACACAATCTTAACATGATAAAACATGATTATTAATGCAAATTAAGGAATAAAATATTACATTTATGTGCATTTTATCATACTTTGAGTGCATTTCTATCATTCTATGCAATTTTATGTTATAATCTCAAAATGCGTTAATTTAGGGTTAATTATGATGAATTAAAGATTAAAGATTTTATAACCCATCTTTACTTGAGATTATAAGTGGTTTTTAAAGTTAAATAATAGGAGAAATCATTTTTATGAACATTCATTTAATTTTCTAAAGTTAAAATCCTAAAGAAATGAATGTATTTTTGAAATAAGAATTAAATCTCTTGTTATTTAAATAATTTGACTTTTTATAATGATAGATAATTAAATTTCAGATCAAATGAAAGAAATTTGGATTAACTTGGAGTTGTATTTTGAAAGTTATGATTTTTACAATTTTTAGGGATTTTTCTGGATTTTTCTGATTTTATTTTCTATTTAAAAACGTTTAAAACAAATAAAAAAATTGCAAAAAGGGTTTAATAATCGCGCGGGTCCCACGTGGGTGCGACGTGGCACGCAAGGCCACGTGGCAGAGCCACGCAGGCCCGCGCAGCGCCTACGTGGCGCATTATACAGATTATATTCATATATTACATATACTATAATGGGTTTTCAGCCTTCCGTAGATCGGAAGGGTATTCAACCCATTAGATCGTCGGGTGTTATAAACCCGACGATTTCCTTTCTTTTATTCCGTGTGGGACTAATCCACACGGCTTTTACAATGCAGGTGACGTGGCGCGACGAGGAGCGACGGCTCAAACGGGCGATCAATCAACGCGCGTTGATCGCATGCGCCGTGGACCACCGACGGATCAATCAAGCACGTGCTATTTAAAACGAATTATAACGGTGAGATTATCTGCAACGTGGCGGCATCACACGCGCCGATCAAGTGGAGACGTGGTGCACCGGAGATCAATCAAGCACGTGCCTATTTAAAAGAGTTATAACGGTCCAGATTCGATCGCGCAGGGAGAATCACGGCCGTCCGATCGCGATCCAAAGGGCGTTATTTGAAGCGTTTTATAAAGCGTTTCATCGGATCAGATCAAGGCCGTCCATTATGATCTGACGGTGGCGATTTAATCGAAACGGTCCATGATGGACCATTTCATCGTAACCGTCGATCGAAACGATCAGACGGTTACGCCCAAATTTGCTATAAAACGAAGAGTTCTTCGACATTTGTAAGCATTCTCGAGGGATTTCATCTAATTGATCAATCTATACCCTTCCTCTCTTGAATCTCTCTCTTGTAATTGCTTCTAGACTCGAAATCGCGTCCACGGAGTGTTTATAAGTGAGATTTCGTCGATCATGCGAGGAGAATTTGTCTCTTGAACACCGATGTTCACGATTGAATTCGCGGAATGAATAGTTGTCGATCCGGCGATCAATTGGATCGATTTGATCGTTATCTTGGGTTAGAAAATAAGTTATTCCTCTTATCTATCGTCATGTATCATCAATTTTAGGTTTAGGATCTCAATTTAAGTTTAATTTCATTTTAATTTCAATGTGTGTTCTTCGCGATTCCGAAAATTTCATCCCACTTCCATCTTTGATTTCTCCGTGATTACTAATCCAAATCGAGCAATTTTTGATTCCACGGATAGATCTTTGAGTTATCTTTCTAAAAGCACCATTTTCCCTAATTTCTCACCTCAATTCATCGTCCAATTTGACCAATTTCCAAAATATATCTCGAAAATTCCTTAATTCCTTGTGAATTCGACCCTTATTTACCATTATACCCTTCAATTTATGATTAATTCCCAAAATTGGTAAGTTAGGCTTAATTTTTGACACGAGACCATGTGAAATCGACGACCTCGCGGTCTCGTCTCGTCAGGTCTGTGTCAGCCCATGTGGTGCCGCCACGTGTCTACGTCGCCCCACGTCAGCTCCACACGGGTCTCACGCTTAATAAACCCGTTTTTGGGAATTTTTATTTCTAAAAATTCTTGAAAAATTCTTGAAAAGTCAAAAATAAAATCCATAAAAACTTCATAAATTCATAACTTTCAATTTAAAAGGCCTTTTTTACTCAAATTTTCTCTATTGGATCACAAATTTCTTTTTCTTTAACAATAAAAAATATGATAAATTTCAAAATAATGTTAACTTGACTTTAAAAGCCAAATTAAGTCAGCTGGTCAAAGTTGACTTTTGATTCATCCTATCATTCTCTTCTTCTAATCATCCACTAAAGTCAAAATAACATCAAGGAAAATGGTAAATTTCAAGTTGTTTGACCTTGAAAAAGGTCAAACATCGATAAATCACATAATTAACCCTAAATATTATAAAAATATGGACTTTAGTAAAATAGCATACCAATGGTGAAAATTTCATTAAACTATGATAATATGCATCATAATTACATAAAATAAGCATTAATATCAGTTAAATATGATAATATTTCAAGTTAAATATGCATGTTAACAACAGTCGAGTACAAAACCATTAAGGGATTCATACAAAATAATTTAGTGTTTAAAGACTAGAATGGGATTATCCAAAATATATGTTTAAAGACTAATGATCGGTGTATTATGATTATATTATGATTGTATTATTGTTTAGTAATTTATTAGATATTTTCATGGACTTCATTACAAATGTTATACAAGAATATTAACGAATACATTTTATTTCAACTAATACAAACAAGAGGTGGAAGTATTATTTGGCTAATTGGTCACATGATATCTATCAAAATCATAGTTTTTTTATCAAGGAGTAATAACGGCCATGATTTAATGTGCTTATTGAAGTCCACCGAGACGTGTAGTACAATTTGAGGTTTTAGATCAAAATTTGGCGGTGAGAATTACGCGATGATTCATCTATGTTCCAAGACTTGGCACTGTCATGACTCTTGGATAAAGATACGATAGTTGAAATTTAAAGGTGACGATTCACTTGTTTTATTTTAATCTTGGCCACTGATCGCATATGAGTAGGTGATTCAACAGCTACACCCAAATCAACATGTCTGTATTTTTCTCTCTCTCGACAATAGAATGATTCTTAGAAACCCTTAATTGTTTGAGCCCATAGATATTTTTTCTTGAATATAATCTATACATTTGTTCTAAACTCATCTCCACGCATATTTGAGTGTTTCAAATCAAGATTTCATTGGAAGAATCATGCAAATGTGCTTGTTGAATTTCTATTTTCTGCCAAGAACATGTTGGCATGAAAAAAAGCCTGATACAATTTTTTTGGCATTCTTGATGAGTTTAGGTTAGTTGATTTTTATTTTCATTCATCTTTCATTTTTTTGTAGTAGATTTCAATTTAGGGAAGGTTGATTAAGAAAATTTTATGTTTTTTCGTCACTTTCTCTCCCTAAATTCTTTTTTTTTATTTCTTCTTGGATTTTACTTTGATTTGTGTGACTTTTATTCTTTGGAAAGATCTATCTCTCCAATTTCTAAATCTATGATTTTCATAAATTCTCATCCCAATTCCTTTTTTCAATTTAATTAAAAACTTAAACCTCTCAAAAGTCAACTATAATTATCTTTGGATTCAACCAATTCTTGCTGACTATATTTAATTTATCTCAATTTACAATGGTTTTGGACCTTTTTTAGCCATTGATGTGTATTTTCAATGAATGCACAAATTGGGCTTGTTGAATATCATATCAAATTACGAATTCTGCCTATATTTAAATGTAAAATGAACAATCAATCAGTAAATTAGATATTAAAAATGCAATTAAATTTGATTTTATGAAAAATCATCATTTAATGATTAATTATAAATAAATTCATAAACTAACATTAAACTACATATATTTTGAATTATGCCTATATTTTAATGTAAAAGGAACATTCAACCAGAAAATCAGATATAAAAAATGTAACTTAATTGGATTTTATGAGAAGTTATCATTGAATGATTAATTATGAATAAATTCATAATTTTTTATTAAACTACATATATCTTGATCTTAAACGAAAATTCAATTAGAAAATTAACAAAAACCAATAAACCCACATATCAGGGCTTCGATGGAATAAAATCAAGATGATGAAGGATTGTCGAAGAAGTAGAGAATGGAATGACATTCCAAGACATTTGACATAGCCTGATCTCGGTGATGATACCAATGAGGGTGCCAATCGGGCAAGAGGATTAACATCGATTAGAGAGAGAGAGAGAGAGAGAGAGAGAGAGTTTACGTAAATCCCAACTCTCATAAAGACATTTACTTAATATTATCATATCAGGTATAAAAATTATAACCTCGAAGGTTAAAATTATAATTTATCAATTATCATGAGGACTTAACCTATAAAATGTAAAGCAATGAGCTACTAGAATGGAATATAATGTAAATTTTAAAAAAATCATAGGATGATGATTGCGGATGACGGCAATGCCCATGATACAGATACCCGATATCCTCATCATGTTAATGATATCCATCATCATAATGACAATATTGAATATCATGGACATCGGATACCGATATGGTTTTTAATGGTTTTTAACTGTACTAATGACGTCATCAAGATGGTTAAACCCTAGATGTATTATAATTAGAAAATTAAAAATATCGATTTATGGGCCTTGGGCTGCCCGTTTCTTAAGGACACAGCCCAAACGTGCCACTATCCGCCGATAGTCTCTCTCTCTCTCTCTCTCTCTGCTCTCTCTCGGAACTGAGTCACGATGGAGAAGGAAATAGTGCCGGCGGTGGCAGCGAACGAGGGGGCGATCGTGGAGGTTGTTACGGGGAAGTCGGGGCCTCTGCTCCGAGAAGATGAGGAAGATCTCGCCGTCAAGCTACGTCGAATCATCGATAATGTCCCCGTCCGCGTCAGCAACACCTCCGGAAGTTCCGCCGGCGCCGGCTCCGGAGATTTCCACCAGGTTCGAGTTCAATTTTTCGCTTTTTCCCCTCGTTCGTTTTGTAACTATCGTTTTCCATGTTTGATTTGTACCGTCATTGAGCTAACATGCTAGTTGATTCTAAGCAGAAGAAAAAAACTTCTGTGAGGCAGATCAATTGATTTATTATAGTTGAATCGAACTATCGATTCGTTCAATTGATTAAATTTTAATCTTATACTTAGGTGTTCTATCGATTTTATCAGCTCTATAGAATCTGCTGAGGTTTAATTAAAAAAGAGATTATTCATTCTTTTTTATTTGGTTCTAGAGATTTGGAACATTTACCTGCGAATATCTCTGGATTTTCAAGACTTCCATGTTCGATGGATTTCTTTGCACTAAATAATATGCACTGCATAAATTAACATTGTTTCGGGGGGGGGCATTGTTTCGGGGTGCCCCCCTCCCTCGTCATTAAAAAAAAAACATTGTTCCGAGAGTAAATCTCTCTCACTTATACAAGACATCAAAAAATTTCTCTCGTTCATCTGTGTCGTTCTCTCTCTGAATTTTTTACTTCTTCAGTGGTGCATTAATAATTTCAATCTTCCGCACTTAATAATCTGTGGTGCATTAATCATCATTGTTCCAATAGTAAGTCTCATTCATGCAAAGTATCAAGGAATCCGCCTGTTTATCGCTCTCCAGAAAGTATTAGTTATGCCTTTCTCTCTCTAAATTCAAGGATACTCAAAACCATTCTCTCCATGTCTCAGTACCGGCAAATGAGGAGGAGGGAACAGGATAGGCTGACGAGAATGGACTTGGACTACAAGAAGAGGAAGGAGTTGGCAGAGTTCAACATGCGGAGAGAAGAGAGAATGAAAGCCGCTGAGGAGCGAACTGCCAAGAAACGTCAAAAGCGCCAGAAAAAAAAGCAGAGGAAGAAAGAGCACAAGAACCAACTGCCTGGTGATGCGCCAAAGTCTTGTGACGACGCTAGTGACCGTTCCGACGCTGCTGAAGAGTGAACTACTCTCTCTCCCCTTCTCTAGCCCAATTTCTCTCTCCTTCTCTTTATCTCCTCTCTTACTCATTCTCCCAATCTCTCTTTCTGGTCTCTCTCTAACTAATCTCTTACTTTGTTTGATCCAGTTTTTCTCTCTCCAAATCTATCTCTATCTTTTTGTCTCTAATCTAGTCTCTCTTGGTCTCTTGAAGGCAATCTTCCTTTCTCCTAGACTCTCACTCTCCCTTTCCAGCCTTTCTTTCTATCTTTCATCGGATTTCTCTCTCTATCTCAATCTTTCTTTTTCTGTTCTCCTCTTGTCTCTCTCGGTCTGGTCTCTCTCTCTGTCTAGTCTTTCTTTGTTTTTCTTCTGGTTTCTCTCTCTAGTCCAATCTTTCGTTTTCTGTCTCTCCTCTAGTCTCTCTCTTTCTCTCTCTTTCTAGCTCAGTCTCAGTGTCTCTCTTTCTCTCCCTCTCTATGCTGATATGTCTCTCTAACCAATCTCTGTCTGTCTTCTGGTTCCTTTCCTATGTCTAGCATTATTCAGGGGATTAGTTAGCATTCCCAAGCAGAGAAAATAGTTTAGGCGCATGTAACCTAGCATTGAAGTGATGAACAACTTTTTTGAAAATGATCAGTCACGAATCAATAGATGAAGGTTATGATGAGGTTTGGAAATTGCAAATATGACCCACACCTCTCTCTCTCTCTCTCTCTCTCTCTTTTCTCTCTCATCCAAACTATTATTTAGTGCATGAGTTGGCATTCCCATGTCAAGGATTGATTAACTGTTATGAACTGCTTTCTTGCAGATGAACAAATGTCAATCGAGTAGCCGAGGTTTTGACCAGGTTTGTAAATTACAAGCATATCGCATTTCATGCAAGTGATGTTTTTGGCATCAATCCTTGTCGCTTAGGACTCATGAATCATGTATTCAATTAGTCGTTAGGTCAACATTCCCCTCTCATGTTGCACTCGCACTCCAAAGGGTTGTTTGAAGGTAAAGAAGTTGAGCATTTCACTAACAAACTCGGTGATCCTAATGGTGGGATACTCTTTGATAGCTTAGATATTTTGCCATCATGACCTTCAAGTGCTTGCCCATGTGCTTGCCATGGTTGATATTATCGGTGCATGGTGAATTGTATGATATGAATGGAGTTGAAGCTGCTATGAGCATGTTGGTGATACCATACTGTGGTAGTTTGCGCCCCATGTAGATGGTGGGTATGCATGAAATATGATCCTAGGATTTATGGGATACAATGACAAGATTTGATGCTCGATTGGTTCTCAAAATTTTGATCAAAATTGATGCGACGGAAGGCATTCTATTGAACATTCAAAATGATCAGAGCTAAGAATTGATAATCTTATTATCTATAATAGATCAAGATCCATATTTATAAAATTCATTGTATAAGTATTTAAAACTGTTCAAGTGTCTAGGCTCTTGTTATATTGGTACGAGTGCTAGAGTATTACATTTCTTCTTCAACACTCTTCGCTAAGAGAGAAAGAGAGGAAAGGGTAAAGTTTCTAACAAGGTTCGCATAGGGACTCTTAGATAGGATCAATTTTCCTAATTTATAAACATTTTGGTATGTGATATTTTTATAAAAATCATCAAAATTACGTTTAAATTCATCGATGTAAATCGACCCAATATATGTCACCCTCTAGATTCATATATATATATAGATAGTTAATAACTTTATACATGTAATATCACTAATTGATCAATTTTATTAATGAATTATATCAACATAAAGTTTAATTAATCAAGGATCAATTTAACCCAATCGACAGGTTAAGTTGTTACCATGTTAGGTGCCAATTTATTACATATCCTCTCAGAGATATGAAGTATGTATAAGAACTCTGGCATAAAATCTTATCACCATTGATTACTGTGTGGAGATAATCCTTTATTCATGAGAGAACCATGAATTAACAATGAAGAGATTACCCAATAATAATTCTAAACCACCTCTATCCATCCTTGGCATTGTTTTTGACAAGATAACCATCATGGCGGTCCTTAGATGACTAATGATAGAGAAGAGAGCCAATATACAAGAGAGATGGGAGAAAGATATCTTCTTCTCTGGCTTCAAGGTAGAAAAATCTCTTTACTTTGGAAGAAAGAGTGGAGAGGAGAGATGATGACGATAGGGAAAGAGAATTTCTACTTTGTAAGAAAGAGAAAATCACCTCAAACCTAAAAACACTAGATAGAAAAACCAAAAATAAGGGCTTGATAAAAGGACTAAAGAGAACATTGACATGTGTTAGCTTGGGTGCTTGGCACACATCCCGAAAATAAGAAGTAACTAAGAAAATGGAGGTAAGACAAAAAATAATTCACCTCCTATGTCGTTATACAGTCTCCTAGTCACCTCTTGGTCTTCTAGGGAAAGTGATGCACAAAATCATGGAGAAAAGAGAGATAAAGCCTAATTATTTTATTGGGAGAGGATTTTTGTAGCATGTTTTTGAGTTTTTTAATGCATAGAAAGTCCAAGAACATCACAAGGAAGAATCAAGTCACACCATTCTAATGATCATTAACTAAATACACTTGTATAATTATTAAATGTGTGTTTTATTTTTAATATGAGGTTTATTTCTTCCTTATTTATTCGTGAGTGATCTTCTTTAACATAGCCTTTACATACAAACACTCAAAGGAAATAAAAGCTCTCAAAATGGAGTCACTTAATTTTGCCTTCAAGGGTTATAATGAGAGCCTTACATAGGCCTAAAAAAGATAAGGGCCATCTAAAGATAACTCAAAATCTTGAAAATACAACATTAACAACATGCATGTGTCAAGGGACATGACTGATAAGAAAAAAAAAGGAAGCTTCTAGGCTATGATATACCTTAGTAGAGATATTCTACATATTCTAGTAACAGTAAAGTTTGACAAAAAAAAATATTTTTTCTCTCTATCTGATCCTATACGCGTATCTTGCATTCCTAGAGAATCTCCCTCGCCCAATAAACTTTTAATGGGCCCCTTTAGTGGGCCTTCTTGGCCAAATTAGAAATGGCCTCTTAGGCTACATCACCCTTAGTTAGAGAGTCTTGTCCACTTGAATATTACGTGGGAATCTAAAATTAATGTTCACTCATTATTTCGTGAGGCTATGTAAGTTTTGTGGTCTTTATCCATAACCCATATTTTCATGAACCTTACTCTAAGTTCAGAGAACATCTCAAGTCCCTAGGATGCATTCCCTTCTAAAGAAATGTGCAGAGGTAGATAGTTAAATTAGATTAAACATTGAGAGATTTATGTTAATTAATCGTGAATAGATCTTCGAGATTTGAAAGTTATACATGCATATAATGTGTCAAATGTATTAGCTTATTATTATTTGAATAAAATTTGTATTTATTAAAAATGAATATAAATTATAAATTTAATAATGTTATAATAAATCATATAATTTTCATTAGCACTAAAAATATTTCTTACTTGGATGCTAAACTTTCTTCTTCTCGTCTTCTTCGTTCTCTATAAATTCCTTGTATTTCCTTTCTTTTAACCTATGCACAATGTTAGAGCATATCTATCTTTCTTGTAATTCCTCATGACACCAAAAAGTGTGAAGAATGAGTCAAAGACACTGCACAAATGAACATCTTGTTAAATGGAAAGGGCAATCCAAGGAGGAAGGGATAATGACTCAAGTCAAACAATGCACAACATGATCATCGAACTACCTCAGAGGTGTGTGAAACAACAAGATTGTTGTTCCATTCCTTCTTGATTTCAAATGTTTCTCCCTCATGTTCCTATGCTTTCTTCCCTCCCTAACTTTCTCTCTCTGAATTGTTCTCCAACGGATTAGTTAGCTCATAACGAAAAAAGGAACATTGTGTTAGAAGATTTTGCTTCCATCCTTAAGCCTTCACACTCCTTGTTCCTAATAAGATGAGATATAAGTTGGTGGTTGCAAGTAAAAACCCTAATTCAAAATTATACATGAGGTTGGTTAAATACTAGTCCAAGTCACTTACTCTAGATGGCCCAAGGCCCACTTATTCCTCATATAAGAGATATGCAACTTAAGTGAGCCATATTGGGCCACTTATAATATGTGGCCTACTAATATATATGTGAATACAGTAAGAGAAGGGGGGGCACTGATGAACCATGGCCCACTTACATCTGAAAAGAGAAATAAAGATGATTTTAGACTAACACCTTCCTACATGTTGAGTGTGAATATTTTTCATTCCCAACTTGGAAGATAACTTGTGAAATTGTGGGTTTGGCAGTCCCTTGATAGAGATAACAACTACTTGCTTTGAAGATTCCACAAATAATGGAATTATAATTCTTTCTTCAACATTCTCTTTGATGAAATGTCGATGAATTTTGATATGCTTGGTTCTGTCATGCTGAATTGGGTTTTGATCAATGGCTATAGCATATTTGTTGTCACAATACAATTGAATACCCTCTCGAGGAAGTGGCTTAAATTCTTCTAAAATTCCCTTCACCCATATAACTTCACATATACCAAGTGCCATGGCATGAAACTTGGCCTCTACACTAGATCTTGCCACCACTCTTTGTTTCTTACTACGTCAATTGATGAGGCTACCACCCAAGAAAGTAAAATACCTTGAGGTGGATCTTCTATCTACCATTTAATTGACATAATCAATATCTACATAAACTTCTACAGACAAATTCTCATTCCGTGCGAACAACAGACCTTGACCAATTGTATTCTTCTGGTAGGATAAAACTTGGCGAGCTTCTTGTAGATGATTCTCATGAGACTCACTCATAAATTGACTCAAGCAACTCACAGCAAATGAGATATCTAGGCCAGTATGGTTCAAGTAAATTAATCGTCCAATTAACCTTTTGAAATGATTCCTTATCAACAAGGGGACTTTCTTCACCTTTCCCAAGCTTGCTGGTTTACAGTCAAGCATACATGTTTACTTCAGAGAATCTAATATATATTTATGTCGAGAAATAAAAATGCCCTCTTTAGAATATGCCACCTCAATTCCCAGAAAATATTTCAATGTTCCCTAGGACTTAATGTCACATTGTCAAGCCAATCCCTCATCGAGGTTCTCGATTTCTTCCTCATCATTCCATGTAATGAGTATATCATTCACATAGACAATAAGAACAACCATATCACCTTTATTTGTGTGCTTGATAAATAGTGCATAGTCTCCATTACTTTGCTTGTAACCACGATCTTTCATAGCTCGAGTAAACCTTCCAAACCAAGCTCTTGGAGATTGTTTAAGTTTGTAGGGCCTTTTTTAACTTACACACGATATTAGGGCTGTTACTTAGTTGATATCTAGGAGGAACTGACATGTATACATCCTCTTCCAACTCTCTATTCAAGAATACATTATTCACATCAAATTAGAGAATATCTCAACCATATTTTTTCTGCCAATACGATAAGAATCCTCACGTATTGAACTTAGTCACAAGGGAAATTTTTTTCAAAATAATCAATCCCATATGAGTATATCCTTTGGTAACTAGTCTTGCCTTAAACCTCTTTAAGGTTCCACTTGCACTAAATTTGGGAGTATATACCCCTCGACAACTAATTACCTTTTTTCCTCGAGGGAGGGAAACTAAGTCTCATATCTCACTTCTTTGTAATGCTTTCATCCATAGCTTTTTTCCATTCTTTACTTCTGAGAGCTTCATCAACATTTCTTGGAATTTTTATGCTTTTTAGGGCGCCCAAAAAACCTTTTTACTGATTACCCAATCTATCGTATGATATATATTGTCCCAAAGAATATTTTACGTGATTTCTATAGCTTTGGACTCCTTTGCACATAGAAATGGGCCAACTTGAGTCGTCTTCAAGTTTATGCTCATCTAAATTTTTACTTTAAAGTTTTTGTATATACACTTGGGTGACTTTAGGTCAAGTTTGATTGGGAAATTTTTTATGAGGAGGTTATGATAGCTCCATTCAAAATTGATCTCTCAGCTGCAAATTGGTGAGCTCTATTGTGAATCTCTATTTAGGAGTGAATTATCATATCCTACATTGTCATGATCAGCCTCCCCTAGAGCTTGAATCTCCGACAATCTTAAATTTGTCAAAATGGCTTCATGTGATAGCAGTAAGAATTGATGTTCTTGAACATCTATCTTATTTCTTGAGGATCCAGAGTTACTAGATGACTTTTGCTTTGCAAAATATATTTGATATTCCTCAAATGTCATATCAACTGAAATATAATATTTTCTTGTTGGTGGATGATAGCACTTATATCTTTTATGGGTACTAGAGTACCTTATAGACACACACTTAAGTGCCCTTGGATCAAGTTTTCCTGACTTTAAATGTACATATGCAATATACCCAAACGCCCTAGCAGCTAAACCAAATGTCAATTTTACTACTAGATATTTGAAATTTAATACATTGACTAGGCTTTGGTGTCCTAGTAACTTTGTGGGAATTTGATTTATGAGATGTACGGCACTGAGAATCACCTATCCCCAATATATCTTCTGCATATGAACCTGGAATAATAGAGCTCTTGTTGTTATAAGTATATAAGCAATTCTCCTTTCAACTAATCCATTTTACTTAGAGGCATTTATCTGAGAAGACTCATGTATAGCACCCTTTTTAACAAAATACGAGTTTCCAATTGAGTTAAAAAAAACTCATTGCCGTTGTCTGAGCAGAAGCGTTTGATTACCACCCCAAACTGAGTTGTTTATCATCTCATAAAATTAGATCACAACTTAAGAAACCCCATCTTTGGATTTTAATAAATACAACCATGTAATCAGTGTGCAATCATCCACAAAAGATAACAAACCCACGTGCATCCAGAGATACTAGGAATGGGAAATGGCCCCCAAACATCACTATGTATGCATTCAAATGGACTTAAACATCTATCATTCATATTCTTAAAAGAAAAGTGTTTATGTTTTGCCAATTGACATGCCTCACAAAAGAACTTAGAAACATCTATTCTTCCAAACATGGAGGGATAACAAATCTTTAAAAACTCAAAAGTAGGGTGACCCATACACATGCAGCATCAATACTCTATCGTCAGTTATGACCCCATGTCTCTCTAATGATTGACACATTGATGCAGGATCATTAAAAACCAGCAAACCAACTTCTCTTCTAAATAATGAAATCTTCCTCGTCGATACCTTGTCACACAAGAAACAATCATCACTCTCAAGAATAAATACCCAACCATTATCATCAACTAGTTTTTGTCTGGATATACGATGTGTCTTCAGATCTAGCACGTGTAATATTTTCTTAATTGTCCCAAGCTTATCTAAGTTTACATCTCTTATCCCTACTACATGAAGGACCCCTCCTCTAGTTGTAGTAACTTTGTTGGAGTTCACTAACAGTTGAAGAAATCTGAATACGACTACTACTCGGGGACATATGGTCTATTGCTCTAATATTGGCTATCCATTGGATTTGACTAGGTTGATGGCATGATTGTAACATTTCTGATTTCACCATTGAAGTTGAACTCAAAAGACCTTGAAGTCGATTAACTTGCTCTTTCAACTTTTCAATCTCGTCAGCGTTATCTTGTAGATTTTCAATTGTCTTCTCCTTAGCTACAAAAATCTCACCACTATCTTGATTTTGGAAAACTGCTACATATGATTTCTTTGGTTGTTGGTGATTCTTGTAGGTCAATTTCTAGCAAGTGTCTTTAGTGTATCGCTTCTTTTTGCAGTAAGCACACCATAGGTTGTCATTTGGCGCATCTCTTGCTTTTGTTCCAATAGGTTGAGTAGAACCTTATCGACCAACTCAAGAATCACCTCGGGCAGGTTTTGAGTCATATTTCTTGGCTACAAAGGCAGTAGGTTTGTTGGGAGGCGCTTATGTCATAAGCTTCAAGAAACTCTCTTCTTTTATTATTATCCCTATTGTCTCCTCTTGATCAATGATGTAGCCTAGAATGGAGATCAAGGCTTTATTTTTAGTAAAGCTGAGAAAGTTCACTTCAAAGGCCCATTTCAAGGTTATTGGGCCATGGAGAATCTCTAAGGGCTGACAATATAGTCAAAAGATTCCCTAGAGACACACAATACTATGTGTCAGATCTATAGTGCCAGAATTTGCATAATATCTTTGCTAAGTCCTAGAAATTTTACTTTTTCTTTTGTCAATTTGGCTCTGACACATGCATGCTGTCAGAGTTGTATTTTCAATATTTTGTGTTGTCTTTTAATGAGTCAAATCACTTGGACGACCTTCACCTTTTTGTGACCTATATAAGGCCACCCATTGTAACCCTTGAGGACACAATTTGAAGTTATTTCTTTCTGAGAGCTTTATTTTCTCCCCTTTGATTGTTCTCTTGTTTTGAGAATACCTATGTGCTTATGGATTCAAATACAACCCCTTGTGGATTCAAGGGTAGAAGAGGTCAATTATGTGAACTCAAAACCTAACCCTTCTTGTATATCAAGGCTTATGGATTCAAGTCTGTGTTCTACACTGTTCATGCGCTAAGGATGCGTCAATCAGACACTTTCTCCCGATGAAGGATTTAGCTTCTAACATTTTCATATTTAATATTCATACCTACAAGGAAAGTAAATAATCTCTGCTTTAGAATATATGTCCTCTTCAATAATTAAGGATATTAACTTGGCCAGAGGTGGTCTATCTCCCTCCAAATGCTCTTCAACTTTGAAGAATAGATCAAGATATTTCCGCTCCCTTGTCTAGCTTGAATTGCTTTTGTGTGTAGATCATAAATATGTCAATCATAATATTTTTTGGCCCAATATTTACTCACTTCATCCCACAACTCCTTTACATAGTCTACATACAAAAAATCTCTCCTCATTTATAGATTCATGTTGCTTAGTATTCATTGATGAATAAGAATTTCTTCAACCTTCCAACTCTTGTATCATAGATCTTTCTCAAGAATTAGACTGTCTTTTAGGGTGATCTCCTAGTTCCCTGCCCTCAAGGGCCAGCTCTACCAGTTTGTTCCATTCAAGCGTATTAATTCCATAAAACTTGACTTCAAGGTCTGGGAAAACAACAATGGCTCTCCCAAAATCAATAGCTTTAGACATTTATGGAACGTCCTTTGACTTTGTCATAGTCGCTCCAAAAGAAAAATGAAATAACCATAGGGGAATAAAAACAAGCTAGGGGAGGAGTGTTGAAAAGGAGAAAACAAATAGCAGTGTAGTTTTAAAGGAAGAGGAGAATCACAAGAAGAAACCCTACTCTGATACCATGTTAGAAAATTTGCTTCACTCCTTAAGCCCTCACCCTCCTTGTTCCTAATGAGATGAGATGTAAGTGGTGGTTACAAGTAAAAAACCCTAATTCGAAATTACAAGTGAGGCAGGTTAAATACCAGCCTAAGTCACTTACTCTAGATGGGCCAAGGCCCACTTAAGTCACTTATTCTATCATATACGATATACGCAACTTAAGTGAGCCATATTGGGCCACTTAAGTGGCCCACTAATATATAAGTGAATACAATAAGAAAAGGGTGGGCCACTTGTAAACCATGGCCCACTTACATCTGAAAAGGGAAATAAAGATAATTTTAGACTAACAGATTGTTTTATGCACATACTTACCGATCACGAGGGAGCTAAAAAGAAACGCTTCTTTGAGCCATGGGAGCTAGCAAGTTTTTGTAGGACATATACAGCTTTTGATTACGAGATGAAAGCCTTGACGAGGTCACTAAAATTACAAGTGTAACTCGTTCTAGGGCAAATGATCTTTCCATTGTTCCTCTTGGCCATTTCTTCCAAAGCCTAGAGAGAAGAAAATCATCATCATCAATATCATTGTCATCATCATCACCACCATAATCTTTTGCCACCCTCATCCCTCGTCATCATCATCATCATCACAATAGCAATCATCTACCATGTAGAAAAAAATATAAGAATGATTGATTCTCAACTCGTACCTTGGTGCTATAGACATAGCCATTTGGCAGCACGAGAGGGGGATTCTCCGTGTCCATGAGCTCCTTGGTTATATAGCAAACCAGCTTAGAATTCTGCTGCTTTGAGAATGGCAGACCAGCAGCCAATCTTCGAAAGTTCTCCTGTGACAATGGATCCTCCTTGCAGCAGTTTTCTTCATAGCAAAACCTTTTCTACAGAGTCAAGAGAAAAAAAGGAGAAAACAAGACCTCTAGAACTGAATTGAATTACTTTTTGGGTCATGGAACAAGAAAAAAAGATTAGATATCCAAAGTAAAGGGGATACGGTGTCTTCAATGCCGTGAGACCTGCTTGAAGAAAGATATTGAGCAAAGGCTCCAAAGTCATCCCATATAGTTTGCAAAACTCCTGTTTGAACAACTCCACTAAAGAGTCCCACTGCCTAGGATCAAACAACACCTGTGGAAAGGGCAAATTTCAAATGGATCTCCATGAAGATATTGTGATACAAACCCGAAATAGAACGAGAACTATTAACCAACAAAGCCCTCAGGAAAGGCCTGTTACAAAGGGAAATCAGGTAATATACCAGTAATAGCCTATGAATAAGGCCAATCTATTCAAGAGAGGGAGTTATTAGGTAGTCAAGCATCTTGAAGAGGAATTCAGAGCAATGGTTGCATTTGACTGAGCAAAGATTGTGATAAAAGCCCAAAGTAGGAGGGCCTAATAACCAATAAAACCCTCAATAACTAATAAGCCCATTCAAGTGAGGGAGCTTTTCGGGTGGTCAAGCATCTTGAAAAGGAATTCTGAGCAAAGGCTGCATTAAACTGACTCCTTGAGATCTCATTCAAGAGGTGACTATTTGTTCTATTATATTCTCTATCTTTTCAAAAGTTGAGTAGAGTAGAGACCAGTACAGATACGATTACTACTTAAGTTCTTGAAATCTTTCTTCAAGATTTATAAAGATTGCATCAGACGGGTTACTGATTCTTATTCAAAGTAAATTAATTTGAATAGAATTTAATAAAAAAAATTACTTCACTGCCGGAAACTTGATTAAAATAAATTTCAGCTGCATACCTTGTACGTTGCGCATTCGGTGTTACTTTTAAAAGCCAATGTTGCCATGACACGTTGCAGTTCTTTCATGTGTGATGCCGCCCATAATGCTAGATGTTTACGAGCATATAAGATAGCATGCATGTTGTTATCTACTCGCACTAGCTCTATAAACTCCTGAAGCCTCAACTGTAACTCAAGAGTACTCTAGAGAAAGACAAGATCCTCCCGAGTCACTTAACTTGCATAAGTAATGAAAGCACAGGAGAACCAATGTATTGAATGGACAAAATAAATTGATGTTAGAAGTAAATATCAGAATGTAAAATCAATGTTTTTAGATTTCCTTAGACCTTCAACATTTGTTGGGAGTGGGTTGAGATGATAGACTTCGAAAGATTTGATGTAACCAGATTCTCAAACGCCAAGAAAATATGTAAAACATGAACGACAGTGTAGCTGTATAGATACACTACATTGGATACAGTGTACTAAGGCAATGTGTATTGATGCTTTGATGAAAATAAAATAAAATAACATTAAGATCTCCATACTCATGTAGTCAAGTACTGTACAAACCATAAACCCCAAAAATATAACATTTATCAGCGTTTAACTTACGAATAATTAGCATTTAACTAACAAATAAAGGTATTTATATTAAAACCTCTACGGATATCGCTAAATTATTTGAAACAAATAATTTACACAAGATTTCACGTCATGCGTAAAATTTTGATTATAGAGTGCTTATTCCTTGATGCACCTGTAAGATCCCACATGCGTACTACATGAGCTGAGAAGAAGAGAATTCCAGAGAAAATAATGTTTGGAAAAGATTAAGCTCAATAAGTTCACATCAAAAGAGTTTGTTGTAGACCAGTTCGAAACAGTCAGACCAGTGTGTGACAAGAAGCCAATTTGTTGTAGACATGAAGCAATATTTTGACCTCGCGTTAGGCACAGCCACATTCATTTTAAATTATATATATACCATATTTGATGCTTAAATATAGTCAATCAATGGAGCAAAAAATGAAGCATTCCACACTTTGAAGGTTGTATTTCAGCTCAATTACTCTTGTGCTTGAGGACTCAGGTATGACAGTCGACCACTAAAGGTTTGAAGTTAATGGTTTTTTTGATCAGGAACATAAATCCTTTAAGACAGAGGGACCGTTGATTCTTTGGATTCAAGACCTCGTTTTCAACTAATCTACAGTCCATGATGATCAATTTTGAAACGAGAAATAAAGATAAATTTATGTAATATGCTATCCAAGCATCTCCTCTCATCCCTGTACTTACCACTTCTAGTTCGAATATTATACTTTAATACAGCATAAAGAGAGTAAAAAGAGAAGTCTGCAGAAGCAAAAACCTTTGATTTCTTCAGCCGGGCTTTGTTCTCTGCACACCAAGCTAGAGCTGGCGCCACGTCTCTGTTGTGAAGAGCATCTATAACCTTTTTAGCGTCAAGAAATATGTCGATGTCTACGAGATTCTGGAGAGAAAGTAGAAAAGATCAAGAACAGGAAATTAATGAGAAAATCATTAAAAGATCATAAAAAATATCACATTTTGTGGAACAGTGGTGAAGATTAAGTGCTACTGACAAACTAACAGATTCGATTTTTCTGATGAACTGAAAATTGATGATCAATTTTGTAAAACTTGTTTTAAACTGGAGGCATAAACGATCAAGAACAGCAAAATTATACTCACAAGATCATAAAGGTCATCAAATACCTCAGATTTTAGGGAACTGAGGTGCAGATGATGCGAAATTGATGAACAAACCACTTTGATTTCTCACAATGAACAGAAAATTGGCGATAAATTTTGGAAATTTTGTTTTAAACTGGAGGTATAAACAATCAAGAACTGCAATAATAATCTTAAGATTGTAAACAACCATTAAATAGATCAAATACTGAAGAACAGAGGAGCGGATTAAGGGACAAAGACCAATTAACAGCTTAAATTACTTGAGATGAACTGAAAATTGGGGATCAATTTCACAGAACTGGAATTGTTGGGGTAGATTTTCAAACCTGGATGCCGCTAATCTCGGCCAATTTCTCAGCAGTTTCATAGTACGACATCCGTAGCATGTAATCCACAAGAATGCGCCTTAATCTATTATTGTTCCACGCCACCCGGCCATCGACTGTCAATGAATCAAGATGTTCTAACCGTGTCTTGCATTTCTGCACTTGCAAGCTCTCCGCTTTCCCCCCTTCCTCCAACTGTGCCATAAAGAAGCAAAATTACTTTCTCTTCTCTCTAAACCAGCCTCTCCCTCTCTTTCTCTCTCCTTATTACAGCCAATTTATGTTTATCTCTCTAATACAGCTTAACCCTCTCTATCTCTATGTCTGCTACAGCCTATCTCCCTCTTTCTCTCTCCTCGTTGCAGCCTGTCTTTGTTTATCTCTCTGATACAGCTTATCTCCCTCTCTCTATATGTCTGCCACAGACAATCTCTCGATCTAAACCAGCCAATCTCTCTCTTTCTCTCTCCCCACTACAGCCTATCTCTGTTTATCTATCTACTACAGCGTATCTCTCTCGCCTCTCTCTTCTACTACAGCTTATCACTGTTCTCTCTCTCCACTACAGCCTATCTCTCGCGATCTCTCTGTCTACTACAGCCTATCTCTCTCTCCCTCTCTACAACAGCCTATCACTCTGTTTCTCTCTCTCTCGGCTATGGCCTACCTGCATTTATCTCTAACCTGCATCCCATCTCTCTCTACTACGGCCTATCTCTCCCAATCTCTCAATTTCTTCCGTAGTCTCTCACTCTCTCTTTCTCTCTCCACTACAGCCTATCCAATTCTCTATCTCTCTCAATCTACCAAAACCTCTCCCCTCTCTCTTTCTACTAAAGCCTATCTCTCAGTCTCTCTCTATGATAGCCGATCTCTATGTTTCTCTCTCTATACTACTGTACTACAGCCTATCCCTTTGTTTCTTTCTTTCACTACTACAGCACATCTATCTCATCCAACAACTGCTCTCTCTCTCTCTCTCTCTCTACACCAGCTTCTCTCTCCAAATAATTCCATAGTGTGCATGAAAACGATGAAATCGAGAACCCCAACGGCCTAACCTTGCGCTTAAGTCCCTGGAGGCGGGAAACAAGAGAGGAAAGCTTCTGCACGGCCTCCTCACGTGACCTCAACTCTGAGACGCTCGCCAGCACTGCCGAAATCTCCTTCTCCGCGGACCGCTGATTCGTGCGCAACATCTTCTTCAAGTGCTCGATCGGAACTCGCAAGAATTGGTGCTCCAGCTTCAGCGATTCCGCCAGATGCGGCACCCGGCCGTGCGGCGGGTTGGAATCGCCGTTTGGCATGGGAGGATCCAGCGCCATCTCCATTGAATTGTCTCGATTTGGGGATTTCCTTCACTTCCCAGATTTCTGTTTACGAGAATTTGTTCTCGGAATGGCCGAAGAGCTCAGTGTCACGTCTCTCTGATCGAATCTCAACCGTCCATCCTTGTTCCGACGACTCTAGTAGCCTCTGTCTCTCTCCAAATATATGTAGCATCTATGTGTCTACCTAACTATATATCTATATTTTTCTGATTATCTAATTATCTGAGACTGATCTATATATTTATCCATCTTTCTATCTACATGTATGTCTGCCTATCTTCATGTCTTTTTACATATCTATCCATCTATGTATCTATCTACATATATGTTTGTCTATTGACCTATCAATCTATCTCTCTCTCTATCCATGTATCCATCTCCGCGCATATTTGTCTCTTCATCAGTCAATCAGTTAGTCTTGTCTATATGTGCAACTAGGGCACATCAATCACTGATCAGATCGTCATGATTGAACGTGATGACCAATCAAGGATCACATAAAAGCTATCTTTGATCGAGGGAATGACTAATATCTGAGATTGATCCACTATCACTCCCTTGCATTAATGATCTAATTGTCATTCAGATTGTTATTAAAATTTTAAGGGGTTTTTTCATGTTTTTATTTGTAGAGGTGCATTTTTCAACAATTTAATTGACAATCTTACATATCAGCTTCAATTGATTAATAAATTATATGCTTTATTATATTCATATGCATCTATCACTGACACTATTCGATCATAACATCGATCAATTTCTATTAATTTGACCATGATTGTCCTTTGATAGATACTACATAGTCTGTAACCCAATTCATACTTCAATGTCTCCTTTATATTCATTTAATATAAAATTCATTCCTTATAGTTATTGTGAGACATTTATAATCAAGTACATGAATATATGTAATGAATAAGAGAATTATAATGAGATCATAATCTAACGAGTCTTTAGAAATATGTTCAAAACATATATATTTTAGGGTTGTTCAAGAAGAACATCAAAATATCCGAAAAGAATATCACTATTTGATCTAACTCGTATGGATGATCTTGTGGGCACTGATGCATAAACACAAACAATTAAATAATAGGTGTTATTGTAAAAAGATTTCGCTAAATTTATTCACACGAATCTTTGAATGATATCATACTTAATTATCAATAAGGTTTATTCGTATCATGCTTTGACTTGAGACACCCAATGCATCTTATAGATAGATGATTATACTTTGAATATGACTTGTGAATGCTTAACCACGAGATCTCCAAAATATCATATATTATAAAGGTCACATAAAAAAAATCATATGTTATAAAGGACATGAAGTTTTCAAATGTGATTATGTGATCAAGAGGGGACCATCTACTCTCCATCTTAGAGGAGATTGACTTGACGAATGAGATACGATGAAATCTTTGGCCCAAGTGGTGAAAATATTGAAGAAGACTTTCTCTATGATTTCTTCCATATGCTAGTACCAACTTGAGTAATTGATCAAGGTTTGACATTATCTATTTCCCAAGTCATTCATGAATCTCATGTAGATGAAGAAGTATATATACACTGTAACTGACGACGATAAGGTTATATACGAGAGCTTTTGTATATTTTTATCTCCTCGAACACATGATGTATAGCTTAACACTTGACGGGCTTATAACTCAATTAGTCAATTAGGTTAAATCAGTATTTAACTAATTGATTTTTATGTTAATATAGATAATCAATAAGGTTAACTAAAAAGTGTTATTATTTATACATGGTTATTAACTAACGATATACATGAAATTAAGGGCCACATATATAAAGTATATAGATGTTAGAGTTTTTGAAGGTTTTTGTGAAACTTTTATGTATCAATATCTATAAATAAGGGAAGAATAATCACAACTGAGGTTTACAGGAAACTCTCTCCTTTCTTCTTTTTCTCTCTTGGTGAACTATATTGTAGTGGAGATCTAATCATTCATTAATTGTATAGATATTATCAGAGGCTGGATACTTGAACAACTTTAATATTACCTTAAATGAACGATTTTAAGTATAAATTATACTGGATGATCTTATTATTTGTTCTTGATGTCTTGATGTTTTGAATATTTGTTACTATGTTGATATCTATAAAAATACGGTTGTTGAATCCGCAAATTCACATAGCATAAAATTTATACTAAACTCTTAAAATTCGGATTTAAAATTTAGAATAGTTGGGAGTTGAGGTCGAATCCATAGGAGAAGGTTAAAAGACTAAAATAAAGAAATATTTTTTACTATTTTTAGATTTAGAAAGTGGAAATGATCAATGATAGGAAGAAGATGTATATGAAAATAAAATGGATTGATCAAATGCTTCCAAAATCCTTTCGAAGATTATAAACCCTTGATCAAGAGGGGAAAAGTGATTTTTAGGGTTTTTTTAATATGAAAATGTGGATAAAAAAGATGAGTAAATAGAAAATAAGGATAGAAAATGATTGCAATATAAGGATTTATGATAAAAACATACTCTATTGATGCTCACAAATCAAAGCATACCTTCGAGAGTTTGTACATTTCGCCTGGACTTGGCATCTTGTATCGTGATAACATACAATTTATACATGTAATAATGTGATTATTAATGTAAATATTATTATAAAACATTCCATTCTTATGTATGTTATCATACTTTGAGTGCATATCTATCATTTCATACATTAAGTTATAATCTTAAAATGCATCATTTTAGGGATAATTATGCATAATTAAAGAATATATTCTAGAGTAGATTATTCCCATCTAGATTTGAGATTATGATTAGGTTTAAATATTAAATAGAAAAAGATAAAATACTTTTAATACACTCATTTATTTTTCTAAGTTTTATTTTCTGAGAGAAATGAGTGCATGTTTGAAATACAAAATTATTCTCTTGTTATTTTTTAAAGTTGATTTTTTAAAATGATAGATTAATTAATTTATTATCAAACAAAATAAATTTAGATTAATTTGGAGTTATACCTTTTAAATTGTTTTTATGAATTTCCTAATTTTTAGGGATTTTCTTGGAATTTTTTTACGAAATTTATTTGGATTTATTTTAAATTAAAAATATTTTTATATCACGCGTTGATGTGGCAGCTGACGTGGCAAGAACGATTACGTGTCACCACGTGGAGACATATTTACATGACACATGGTATACGCGTGTGTGCGTGTGCGCGACACATGATGACACATGGTGTACCATGTGTGAGTGTAATTAGTGGGTTCAACATCCATTAAGGATTTCCGCTAACTCACTATATACACTATATGTGTATACCCATCAGATTGCGTTTATTTTTTTGTCATGTGGGACTATCTTTTTGTTTAGTTTACGCAGGCGACGTGGCGCGACATGAAGTGTCTGATTGACACGAAAAATATGCAATTTAATTTCAGCCCCTCATTGTCACTTAAGTAGGGGGGTATGTGGCAGCATCTAAGTGAACGATGATTCATTTTATTAAACTGATCAATCTTGATCGTTCATATGAGGAGTTATAATGACCAAGATTTGAAGAACCATCTAAGAATCTAAAGCGTCGATTTACGATCGGATGGACGAGATCTCATGACGCTCTCTCTTCACGCGATCACGTGGCGTGATCCTAACGCTCTAATGAAGATCTGACAGTAATGACTTAGCCATGATTATTCTCCTATTCGGTTTCCATCACGACTGTTGATCTCATCAAGGAGGAGATCAGATGGTCACACCCAATTTCAAAACATTAAAAATTCTCTCTCTTCGACGGGAAATGTATTCTTAGATGTTTTCAGCTATCGAACTATTTAGACATTTTAATAATTTCAATCTCTTAATTTCTTCCTCTTTTAGACTTATTTTCGTGTCCAGTGAGTGCTTGAAATCAAGATTTTGTTGAAAGTAAAGGGAGAAATTGCCACTTGAATGCCGATTTTTGTCTTTGACATCGTGGAACGAAAAACGCTTGATTTAAGGATCAGTTGGATCCTTTCGAGCGCGACTTTGAGTTAGATTATGTGTTTTCCTCCTAGTCTTTCATCATATATCATTATCTTCTAATTTTAAATTGTAGATTAGTCGAATTTTTAGATAATTTCTCAGTTTTTCTCTCCTTGTGATCAATTTTCTATATAATTTTCGCTCTTTAATTTCTCCACGAATCTTAATCCAAATCGAGTGATTTTTTATTCGGTTGATTTATCTTAGAGTTCTATTTCTAAAATTATTTAAATCCCTAATTTCTCGCCTCAATTTATTCTCTGATTTGATCAAATTTTTAGAACACCTCGAAAATACCTTAATTCTCTCTGGATTCGACCATTATTCACTATTATACTCTTTAATTTGTTATTAATATTAAATAGGTGAGTTTCTAAATTGTTTTGACATGTGTCCATGTGTCAAATGTGTATTTAACGACCATCTTTAATTTGTGTTCATGTGTATTCAACGAACGGATTCATTTCATCAACCCTCTCTTCTCTTCACCTCTCTCCCCCCTTTTCTCCCTTTTCTCTCGGGATGGTGAGAGCGGAGAGAGCTTATGCGGAGACAAAGAAAGAAGAAATTGAGGGAGGTAAGAGAAAGAAAAATGGAGAAGAAGATGGAAGAGAGGTGCAGAAAAGGAGAGACGGGACGGATGCGCGACGGAAAGAGAAGATGGCGCGGAAGAAGTGGAGAGGCTGCAGACGTGTGCCTCTCCTCGTGATAGAATTTTTCTCAGTCATGAGAGAGGGAGAGGCGAGCGAGAGAAGGAGAAGGAGAAAGAAGAAAAGAAGGAAAGAAAGGAAGGAACGGAGGAGAAGGTGAACTGAGGAGAAGGAGAAAAAGGAAGAAGCGTCGGAGAGGAAAAGAAGGAAGAAGAGGCTTTTCTCCTCTCCCTTGAGCACGCACCCGTAGGGAGAAGAGGAAGAAGAAGCTCTCCCTTGCACGCAAAGACATGCATGGGGAGTGGAGAAAAGAAGAAACATGAGGAGAGAGAGATCGAGAGAGCGAGAGAGAAATCTTCGGGAAAGGGAGAGGTCGATTGGGAGAGAAAAAGAGAGAAATAAAGAGAGAGAGAGAGAGAGAGAGAGAGAGATTGCGGGAGAGAGAGAGCGACCGCAAAAGGAAAGTGAGAAAAGCGGGAAAAGAGAGTGGAAGAAGAGAGAAAGTGAGAAAGTCAGAAGAGGAGAAGACGCGAGAGCAGCACGACGGGGGGAGAGAGAGTGATTAGGAGAGAATGAGAGACATTCTAGAAGAAGAGAGAGGGAGAAAGAGAGAGTGATCGGGGGGAGAGAGAGTCTATCTCTTTTATTTCTCCCTATTTTTCCTGTTTTAATTAATTTTCTTTATAAAAAATCATTTTCAATGATTTTAGTTTCCAAACATCTCTAAAAAAAATAAAAAAATCCTGAAAATAAATAAAAATCTCATTTTGTTGGAAAATTATATTCTTGATGAATCAATATCATTTAATGCTCATAAACTGTTATTAATTTAAGAAAAATAAAAAGCATCATTTAATACATAAATATTATCAATTTAATCATTTAAAATCATGATAACATGTATTTACGTGTATATTTTTAATAATAAATAAATAAAATACATGATATTAATGGATGATAACATGATTCATCAAGTATGATAATTGACCAATAAATGATCCTCATCACTTCAGTTGTGATTGGCATTCCATCTGTGTATCTATCTATCTATCAATATGTATGTATATATATATATATATATATCTATTGTGATTCATGTTTCTATGTATCTATCAGTCTATTCGACAAATTAAACTATCTAACCATCCAAGCATGCATCCATCAATTTAACTAACATACATAAACATACGTTCATGTATATCTAACTAACCTATATTTATTTATCTATCCATTCATCTATCATCAAACTTACTTATTCATCTATCTACTTATTCATCCAATCATCTAACCTATCTATATCTTCATTAATCCATGTAATAAACACGTTCATTCGTCCATCTATCTACATAAGTATCTTTTCATCTTTCTTTCCATCTCTTCATCTATCTATCCATTGGTTATCTAGCCAAGTATCTATTTATTTTTCTATCCATCCATTCTCGGTATTAACTCATCTATCTATTTACTTCTTCACCCATTCATCGAACCTTTCTATTTATCTATCTATCTACACCTTCATCCATCCACTGAACAAGCCTATGAATAAATGTATCTGTATCTATCCAACAAACCTTTATATCTATCTCTCCATCCATCCATCCATCCATCTAACTAAACAATGAATATATATATATATATATATATATGTATTTATGCACTATCTGATAGTATCTAAGCATATCTCTCTCCACCCATCCATCTAACTATCCTATCTATCTAGTACTCTATCTCTCTCACTTGGTCGAGAAAAGGAGAGGGAGAAAGTTATGCATAGTCAGTGGGAGAGAGAGAGCTATGGCCGGAGAGGACTCGAGTTATCCACATCGAACCTCCATGCATTCTCCCGGATCTACTTCCACCTCCGCCGGCCCTAACCGTCTCAGTTTCTCCATCCACGAAGCCCTAGGAGGAGGCGCAGGTTCTCTCTCTCTCTCTCTTTAGGTTTCACTCTCTTGAACTCATTTTATCTATCCTCGTTGCAGTTGCCGATTTGATCCTCTGGAGAAAACGAAACGCGGCGGTTGCACTCCTCTCCGGCGCAACCGCCGTTTGGTTCCTCTTCGAGATCGCCGGTTACGGATTTTTGTCGTTCTTGGCGAATGTGCTCTTGCTTTTAGTCTCGATTCTCTTCGTTTGGGCTAGATCTGCGCTCACTCTTAACAGGTTATGCTTTTTATGCGACTTTTTTATGCTTTATTTTCTGCCTTCAATTCTCAGTAGGTTATAATTCGTATGTAAATTCTCTTTCCTTCTGCGGAAATTTATTTATTTAGATTTCTCTCCAGGCCTCTGCCCCCTTTTCCAAATCTAGAAATTCCTGATCGCGTTGCAGAGAAGATTGCCGATGAAATTTGTGTTTGGATCAACCGCTTACTAAGTATCGCTCGAGGGATTGGCATTGAGGGCGATCGGAAACTTTTTCTGCAGGTGAATTCCTTGATTATGACAGTTTTTCTCGTTGATATCTATTGAATGCGTTTTTCTTTCATTTTTTGGAAGGCCATTGTGTTCTCGTGGGTTCTATCCTACATTGGGAGTCTCTTCCGATTCCTAACTCTTGCTTACCTTTGTAAGTTTCTAGGAAAACTTTTATACCTTTTTTCTCAAAGCCACGGAGCTTAAATTCTTCTATTATGTTTCAGGTATCATCATTTGTCTCACTGTTCCTGTTATGTATGACAAAAAGCAAGATCAAATCCATCAGAAAGTGGAGCTGGCTCATCAGTTTTTGTTGAAGCAATACGAGATTATACTTGTCAAGACGGGAAGATCTGTGAAGAACGAAAAGAAGACTCAGTGAGAGGTTTGCTACGATTGTTCTCGTTATAGACTTCTTTAAACTGGTTGAAATTGCGTGAAACACAATTATACGTGTGCTTTTGTTCAAATAGTTGCTGAAAAATCTAGAAAGATGGATTACAGATTGATACATCTGCCACCAGGAATCATATCAAAGTTTTTTTCTGAGAATTTATATGGAACGGCATATAGAATATAATAGATATAAAATTTTCTTGTTGTTTTCAATATGAAATCGTTATTGCAGGGTAAATGACTAGATACCAAACAAAAGGCAAGGGTAAACATGTGGTTGATGTTCTTGTTTCGTATAGACATTAGAAATAAGTATATTTCTGTGCTTCTTGGTTAATGGGCAATGCCCTTAACACGAGTAAAAAACTTTTAAGATTGCTTTCTGGTTTTAGAAAGTTTAAATTCATTGAATTACCCGTTTTAAGACACAGACAGTGATACAACCCTTGTTAAGAATTACTGCTCGAGGTTGATGCTAGAGAACAAAATTGCATTTCGTCAGTGGATTGGTCATTGGATGAATCTTGCATATAAGCCTAGTAGCCTTATGGGGCACTTTAAAAAGGAGGGGAAGGGTGTATTAAATGACAGGGACCTCAACGCTTGCCATCTTTGTTGGGGTTTTGGGGTTTGGCAACCGTAGTTCATTACCTCTAGGCTGTGCCAACAAGCTTGCTACTTGGGTCATAGAGAAATGGTATCAGAGTCAGTTTGTTATGGCAGCCTCTGTCATAGCTGCCTTCTCCTTAACAACAGCTGCCTGATCATAGCATGCCAGCTGGTCCATCGGGGTAAGACTTTCTAGTCTTCCTGCAGTCTAGGTCGATCAGTTTGCCCTCTATTCAGAAAGCAAAAAAGCGTAGTCAATGGAGCCATGGCCTTCACATCACAGAAATGGATTTAGAGGGAAGAGTGTGCGCTCCTTGTACCTGCCAGCCTGTGATAAGAACCCCTTATCCTCATGAATTACTGGTTTACTCTCAGTATAGGGAAGTTTTAAGGACACCCCCTTATGGTTATAAATAGAGGGGTTGGGTCCCTTCCTTAAGAGATGGAAAATATCATGCAAAGTGTGAGGTTATCTCTCCTCCCATCTCGGGTTTATTCTGCACTGCCCCAGTTTCTCTCTCTCTCATCCCCAGGAGCTCGACGGCAATTCTTCTACTCTCTGTCAACCTCTCAATCGTATTTGCCTCACCTTTTTCTCTCGTTGACTCTCCTCACCTTCAGCCTCTCAATTGGCAGTTAAGCGAGTAACTTGCTTACTTAGGATAGGATTTACAAGGGGAAACACGAAATATTCTCAGGAGGGTTCTATCAGGCTCCCCCATGACCTGATGGGCCCAGCCTGGTCCTGCCAATGTTTTAAGTCCTCCAAGGGATGCATTGCAGTCTGCCACAGTCCGTGTCCCCTGCTGGGAGCTCCTCTGGGCCCTTCAGAGTCAAAATAATATTTGTGACTGGTGGGACTCAGAATTTGAGTAATCTGTCCGATAAATGCCATCACTGTATGATCAAATTTATATTCTTAAAATGATTAAATATACATTTATTGAGAGAGAAACAAAGCTTGTGTGGAGAGAGAAGCGAGAGAAAAATCAAAGAGAAAAACGCAGACCCAGATAGCAATCAACCCCATTTGATTGACCATGGATGGAAAGCCCTCTCATTCCGGTTTCCAAGCCCCCACCTGTTTATCAGATTTATTTCATATTTTTAAAAAATTCTCAAAATACAGTCAGAAATCATATCATCTTCAAGAAAACCTGTATGACATTGGCTGAGCCAAGCATCGAATACCAATGAAGATAGCCATAATTTTCAACTCTAATGCTTGTAAGTTTTGCTAAAAAACTTTCCTTGGATTTTCACAAAGAGAAGAAGGGCTGTATTTCAAATAAAAAAATTATGAGGCAAAGGGTTGATGTGGTAAATATTTTGATTTTCAGGTGGACTTGGGCTCTTACTTTCCATTGTATCCATCATTTGTCTTTGGGGTTTCTGACCGGTATGAAGTGTTCCCTAATACCATCTTTTTCTGTTGTTTATTTCTGTTAAAGAATGGAAGGTTGATGAAATGATCAATCTCACACAAGATCCTTGTCAGCCATATTTGGGATTTTTGGGTAAAAAGTTTTGGTGGATGTAACAATTTTGTTTCTTTGATCTTTGAATCTGCTACCAATCATGTCAATGATGCATGATATTTTTGATAGACTAGAATATGTCCCATCATTAATCATACAGTTGTGCTACTTTAGTAGGACTACAAGACCTCAATGGAGCTTTAGTGGACCAATTCTGTAATTTCTCTAGAGACAGTCCCAGAAACCGATGGAGGTTGTGTGGCACAGGGTCACTAGGTCGACACAGAAGCAGTAGGGGTTGGTGAGGCAGTTTTTTGAGGATGTCAAGGTAGCCATCAAGGTTTTGAATGGAAAAGGAATGCTGGATCTGGATGGTATTCCAATGTTCTTTTACAACAATTTCCAGGGGCTGGTTAGGAAAGAAGTTATGACATCTTTCAATGAGTTTCAGAGGGGGAACCATGGAATGGATTGGATCTACAAATCACACACAAGTCTATTGCCCAAACACCAAGTTGTCATTAGAGCTGGTTATTTTTAGCCATCTTGTTGTCCAATGTTGGATACCTGATTTGTGAAGAAATTAGCAACTAGATTGCAGGAAGTGATTAGGGAACTTGTTTGACCATTTCAATCAGCCTTCTACCTAAGTTGACTGGAGGCGAGTAACATAGTGCTGGCAAGAGAGATTGTGGCAAGGGCTTCAGGTGGAAGGTGGACTTCACAAAAGCTTTTGACTAAGATTGGGGGTTCCTTAGGTCGGTTATGATGAGAGGTTTTCCTGCGCACTGGGTGGCATGGGTCGGGGAGTGTGTTTCATTCCATTCATTTTCAATCTTGGTGAATGTGCATTTGGTAAGAGGCTGGATTCTCCCGTCAGAGGGAGTCAAGCAAGGTTGTCCACTTGCATCATTATTTTTTGTCCTAGCGGATATACCCACAACACTCATGAGTCAAGCTTATTCACACAGCTTGTAGAATGGCTTCCAGATGACCAGCTACCTGGAGGGCATCTCCCTGTGGATGATACTATATTTTTTTTATGGAAGGATCTATGGAGGTGGCTCGGAACCATTCCAAGTTCTTGGACTTCTTTGCCGACTTCTTAGGTCTGCAGTGAAATCAAGAAAATTCAATTTTTTTGTGGGGTTTGAACTATCATTGGAGGAAGAGGTACATTTCTATAAGATTTTGGGGACATTAATGGGGGTACTCCCTATATAATATTCAGATCTTTCACTATTGGGGGTTAGGGCTGTCCCCCACAAGCCGAAGCTAGTGATTGAGAAGGTGGAGAGATGGTTGGAGGATTGGAGGAGTGTTACTATGATCCCTATCTTTTGCATATCAGCTTTCAAAGTACTCATGGGTGTTAGTAAGTGGCTCGAGGGCTTAATGAGGAGGTATTTTTTTGGAGAGGCATAGGGCAAGGGAAGACAAGGGTACAATGCCGCAAGGGGGATGGATTCACCCCCAACGAGGCATCAAGCAGGGATGCCCCCTGGCCCCCCTATTGTTCATTCTGGCTGTGGATGCCTTGGCAGTATGCACTTTGCAGGTGTGCTCGCACGGGGCCCTAACCGAATTCCAGTCGGCTAGCCTTCCGGATGGCATACCCTTGCTGCAATATGCAGATGATACGACATTTTTCATTCAGGGCTCTATGAAGGCATCACAAACACTCTCGATTATGATGGACATATTCTCGGACTTTTCTGGACTCCGACTGAATCGAGCTAAGTCCACTTTCGTCGGATTCGGCTTATCCGAGGAGGAAATGAGAAGCTGCTCTCAGATCCTGGTGACGCCCATTGGAGTTTTACCGATCCGGTATCTTGGGGTGCCACTGGTTGATCACCGCCTTCGGATTCAGGATTAGAAGCCCGTCTTCGAAAAGGTGGAGACACATCTGGGAGGTTGGCGAGCCCGCCTACTATCACGCGGGGGTCGGTTGATCTTGCTGAAAGCGGTCTTGTCCGCTATACCGATATACTACATGTTGATTTTTACGATGCCGATCGGCGTAAGGAGACGTCTCGAGAAGATTATGCGGAGCTTCTTGTGGAGAGGGCCCCAGCCTGATGAAGCTCGGGGGACGGCGCTAGTTGCTTGGTCTACGGTGTGTCGGCCTATAAATCAAGGAGGGCTAGGCATACGTCACCTTCAACATACTAACATGACCCTCCTTACTAAGTGGGTGTGTCGGATGATGCAACCGTTGGGTGATCTAGTGACGGTGGTGCTACGAGATGAGTATGGATCTTCGTTGGATTAGGAGATGTGGCGGACCCCGCGGCGCGGTGACTTTGCATTTATGTCGTGTGTACGGACGTGTTTCCCCTAGGTGTAGAGCTTTTTCAAGCCGTAGTTGGGGAATGGGGAGACATTCCGATTCTAGTGTGACAACTGGTCGGGACACGGCCGACTGGATAGGCTCTTCCCTCGCCTCTACGCTCTATCCACGGATAAGGGTGTTTTGGTGCAGCAGGCTTGGAATAACGCCTGGGTCCCGCCCCTGCCCGTGGTACTTCGTGACCAGCGGGCGGCTGAGCTGAATAGATTACAGGAGCTCCCTGACGATTGTTACATATCAGAGGCAATACAAGACGCGTGGATATGGAACGGCCCTAGCTTCACCACCCGGGCCGCATACAGACGGCTTCGAGGCCAGGAAAATCCGGAAGATCCGCTCATCCTGCAGAGGTGTCATGTGGTGTGGAAGCGGCGCCTCCCTCTGAAGATAAAGGTGTTTGCTTGGCTTTTGTTACGTTAGCGCCTGATGACAAGGTTCAGGTTGCAGCGCATGGTTCCAGATGCTCCAGCGGAATGCCCACTGTGCGCTGGGGCTGTGGAGGATTGGCCACACTTGTTCTTTTTCTGCCCCTTAGCCCAGACTGTGTGGCAGGCGACGGGAGTCGGCCACCTCGTGGTGAACTCGGAGGAGGCATTTTGGCGGTCTCTCGGCGGCGGTACATTTCGTCGCGGAGATGAGTGGCAAACTATTTTTGCCACATTGTGGTCCATTTGGATCCATAGAAACGAGGTCATATTCAAGGTCATATTCAACGTGCCCCGTCCGCTGATGCTATTCTGCCACGCGCGAGGGGGTTTGGGTCTTTTTGGCACTGAGGTGGTCTAGCCCCTCGAATTTTGGACCCTTGCAGCTTATAATCTGTATCCTTCGTCATTGATTCAATGACAATGGGGGGGCACTGTTTCGGGGTGCCCTTCTCCCTCTGATTAAAAAAAAAAAACAAGTGGAACCCCAATCTATCGGGGGTTGTTCAGACTAAAGGGTGGAGGATTTGCTTGTGACACAGTCTTAGCGAAGAAAACAAAGCTCTCAAAAAGGGATTAACTTTAATTGTATCCATAAGTGTTATAATGGGGGCCTTATATAGGCTTCAAAAAGTGAAGGGTTGTCCAAAGGACAAAACCCTGAGAAAAGATAACTTAAAAGTCTTGGAAATCTAACTCCAATAGTAGACATGTGCCAGAGTTAGAAGTGAAAAAAGAAAAAGGAAGCTTCTAGGTTCCAACAGGCCTGAACAGAGATATTATGCAGGTTCTAGGAACTGTAGACTTTGACACATAATATTTTTGTCTTTAGGCAACCCTCTACAGATATTTACAGCTTCTGTAGATTCTGACTTGGCCCATTAAGCTTTGACTGGGCCTCACAAGTGGGTTTTGTAGGCTGTTGGGCTGCAACACTCATAACTGGGCTTTGTGGGCTCTTGGCCACATCATCTTGGGATGCAAATGTCGCTATTGTATCTAAAACTCATGAGTGGGACACTAATTAGCCAGGAGTAGAGAGGGACCTCTTTCCTTATTCGGGGAGGATAGGAGAAAAAGATTATTAATTAATGGAGCAAGGAAAATTAAAAAAACCATGGCATGTGTAATTTCCTTTGTACCCAGGAAAAGCCCCCAAAGTTGTATTGTTTTGGTTGGCTACTTATAAGATGCAGATTGAATATGCGGGTATTTGAAAGAAAATGTTCCCAAAGGTACCATGGAGGCGGAGAGGATTGCTCCCGCCTTTCTTTTGAGTGTTCTATTGAGCAGGAGATCTAGAATAGACAAGACATCCTAGTTATGATGGGGCATTCTAGAACTCGCTGAAGGATGGAGTATTCAGATGGGAGGTGGAGTGGGAAAGGATTGTTCTAGTGTTACCAACCATCTAGTTGCATGGTTATGAGGATGTATTCAAGGGGCAAATGGTCTTGGAAAATAGAGTAGATCACAATGCAGGGGGTGCTACATAAATGTATAAATAATGGTATATTTATATCAATAGTATCATGGAGTTGACAATTGTGGATGATCTTCCCTTTTTTATTTAAAAAAAAAAGTTTATCTTACTTTTACTTGTTTTGGATGTAGTACATAATGAATAAATATCAATAGTATCATGAACCTTTTCTGTGGATGATATTCATGAATCAACCTTATCATTATAATCAATTTGCTTAAGTTGTCTATGTTTGGCTATGATTTCAATCTTACCATAAAATATGCACCAAGTATAGTTCTTTTACACAACTATCTATTTTTTACATTTTTAAGAGAGAAAAGCTATTGGAGACTCCAATTTATTGATAATTTAGATGATGGTGATGCATGATGATGGTGATGATTATAATGGAGATCATGGTATGGCTATGATAATGATGAGCAATACGATGATGAAGATGATTATTATGACAATGTTGGTGATAATGATGATGACCATGTTGTTGATGATTGTGGCACACTGCAAGGACTAAACCAGATTCCTCTTTTCTTGATTTTTCTGTAGAACTTGTTACTTTTTTTACGAAGAGTGAATTAAATATGAGGGAAATTGAAGCTCTTCTAGGTCATTTATGTCCTTCGAAGTCACTCGAAATGGCAATTGTTTCTAGATTCTTTTTATTTTTCCTCCAAGATCAAGTGGATATTTGAAACTCCTTGTTAAGGTGAAATCCTTTATGCATCCCCTCCAACAGTTCCTCTTGTCTCCATTGCTCTTCTCTCATCACCACATCATCCATGTCCATGATTAAAGCCTTGCAATCCTAATGAGAACAAAAAGCAATGATGAGGATCCCTCTTCTCCTCATGGTGATCATTATTCTTTACTTATGGAAAGGAATAAGCACTGATGAGGGATTAATGGTGGAGGTAAGAGGAGATACATGAGAATTTACAATTGATTTCACTGTATGGAGGAGCATCAAACATCCACTTGAGTCTTGAAAACCGAAAATGAATCTAGAAATTGGGAAAGTTGCTATAGAATCCCTAGTCGCATCTAATTTGCTCTTTTTCAACAATGTTGGCAGTCATTATGAGTGAAATGAACATCAAATTATGTAAATGAAAATGGAGTTTTGTGAGGGAACCTTGCAGAAATTCATCAACAAAAACATGGTTGACATTATTATCATTGACATTTTCATAGCCATCATCTTGGTCATCATTATTGTTGCTATCACCATCTCTATTGTAATCATCGTGATAATCATCGTCATTAATATCACTAGAGCATGTAAATGAGTTGGAGTCTCCAATACCTTTTTTTCTCTCTAAGAACTTTTTTTGTTTCAGAAAATTGTAAACTTAGTCAGAGGGAGATTGAAAACTTAAGCAAACAGATCTTAAAAACATGGTTGATTTCTTGTTATCATTCATAGAAGACACTAAAATAAGATGAAATGAATCATGAATAGATTGAACCTCTTCATTACAATATAGCTATCTATTTTTGTCAGATGTACACTTGTTTTCAATGATTAAGTATCATGCATGGGAGATTGCAGAAAGTAGGAAGATATTAAGGATGTGTGGACCCACTAGGTATGAAGAGAGACCCACAAGGTCCACTATATCTATTAATACAAGCCCATTTGCACTCCACCGCATGCTATCGTTAAGTGGTGTGTAAATTGTGGTTTTTGAAAATCTAAACACTATAAATTGAGGAAAACAAGATTTTTCAGAAATGATGAATTTAACTAGTTTGGACGATAAAATGAAGTTAGATTCTAAAGACAAATTGATTTAAAAACTAGATGAAAGACCTTTCCAATTGTTAGGATATGAGATTAATAAGCCTCCCAAAATTTTCATCAAAATATTGAATATAGCAAAATACATTGAATGTAGTAGAATATTCAAAATATTAAGACACCAAGAATCAATGATCCTATCATCTAATATATATGAGAATACATATTTATAGGATTTTGTCTTTGGTGTCTCTACACCAATGGCTATATGATCAATCATACTCATCTAATGAGTCAGATTAGATAGTATTATTCTTTCTGAATAATTTAATATCCTTCTCAAATATCCCACGAATAGGAAAAGAACATATGTTTAAAGACAAGTGATCATTATATTTTGATAACATCATAATTCACTTAGTCATTGTAAATGCTCATGAACTTCATTGCAAACATCAAATGAGAATGAAAATGACTAAATATCATTTCAATAAACATAAAAATATATATAGAAGTATGGCTGTCTTATAGGCCACATAATATCCATCACGAAGAACTTTAAAAACAAAAAAATGGACAAAGATCGACGAAGTTATTGAAGAATGTAGTTAGAGAAAATTTGATCTCAAAAATAGAAAACCGTAATTACACTCTTAGTTACTTATCTAAATGACAAAATTTAATCTATCATCATGATGAAATACTCTACTACTAATCTAAATTTACCATTAGATTGGTCCAATTGTCACATGATCAAGGCTTATTTGCATAATTCCATCAACAAAACTTATCAAGATTTAAATACAAATTACTCCATCAATTTGGATGCTCTCAGCACATGTCTTGACACAAATCTGGGCAGAAATGTGTCTTGCGTGAGTTTACAGGTACCATAGCGTCTAGGTGGCTTCCCTCCCTCTGCTAGGTGACTTTTGGCCTCCCCTAAGTGGCTAGTTGGCATGTTGCCACATCAGCATAAAGAGTATTTTTTTAAAAATTTCCCTCTCAAATTTAATTTAAAAAGCATAGAAAATTATAAAAAAACTCTAAAAAAATCTGGAAAAGTTAAGACTTACATATGAATATTTCCTACAACTCCTAGCACCATAAGGTTTGATCAACAACTTTTATTTGAATGGAATTTGTCTCCATATTGTTCTTTTTTCAGCATTATTTCTTTATGTTCATGCTAAAATTAAAAAATATGTGAGGAAACAAATCAAAAATCATTTCAAAGTAGGCCTTGGGGGTTTCAAAAATTTTGGTTGAATCATTATCCTCATTTTTCCATAGTTTATAAGTTATTTCAATTAAGCTTAAGACAATGACAGCTCGGGAAAAGGTGATAAATAGAAGGTTTCCTGATTGTACAAAAGGTCAAACATCTAAATTCTACTATTTTTAACTTCTAATTCATGTAAAAATTGTGAATAAAATATTTCTTGATCTTAAAAAAGGTCAAACATATAAATTCTACTATTTTTAACTTCTAATTCATGTAAGAATGGTCAATGCATGTTATAACATGATGAATGCTAAAATAATAGAAAAATGTTATAACCTAAAAAAAAGGTGAATTATACATTAAAGTCACTTGATAATGATAAAGCTGCATCTAAGAAGGGCAATTCTATTAGTCGGTATCAATCATATCCATCCTTTTATGAAGTGTGATGTAGGATGCCCAACTTAGACCACCCATAAAGTGAAGTAAACTTATGGTAAATTGGTTGAGTACTTGTTGTCAATCAAATGGCTTCTTTCCCATTCATCTTGTAATAAAAGTATGTCATATGATGTCCCCACTTAGACCTTGGTCTATAGTATTAAAAGTAGGTGTTAGTTCTATTAAAAATGAGCCACTATCAATCCATGGTTGAGGGCTTGAGTCTCTAGTTCAAGTCCATGATGGGCCAATGACATTGATCTATTTAATAGTTACCACAATTAGTAATATCGGGGATTCACCGACCTTGGGTGATCTTCCCTTTCGTGTTTGTGTAGATTTTGAGATAGAAAAAGGTAACTAGAAAGGCAGCAATGAGATGCAGCAGTAGGCATGGATGGTAGTGCTAAAAATTAAAGGCAGCAGTAGCACGCAATGATGACAAAGAGTGAGGAGAGAAACATAATCTATAGGGCAGCATCAAGATGCACCAAGATTTTAGGGCAGTGTAATATAATGGAAATGGACGATAAAGGTAGGAGGACGGGAGAGAGAGAAAAAACTTGGAAAGGTAAATGCAATGGTGATGGTGGCCCCCAAGAGAGAGAGAAAGAGAGAGAGAGAGAGAGAGAGAGAGAGGAAAAAAATTGGAAAGGTAAATTCAATGGTGATGGTGGCCCCCAAGAGAGAGAGAGAGAGAGAGAGAGATATTGGGTTCCCTAAAAAAATTACACTATTGTCAGCCATAACATAAGTGGGTTGGAGGATCTGATGGTACACAATGATCACCATTGATGTGAGGAGAGAATAAGGGAAAATGATAACCTAACTCCTTTAGAGAGAGAGAGCCTTATATAGAAAGAAATAAGTTTCCAAATAAGGGGCACAAGAACAAGGTTCGATAACAAAAAAAAAACAAGAGATAAATACCCACAGACATATCTCTGCACATGGAGAAAAAAATTAGAAAAATTTTCTATCTCAAAATGGTCGAGTTCTACTTGTTACACATTCCAAAGGTTAATCCTGCACAATGGGGGCATGTTCAAGGACATTTATTTACATATATCACTCCTTAGCTTTTAAAATTATCTTTGTGAAATTAAATTTTTTAAGAGTTGAGAAATATTTTACCAAGATAGAAGAAGAAGCATACTTCCATCAATTCAATGTACAAATAGGCCATAATAATATGCATCATGTGACCCAAAAAGAATGCATTTTGGTAAATTATAAACTAAGTTTGCATGAACTTTATTGGCCACTTGATCATAAATCAACCCTTAAATTGAGTTCATCAAAGAACTCTTGGCTTCATGAAGTATCAAGCAATGGCCTTCAAAACATTCAACTAGACTGTATTTTTGTGTTAAAATCTTAGTCATCCTGAAGTTTTGACCTTCTCATTGGAATGGCCAATTCTAATTGAGGAGAATTGATAGACTTAAAGTCTGAAGACTTGATTTAGACTGTGCTAAATTGACATGTGCCATCTTTGATCAAACAGAATGAAGCAAGAAATTAACCAAATCATCCGTAGTTGCCGCTGCATCGGAGAACAAGAGTGGGACACCAATGAGGGAGTGCCAATGAGAGGGAGAGAGGGGGAGTAGCAAGAGAGAGAGTTGGTGAGAGGAGAGTGCAGAGAGACAGAAAGAGGAAAAGTGCCGGCTAGAGGGGGAGGAAGAGGAAGAGGTAGAGAGCCAATATGAGGGGGAGAGAAAGTGCAGAAAGGGAGAGGCAGAGCAATAGGGAGAAGATGGTTGCAGAGGTAGCGTTTGCTGGAGAGAGGGAGAGGGCCATCATAAGCCATTGGATCTACAGAGGGTTTTTGCGACATTCATCGTGACCAATCAATTGCAGATTGAAGATCCAATATCTCCATGCCTAGTTTCATGGCATAAGTGCATGAAACCTCCTCACCCTCAAATGAATAAAAGAGATGATCCTAGTGCTATAGGGTGCATGAAACCAAAATGACCATGCCCGGTATCATTTGAGTCCAACTCTTTCTAGGCTCATAATTTTCAATTGGGCGAAAGAAAAAATCTTATGAATTATATGTGTTTTCTTTTTCAATTATGATAAAAAAATAATCAACTTCTCATGAGACTATTGATAGAAAAAGTGAATCAAATATTTGTTCTAAAGTGATTCCAATCAATGAGTGGTAGATGACATTGCATGTGATTCAAAGTGGAATTTAAGGTGAGTGAATTGCAAGGAGGTTAAAGAAGCTCAAACCCTAAGAACCTCAAGCATAGAAGAAGTTACCCCCCAACCCCCCTTCTCTATGTCTCTATGAATATCAAGTTCTTGACATTTCATAACTTTGAAGTGCAATCTTACTACAACTAGTGTATAAACAACAAGCAGTTTATTCCAAAATTACAAAAGTGATATTTCCATCATATCTATTTATAACAATAAAGAATAAAACTATCACTTTATTCAATATATGTTATTTGAGATTCAAGATATGTCTATTTTTTAAAATTAGAGGTATTAGATATAGCTCATTAGAAGGTGTAATACTCCAAAGTTAAGCATGCTAAAGTGAGAGAAAATTAGGATAAGTGATTTCCTGGGAAGTGATTACATTTTATCTTGTTCTTAAGATATTAGTCCCACATGAGTTATATTTCTATCTTTCTCTCTTTCTCCTCTATAAATATGGGCTTAAAATCTCTTATTTACTCACTCAATATAATTGGGCTTTACCATTCACAAGAGTCATATAAATTCTCAATTTTGTAATTTTAAATCTAGTAAATTGACCACTGAAAATAATAATCATCTAAATCTAGTAGGTTTAAAAAATGATGAAGATTGTAGATCGCATATTTTCAGGGGTTGCTTTCCCACCATTTTTCTTTTTCAAAACCCACCTGAAGAAAATTCTCGTACTTGTCGAGAATCCTTCAACACTGGAGACATCATTAAAGGAAAATATCTTAAGCGATTTGACTTGAATTTGAGGCCATTACAGAAAACTAGACTAATCTATCTATTTGGCCAGGGCTTTCAAACCTACTCTTTCTAACTGATAGCTCCATCTTTCTCTCCCCTTCCTCATAGTGTCTCTCTCTCTACCCCTCCCTCTCTCGTTCCCTCTCTCATAATCTCTCCCTTCCTCCCTCCCTCCCTCGCTCATAGTCTCTCTTCTCCCACTCCTTCGCTCATAGTCTCTCTTCTCCCCTTCCCTCTACCTCTCTCATAGTCTCTCTCCCTCCCCCCTCTTCTCATAGTCACTCTCTCCCCCTCCCCCACAAACCCTTTCTCAAAATCTCTCTCTCCCTCCTTCCCTCTCTGGTGGTCTCTCTCTGAGTGTTTTTTCAATGTCTGCTGGCAAAGAGAAAGCAAAAATCTTAGCCAGAGGTAAGAAAAATAACAGAATGCAAGCATACCAGGAGGATACATGCCACATCATATCAAGCCACCCTGGACTGTACAGGACTGCCTTCAGTCTGCGGCGAGGTCACAGATCGTAGAAGCTCCAAGGAGAACACGAGCCCCAGGAAGTGAGATGAAATGGTGTTCGCAGATGCCTGTTCACAAGAGAAGGAAAATCAAGAGAGAGAGAGAGAGAGAGAGAGAGATCTTAATCAGGATACTATGACAAACGGGTAAGCATCGAATGAATTTTCAGAGGATAAGATTCTGTGAAGAAAAGAAAGTCAAGAGAGATAGATAGAGAGAGAGGGAGCGATCTGATACAATCCCCCTCTGGTCTTACATGAGGAGGCATCATAATAAAGGTATAGAGAACATCACTGTCAATGAGAGTCTTCCTGAGGAAGACTCGTGTGCTTGAGCATGTGTTAAAGATAGTGAATAACTGAAATGGGCAGGAACTACCGTCCTGAGTGGACTTTATAAATAAAGAAGGGAGACAAAGAGGGTATCTGGGAAAGAAGATGGTTCTGGAAACCTGGAGGAGGAAAGCGGTAGCCACTCTCAAATGAGACTTCAGCTAGGAGCAGCATCTACTGGCAGCGACATCAGTTCGTTATCAGTTCTTGAACCCTGAGTGAACTCGGGATCGACTAGTGCATCTTCAGTCATATTGTGGATAATCCATTTGATATGACCATTCATTCCAATATCATTTGAATTGGAACATATAATTGGTATCAGAGCAATTTCGGAGCAATTTGCGAGTTTCCAATCATCCATGGGAAACAGGATGGAGAAGCTTGAATAATAACAACCTGAACCTTGATCGAAAGAGGAAGGCCCAGCTGCAGTGATCACTAAGGTCATGTCTCACTCCACTGCAGGACAAGCCCAAGGGGGAAAAGCCTATGAATATGAGAAGCCTATGAATTTTCCGAGGTTCAGATTCTATGAAGAAAAGAAATCCGAGATAGAGAGAGATCTTAATCTGGATACCATGACAGACGAGTTAGCATCAAATGAATTTACAGAGGTTTAGATTCGGCAAAGAAAAGAAAACCAAGAGGAAGAGGTCAGAGGATACCATGACAGATGAGTTAGCATTGAATGAATTTTCGGAGGTTAAGATTCTGCAAAGAAACTTGCTCTCAAATTTGAAATTTTCAAGGAAATCTTGGGATTCTAACGAAAAGACTAAAAAAATTATCCTAGAGAAAATAAATTTTTTTGAAAAGGAAAATACTTTATTTTATCTCCTACCAATTTCTACTTTTTCATCTGCGGGTAAGATTCTGAGAAAAAAACTATCAGGAGAAGTGAAGCTTTTCAATAGGTACTTACCGTTCTAGATTGTTATATTTAATTTCCACAGTATAAAAAATATCAGTTTCATCATTCGCATGTCTTTTCAGCAGTAATCAGTGAAGAAACTTAAGGCATATCTCATTCGTACGATTTTCAGAAAAATACCAGAAGTGAAAAGATTTCAGTTAATACCTACAATTCGAGATTCTTGAATTCAATTTCTATTGTATCAAAAAGGCAGTCTCATCAATTTTACCTCTAACATAGGGACAGTAGTTTTGAAACTAGCGTTCCACAAGTTTTATCATGTTCCTTTGCTTAGCATCCTAGAACTTCTCTCTCTCTCTCTCTAAAAATATTTCACATACCTGAACCAAGAAAACGTCCAAGGCCAGAACAGGACTTTGACCAGAAGGAATGGCCTGGTAATACGGAACAGCCGAGGTGGTGAGAGATTTGGCCACTAACAACCCAACTGTTGCTTGCATTCCCAAAACTGCAGCACCCATTCCTAGAAGATTCACGACTATCCCGTTCCTCAAACTTTTCACCACTTCTGCACGAGGAGGAGCCTGAAAAAAAATACCATATCCAGAGAAATTTAGAGATCAAGAAAGAAAAAATTGGAAGCCTTTGATCTTACTAAATGACCTTTCGATCCAGAGCGAGGAGGATTTATCTCTCTTCAGCCCTTCCTAAGTCCCTTTTCTTTCAAAGAATCTTGCAATTTTTTCTCTCTTTCCCTCAGCTTCTGTTCCTGATATCCCATTTCTTGTCTCTTTCCCTCTCTCATTTTCCCTCCTTGGGGCCTTTTATCCCTCCCCCTCCCATCCTCTCTCTCCAGTCATTGTCTTTCACCCCCCTCTCTCCTTCTCTTCCTTGCCCTCTCCCATTCTCTTTCTTCATTTCATTCTCTTTCACCTCCTCTCTCATTCTCTTCTTCGGGCATTTTCTTCCTCACCCCCTCTCATTCTCTCTCATCAGGTATTTACCTCTCTCTCTCTCTCTCTATCCCAATTTTCTCTTTCCTGCATCATATTTCCTCTCTTTTTCTCTTTCTTCCAATCTGTGTTCTCTCCCATTTTCTGTTTTCACGCCTTCAATCTCTCCCTATCTCTAAGACCGTCCTGCTTGGTTCTTTCTGACAATTTCCCCCATCTTTCTCTAATTTATTGCTCTCTATATCCTTAGGCCTTCGATTTACCTCTTTCTCTCTCTCTCTGCAGCCAGCGCCACTGATCACATGATCCGGCGATCCTCAAGTATGATTGTCATCATCTGGATCATCAATCCAATTCAGATCGGCCATCCCTATCATGGAGCTAAGACAAGTACTTACTTTTGAAGGGTCTCCTGCAGTCTTCCTTAGCCGTTCAGAGAGACGAATATAGCCAAAAGACCAGAAGACGGAAACAAAGGCTGCCGCAATAGCCACGCTTGTCGCATAAAATGTAGCTGGAGACGTGACGCTTCCACTAATGATGACGGAGAAGGATAATATCACAGCGGCAACTATAGTGCAAATTAGCTGGCCCCAGAAACCCAAGTTTCCTAACCGTTTGAAGTATCTTGAAGTGCTCTCCAATCTCTTTGAAACCTACCAGGAGACACACTCGGTTAAAATTTAGGAGCCAGATGCAGTAAATTCAAAAATCTTATAATAACGAATCTACAATATAATGGGGCATACAATGACATATTCAGTAGGGTAGAATACCTTAGTGATACCCAATGTGGAGATTTTAGTCTAAATCGAGAATGCTAGCATATAATCAATGAGTTGGTCAGATTTTGTCAGATTTATCTTACTATTTTCCTTTAAAGATTTCCCTTTATGTCTCTGTCAATATGTCACACATTAGGGATAGTGTGTAATCTGTATTTAAATGAAATACTGATAATCGACTGCTTCAAACAACTGAAATCCACCACCACACTTCTTTTTAACATTAAAGGAAGATCACCCGAGATCATTGATCAAATGGTACAAGAACCCCTCTTCTATCCACCCAAGAGGTCACCCATCTCTGGACTGCCCAAGCATGAACACCCTTAACCCTGGAGTTCTTCTCATCCTGGCGTCCCTCTTCCCAGTAAGTCACCCATCCCTGCATTTCCCAAGCCTAAGCAAGCATCACTCCAGAGTGCATCTCCACCCTATCCCCTTGTCTCTGGAGGTCACCCATCTCAGAACTGCCCCAGCCTGAGCACACTAAACTCTGGAGTTCCTCCTCAACCCAGTGTCCCCCTCGTACATAAGAGGGACAGAAACTCACCATCACATCAATAATGTCCTTAGAAATATTTGCTGCATAAAGAAATTGTGAAATTGAATGCCGCCAGGTAAAAAAATATTTAGGTTTCTGCAAAATAAGTAAATATTACAAGGTCCAGTGGGAGCTAAATTGATTCAGCCGCCAGATAAGAAAGCCAGAGTCCTTGCAATAACTCAGTCAAGCAAGTTGCTGATTATTAGTTAAAAGAACGTGTTTTTCATCAAATTGTTGAATTCAATAAAAATGAGAAATCTTGTTTACATTTCAGAACAGTTGATTATGAGTTTAAAAACCATGTCTATCATTGACGAAGTCTCTGAATTAAATTCACGTTCAAGAGTGAAAGAGATTCAAAATCAAGAACTCGAACGCAATCGAAAAATTGAGGAAGCAGATTCTGGAATATTTTACTAAAAACACATCGAAATAGTAAAAACGCAATAAAAACTAACCTGAGCGATTTTTGCCATCTCAGAGTCCTGATCAGCAGGCGGAAACGGCGAACCACCAGCAGAAGCGCAAACAATCGCCCTCCTTAAACCAGCGGGAGAAGAAAACGGAAAAACCCTAGAGATAGAAAGTGAGACGGAGAAACCCTGCCTGGAGAGCGGCGCCAGCCGATTAACGAAAACCTCCGTGCTAAGACGGGGAATGGACAGAGGCAGTCGGTAACCCTAGCGTACGGCCGAAGGGCATCACCATCGCCATCGTCATCGATAGCCAAAGGTGGCGCCGCTCAGTGAGCTTTCTCTTAGTGGCTGTGACCGAACGTGTTTGAGCAGAAAATCATACAAATTTGTGTAATTTTTTAAAGAAATTTACTTCTGAATTTCAATATTATTTTCTTATTAGCCCATAATTTCCAATCATGATCGATAATTGGATGATTAATCCTATCATCCTTCTGTAGATGGGATCAAATGCCCATCTATCATATCATCTATCTATATGTTGATCAATTGAACGTGATCGATCTAATCATCAATCAGTGATCTTTGATCCAATGGTCAATGTGACAATCACCACCAAAAAAATCTGAAAAATAAGTAGAAAAATGAATTTTTCAAAATTTTGGAAAAAATACCTCATGATCTTATCGAGCATTAGATCATCAATCAAGTTGTTAATTTAGGGGAGTGATATGTGATTCGTGGCAGAATTGATCTCTCCCTTGATAGATCAATCGGCTTCGATCATCAATCGTCAGCCAATTAACATGATCATGGATCAGAGCCACGCGCACATCTCACTGATCATATCATTAATCATTGTCCCATGGCCCACATCATTATTAGGGATGATTAAAGCTTATTTTTAAAGTGAAAGAGGAAAATGATTTATGCCAATTTAAGTGGAGCTTATTGATTTAAGTAATTCAAGAATGCATTTTTCCAATCAAAAGAAAAATTTGTTATCATTGACAAGCAATTGAACATCATTTATATTCAAAAATCATATCCTCAACTTGATGAAAGTTTGTAATTTACTTGCTAACTTACATCATAATATTAAAAAACCAAAGTCACAAAACCTCATCATTTTGACTCATATGAATAGTAAAGCCCAAATATCAATTAATTATTAAAGAAGAGATTTCAAACCTCAATTTATAGAGGAGAAATGGAGAGAAATAGAAATATAAAATGTGTCGTGCTAGTGTCCCTTATGTGGACTAAGCCCTCTCCTGGAGCTGGAGTGCATAAATCAAACATGAAAAATTTAGATCCATGCAATCATATGATGATTGCTCATGGTGAAGATATTAATGATCTGGTCTGATGATGATAGCACATACAATATATATAAATCCCCATCATCCCCTTCTCATGAATAAAGGGATAATTGATCTCAATATGATTCTTTCATGAAAGGCAAAGTTTCCAATAATAAAGATAGCCACTTGGTTATCCCTAGGTCATAGGCCTAGGTGTCAAAGACATGATACCCGAGTCTTGTTGAAACAATTGTAATCATACCATCTTGCGAGGAATAGCATGATGGATATTATGTGGCCTATAAGCCAATCACACTTTCATCTATCTTGTTTATGTTCATTGACATGAAATTTATTCATTGTCATTCTTGTGTGATGTTTGTCATGAAGTCCATGAGCATGTGTAATAACTAAGTGAATTATGATGAGATCATAATATAGTGATCACTAGTCTTTAAACATATGTTCTAAACATTCCTATTCGTGGGATATTCAAGAAGGACATCGAATTATCCGGAAAGAATAACACTATCTAATCCATCTCATATTATGAGTATGACTAATCCTATAGCCATCGGTGTGGAGACACTAAGGATAGATAGTGGGTGTTCTTTGGATAAAGAGTTCACTGAATTGATCCGTATGAATCCCCGAATGGTATTATACCTAATTGTCAATCAGGTTAATTCATTTCATGGTTATATATGTGGTCCTTTGACTTGAGACACCAAAGACATCTTGTGCATGGATGATCGTGTTTTGATTATAACATACGAATCCTTAGCCACGGGATATCTAAAACGTCTTGTATTGGATACGACATGAAGTCCACGAAGATGATTGTGTGATAAATATGGGATCATCCACCCTTGGTATTTGAGGAGATTGACTCAAGGAATGAGATGCGATGAAATCCTTGGCCAAGGTAGTAAAAATATTAAAGAAGGAGTTCTCGATGATTTCTACACACATTAGTACTAACTTGAGTGACTGATTATGTTTTGACAGTTGACCATACCCTAAGTCATTCATGAGCCTAATGTGGATGGAGGATTATACATACATGGTAATCGATGACGGGAAGGTTCCATAAGTGAGTTCTTACATACTCTATATCTCCTAGTGTACGTGGTATAGCTTGACACCCAACGGGTTGGCAACTCAACCTATCGATTGGGTTAAATCGATTCTTGATTAATTAATATATATATGGATGTGGATAATTAATTAAGGTTGACCAATAAGATGTTATTTAGTCCATAGAGTTATTAACTAGTGATATATATGGACCTAGAGGGTCACACACATAAGGTTTATGAATATTGGTGGATATAGACATAATTATGAGGGTTTTTATGAAAAAACCTAATTCCAAATGTCTATAAATAGGGGGAGAACGACCACAACTGAAGGTGCTCATGCAAGCCTTGTGAGAATTCTCTCCTTTCTTCTCTTTCTCTCTTGGTGAAGAGATTTGAAGAGGAGATCTAACCATCCGGAGATCGTGTGGATACGGCTAAAGGCTAGACACTTGAATAGCTTCAAGAACTCCTTGAAGAAAACATGTAAGTATGTTTTCCCATTCATATTAGATGATAGGATCATCTGTTATTGTTGGCTTGGTATTTTGAATATCCGATTCAATGTTTTCCGCTGCATTTGAAGTTTTGATCAAAATTTCGGAAAGTTATCGACCTCAGATCCCATCATAAACTTGATTGATAGTTTGATATAGTACAATTTAAGGATTCATAATGATCAATTCAGTGAAATCTTTCTCTAAATAGCACCTACTATCTATCCTTGGTATCTCTGCACCGATGGCCACAAGATCAACTATACTCATAACTCGAGTGAGATCAAATAGTGCTATTATTTTTGGATAATTTGATGTCCTTCTCAAATATCACACAAATAGGAATATTTAGAGCATATTTTTAAAGACTAGTGATCACTATAGTATTATCTCATTATAATTCACTTAGTCATTACATATTCTCATGTACTTCATTGCAAACATCTCATAAGAATGAAAGTGAATAAAAATTTATTTCAATGAATAAAAACAAAGATGAAAGATGAAAGTATGATTTTCTCATTATTTAAATTAATCTCTTCAAATATTGAGGGTGTACGATTCTAACTTGACTACATAATCACCTTTGAGGACTTCATGTCGTATCCAATATATGACATTTTAGAGAACTTGTGGTTGGGGATTCATAAGTCATAATCAAAACACAATTATACACCACAAGATGTCTTTGGTATCTCAATTTAAAGGATCACATACACAATTTTGATATTTGTCAGGATATCAAGATTTCACCCTCTGATGAAGTAATTTGTAATAGTCTCCTAGGATGAAATAAAAACATTTATTGATTTTTAGTTAGGTACCTTATTGGGCCTATCCGGACCCGATAAGATAGACCCATGAAAGATCCATTTAAGGTCCATTATTAGGAACTTAAATGGATCAAATACCCGATCAGAATAATGATCGGGTGATGACATCAGCTTCGCTGATGTCATTGCTGATGTTAGCAAGCTGACATCAGCTCCCAACGGCTAGAATATAGCCGTTGGGAACATACTCCAACGACTAATTACTGGACGTTGGAGTAGAAGCTTCTAGATTACTTTTCTAACCCCCTCAACTCTGTATAAATAGATGGGATTGCCCTGTTAATAAACTACTCCATTTTGTGCAATTCTCTCTCTCACTCTCTCTCTTTGTGTCACCACTCTCTCTTTCTAAGCTCTCTCTCTCTCTCTACGAATTTTACATGGTATCAGAGCCAGGTTACTGAGCTCTCTGAGTGGTGATCTCTATTGGCGCCTGGGGTTGAAGTTTATCCTTTGGGAGGAACTTTCAATCCCTTGAAGCATCTTGTTTGAAGTTTTTCTTCTTTTATTTCCATACTGCATCATGGTGAATGTGGCTCCATCCAGCTCATCTTCAGCTGCTCCTGAGGTACACAACAGGGCACCCACATCAGAGGGACATGCTCCTATCTCCTATGATCGTTGTTTCTCTCATCTTCCCACACTAGCAAAATGCACTATCTTCAATGGCAACAATTTGATTGCGTGGGAACGAGCTATTGAAACCGCCCTCAAGCCTCGAAAGTTGCTCAAGCATCTACAGGAGGATTGCCCCCCAAAGGACAGTCCACTCTTCCAAAGATGGGTCTCAGGCGAAGAGGTCGTTTTTGCCTGGCTGCTAGACTCCATCTCTCCCGACTACATCAGTAAGTTCATATCCTATAATACCTCCCGGGCGCTCTGGGAGGCAATTCGGAGAAATCACTCCAAGCTGGGTGATAAGGCCAGGATTAATGATCTCTTCATCCGGTCTTATTCACTCAAGCAAGGAGAGAAAGATATTCTCACCTACTCGAATGAGTTGAGGGCAATCCATACTGAATTGGATTATTGCTGGCCCCAATCTATTGACCCTGTGGCCCGTGCACAAACCGCCACCAGCCGCTTATGTCAACTCCTTCATGGGCTGCAGCCTGAATTTGAATTCATCCGGAGCCAACTGTTCAACAGGGAGGTTGAACCCTCTTTTGATGAGGCAATCTCCAAACTGCTCCAGGAAGAAAGTCGCCTCCAATTTCAAAAAGGTACACTTGAAGGGTCAGCCTATGCTGCTCCCAGCTATCGCCCCTCTCCTCCGAGTCAGTCCCAGTACCAAAAGGAAAATACACCAAGGTATGACTCTGGAAGACGGGAAAACCTTGTGTGCGCCTACTGCAAAAAGCAGGGCCACCACAAGGACAAGTGCTACAAGCTCCATGGAATGCCTCCCTACGTCGCCAAAGCTCACATCGTTCAAAATTCCCAACAAGAGGGAGCGTCTTCCAACACTGTTGAAGCACTCCAGGGCATGATGAAGGAGCTCCAGAAGCTCACTACCATCATCAACGGCTCGACCACCTCCATCATTGGCTCCACATCAATAGCCAACTCTGGTATAAAAACACTCATATCTTCTTTTCATTTGAATAGCCAAGGTCACCCCTGGATTTTAGACTTAGGAGCCACTGATCATATGACACTTACAAATAAATTTTTTAAGTCATATGAGCCAATTGCTCATGGTAAGCATGTTCAGACAGCAGATGGAACTCTGCTTCTTGTTGCTAGCCTTGGAACTATGGAAATTCCACCTATCAGCTTAATAACACATGTACTTCATGTGCCTAAGCTATTTGTTAATCTTATTTCAGTCCAAAAACTAGCTAAATTAACCGAATATCAAATTATTTTTGATGACATTGACGCTTACCTATTTCACAAGGTCCAAAAATCGAGGATCGGACTAGCTAGGATCCCAAAGCATGGCCTTTATTATCTCGCTCGGAGCCGATCCAAAGACTCGGCCCTGACAGTTGGATCCAAGACTGCCTCAACCGAAGCCCTTCCAAAAACCCTTATGGAAGTCCATCAGCGCATGGGTCATCCATCCTTCCACCTTCTTAAACAAATGTACCCACATGAGTTTAAGAATATTGATGTTAATTCAATTTTATGTGAATCCTGTCAACTTGGGAAATTTAAACGTGCCTCCTATCCAGCATATAATCATCGACTACATGTCCCTTTGCAACTCCTCCACTGTGACGTTTGGGGTCCCTCACCTCAAACAAATCTATTAGGACATCGGTACTTCCTGATCTGTACCGATGACCACGAGAGATTTACGTGGTTATTTCGTTAAAAAAACCAAATCTGAAGTCACTTCTGCCTTAAAAAAATCTGTGTTCTTATTGAACAACAGTTTGGACAAGCAAAGTGAAGGGACTCAGATCGATAATGCCAAAGACTTCATTAACAATGCGTTAAGTGAATTCCTCGGCCTCTAAAGGAATTGTTCATGAAACCTCCCTGTCCCTATACCCCTCAACAAAAATGGCTTGGCTGAAAGAAAAAAATTGGGGTTATAGTGGATAAGGCTCGAACACTTCTAATTCAAGCCAATCTTCCTCTTAACTTATGGGGTTTTTCTGTCATGATTGCGGTCCATCTTCTTAATCGACTCTCGTCCAGAACTCTCCAATTTCAAAGTCCCATCAATCTTTTAGAAAAATACTTTCCTAACACTCGTCTGAAAACTGGTTTCCCTGTAAAATTTTTTGGATGTGTTGCTTATGTGCATAATCCAGCACATAAGACAAACAAATGGTTAGCCAAGGCATTTAAATGCGTTTTCCTAGGATATTCCTCTACGCAAAAGGGCTATAAGTTGTACCACCCTATCACTCGAAAATATCTAGTCTCTAAAGTTGTTATTTTTGACGAATCAGTATATTACTATAAGTCAACTCCCTCTGATTCTCTTAAGGACCTAGGTTATCTTAAACTGCTTGAGGAAACCCCTGTACCTGAACACGATCCACCTAGTCCTCTCCAAGCTCATCGCATTCCTTCCTCTGAAGAACCGAGTTGCTCCCAAGCTCCACAAGTACCCCTACCTGATACCTCTATTCTGGTATCAGCCTCTACCCCTGCAGCTGATGATCCTCCCCTGGTCAGTAGTTCTAACATTCCAGAACCAGATCATCCTCCTCTCCCTAAGTATTATAAACGTAAGCCCAGGGATGGACCAGTGGAATCTGTTGAAGGGGAAGTGTTGGGAGATTGGTCCATTGCATTACGAAAGGGCAAGAGGTCCTGTGTTAAACCTCGGATTTATGATATTTCAAATTTTCTAACTTTTACACAGGTTTCTCCGCAGTATAAAACCTTCTTGGTAGGTCTTCAGGATATTAACATACCCAAATCTCACCGTGAAGGTTTGCGTATTTCTCAGTGGAAAGAGGCCATGGATGAAGAGATGAGAGCTCTCATCCATAATGATACCTGGGATATTGTCGATCTACCTAAGGGGAAGAAACCAGTAAGGTGTAGATGGATATTTACCCTGAAATATAATGCCGATGGTACCCTTGATCGTCATAAGGCCCGCTTAGTAGCTCGAGGTTATACCCAAACATATGTGATAGATTATCAGGAGACCTTTGCTCCAGTAGCAAAGTTAAACACAATTAGAATCATGATCTCCTTGGCAGTTAACTTAGATTGGCCACTCTTACAATATGACAATAAAAATGCATTTCTCAATGGAGAGCTAAAGGAGGAAATCTACATAGACATTCCTCTAGGGTATGAGGATCCGACTGCTACTGGAAAGGTATGTAAATTAAAAAAGGCTTTATATGGATTGAAACAATCCCCAAGGGCTTGGTTTGGTCGGTTCAGCCAAAAAATGAAGTCGCTTGGGTACAAACAGTGTAATGGAGAACACACTCTTTTCTCTAAGCATTCCTCACCTGTCTTACTAACTATTCTAGTGGTGTATGTAGATGATATCATCATTACTGGAAGTGATCAACAAGAAATAAAAGAATTGGAACAATGCCCAGCCCAAACGTTTCAAGTAAAACAATTAGGCCCCCTCAAATATTTTCTAGGTCATTAGAAGGCATCTTAATGACACAACAGAAGTATATTCTGGATCTTCTGGATGAGACTAAGCATATAGATTGTAGAGTTAGTGATATACCTGTTGAGACAAATCATAAACTAAGATTAGATGACAATGACCCACAGGTAGAGATGTCCTCGTATCAGAAGTTAATTGGTAAGCTATTATATTTATCTCATACACGCCCGTATATCTGCTATACTCGTTAATGTCCTCAGTCAATTTATGCATTCGCCTAGGGTATCTCACTTTCAGGCTGCTAATAGAGTTCTCAGGTACCTCAAAGGGATAGCTGGACTAGGCATAACCTACAGGCCGACTGGTAAGCTCGACCTGGTAATATATACTGACTCCGATTTTGCAGGTTCCAGGGTTGATTGTCGATCTACCTCCGGGTACTGCACCTTCTTGGGAGGTAATCTTGTTACATGGCGAAGCAAGAAACAAAGTGTGGTGTCAAAGTCCAGCACAGAAGCAGAATTTCGAGCCATGTCCAAAGGGATCGATGAAGTGATGTGGATAAAAAACATTCTAAATGAACTAAAACTTAAATATATAAAACCAATCGTAATCCGCTGCGATAATAAATCGGCCATTAGTATAGCCCATGATCCAGTTTATCATGATCGCATGAAGCATGTCAACATTGACAGATTCTACATACAAGACCATCTTGAACAAGGTATCATCAAGACAGAACATGTTCCTTCAGAAGATCAGTGTGCAGACCTCTTCACCAAAGGACTCCCTGCCAAGCAAATGAGATACTTGATTTCCAAGCTTGGAATGAAAAGTATTCACTCCAGCGCTTGAGGGGAAGTGTCAGGATATCAAGATTTCACCCTCTGATGATGTAATTTGTAATAGTCTCCTAGGATGAAATAAAAACATTTATTGATTTTTAGTTAGGTACCTTATTGGGCCTATCCGGACCCGATAAGATAGACCCATGAAAGATCCATTTAAGGTTCATTATTAGGAACTTAAATGGATCAAATACCCGATCAGAATAATGATCGGGTGATGACATCAGCTTTGCTGATGTCATTGCTGATGTCAGCTAGCTGACATCAGCTCCCAACGGCTAGAATATAGCCGTTGGGAACATACTCCAACGACTAATTACTGGACGTTGGAGTAGAAGCTTCTGGAGTACTTTTCTAACCCCCTCAACTCTGTATAAATAGATGGGATTGCCCTGCTAATAAACTACTCCATTTTGTGCAATTCTCTCTCTCTCTCTCTGTGTCACCACTCTCTCTCTCTCTAAGCTCTCTCTCTCTCTACGAATTTTATAATATTAATCAACTTGATCGATAGTTAGGTATAATACTATTAAGAGATTTATATAGATCAATTCAATGAAACTCTTTCTCTAAAGAGCACCCATTATATATCCTTAGTGTCTCCACACCGATGGTTACAAGATAAGCCATATTCATCATATGAGTCAAATCATATAGTACTACTCTTTCTAAATAATTCAATGTCCTTCTCGAATATCTCACAAATATGAATGTTTAGAACATATGTTTAAAGATTAGTGATCATTTAATTATGATCTCATCATAATTTACTTAGTCATTACATATAATCATGGACTTTATTTCAAACATCACACAAGAATGATAATAGATAAATTTTATTTCAAATAACATAAATGATATATATGGAAGTGTGATTGGCTTATAAGCCACACAATATCTATCAATCTGTTTGAGAAACACAAGAGGCAAACTTAGGAAGTCTCCCTCTAAGCATATACTTTAGAGGTTCCTCTATAAACACTTTGTCTACCAAAACTCTATGCAAAGGGAAGTTGGAAACATCCAATTAGTATAGATACAAGTCTTGATTGATTGTGAAAGAAAATATAACTTGAAATATAGTTCATGCATAGCTAGCAAAATGTCTTAGTATAATCAATACCATAAGCTTAAGTGAATTCTCTAGCTTCTAATCAAGCCTTGTGATGAGCCACAGTTCCATCAAGATGATAATCATAGGATGAAAAACCCACTTGCATGTCAGAATATTGGCATCAACAGGGCACGATACTAAGCCACGTGTACAAAGCACTAGGGCTTGATACAAGAGATCCATCATTGTTTTCCACTCAAGTACTTGAGAGCTTCATGATATGTAATAGGCAAGACCTAAGAGGATATTGCAAAAGCAAAGGTATCGTAGGCAGGATAAAGGCAATCATAAGATATAGAGTGAGCTATGGGACTCGAGGTACAAGCATGGGCACCCTTTCGCATCACAATGGGAAGGTGAAGGTCATTAAGAGGTGATTCATTATATGTCGTGGTAGTAGTTTCAATGTTGGATAGGAGGTGGCCAATGGAGTGGAAGAATCATTCAGGGGCATGCAAAACTAAAAATTGAGAATAAACGTCAAGGGCATCAATGGAATTGGAGAATTTTTGGAGATGAGGAAAGGATGGGGCGTAGTAGAAGGTATCACGATAGTAGAGATCCCGAGATAAAATAATGAAGATAATGGAGTAGAAGGAAACTTGAAGGGCGGAGATGTAGATGCTCGGGAGGAGTAATAGATAAAAAAAGTAAGGAACATCTTTATGGAATGTTATATCGCCTATTATTGGAAAAGATTTTTGTTAATTTTCCAACAAAAGGAAAAATTTAACCCTAGAAGAAGAAAGAGAAGTGAAAACAAAAGATTTGCACCCAAAAGTCTTTAAATTTAAGTAAATTACTCACTTTTAATTATATATGAGTTTTAATTAATTTTTTTCCAATAGATTTAAATATTTTACAATTTTTCAATGGTGATCCGAGCAAACTCTCCTGATCATGATTGAAAAGTGATCGGTTGACAGAGTCGATTGATCAACTGATATGGATCATGATCGGAGCGAGGGAGAGAGAAGAAGGAATGGATTTTTGATAAAGAAAGATCAGATCATCAATCAAGTTTGTCATTGATCATGCAATTTTGATCCATGATTGAATGTATCAGTGGTTTTCTGATTGTTGATTGGATCCTCTGGGATCCAATCAGAGTGGGCCGTTCCATAAGTTGCAGTCACCGGAGTCATTTTAAGGTCACAGTGTTTCGCCCCCATTTAAGCTCCTGCCGCCATAAGATGACAGAGTGAAGATAAATAATGCAGCTATCCTCAGCCAAGCAAGCACTACTCTTGCATTTCCCTCCCCATACGATTCTGCAGGAGCCATGGCCGCTCAAGCTCGCGCCCTTTCGTCCTCACCAATCACTGCTCTCGGTCTGTTAATTTTTCCCTTATTTCCTCGTTCTAAATGGCCTTATTTCTAGAATTTCTTATCTCCGACATTTCCTTTCCAATGGGCAGATTCGAGCCCGCGGTTTCCCGTTCGATCGGTTCTTGTGCTACCGCGGATCCCTTCGGCTGTGCGCTCGAGGACGATTCCGGCATTGTCGGAGAATTCCTTCAAAGGAGGAGCTCCTCTCAGTAAGCCGTCCTTTTGGTTTATTATATAAGATGTATTGATATGAATCGAAGTGCAATTTCTATTCTATTTAGTAGTTCGGGACAACGTTTCTCAAGTACCAGATTTATCTTGGAATTGAGGATAAATTTTGAGATGTTTCAAAATTGAGTCACTTTGGAATTTCTTTTCTTTCTATTTTTTCGGGACAATTGGTGTACTCTCAAGGACTGCATTGATGTTGGAATTTCGAATTAATGATCCAAATTGAATCACTCGGGACTGGCTTTTCTATTTCTTATTTTGGGACGGTATTTCTCAAGGAGTTGTGGATGAATTTTGAAATGTTTCAAACTTGAGTCACTGCGGAATTTCTTCTGTCTATTATTTTTCAGACACCTGGCATATTTCTCAAGGACCGCATTTATCCTGGAGTTGAGGATGAATTTTCAAATGTTTCAAACTTGAATCACTGCGGAATTTCTTCTGTCTATTATTTTTCAGACACGTTGCATATTTCTCAAGGACCTCATTCATCTTGGAATTCAGGAGAAATTTTTTTATGTTTTCAGATTGAATCACCATGGAATTCCTTTTTCTATTTGTTATTTTGGGACAATTGGCGTATTTTTCAAGGACCGCGTTTAGCTTGATATTGTGGATAAATATGTGGAGAAATGTTTAGAAATTGAATCATCGTGTAATTTCTTTTCCATCTATTATTTTTGGGACAATTGGGGCATTTTCCTAGGGCCACATTTTTCTTGGAATTGAGGACGAATGTTTCACATTTCAGAACAAGAGTAAAAACAGATTTTTTTTGGAACTTCAACTGGAAATTCATGTAATTGGCTGTCGATTTAAGTGATACGTCAAAATTAGTTGTGAATGTGTTTAAGTAGAATCGCGGAATTCATTTATACATGCTTTTAGTTAATGGTTTTTCCACGTCCTTGGCAGTTGTATTGAAAAACTGTGATCAAAAGAAAATTGGAGAGAAGACGACTTCACTGATTGTGAGATGCGAGCAGAGTACAAAGGGGGGAGGTGGAATAAATGTTTGGTTAGGCCGACTCGCAATGATTGGGTTTGCTACGGCTATTTCTGTTGAAGTAGCTACAGGGAAGGGCCTTTTGGAGGTAATATGACGACCACAGTTTCATTGGTTTTGGTTCCAGCTTTATTTCCTTATTAAAAATGTTCATAATTATTTTCGTGCTATTTTATGCCCAATCACCGGTGATATTTTATTTATCCCTGCAATTTTCTTCTTGTTTATTTTATACGAAAACATAATTTTAAGACTGTAATAGGCCCCACACAGCCAGAGTAGAGAGTTACGAAGGAATCAAAAGAGAGAACTCACAGAAGCAGAATGAATGGAAAGGGTAGGGGGTAGACTGGAAGAGAAGAGAAGAGGGAGAGGAGCCTTCATGTCAGGAGCTGTTGTCATTGTCTCCCAGAGCCGCTCAACCTCCAGCCCCCTCCTTTGCTCCCTTGACTTCTAAGTCAGAAGTCCACTCCCTGAATCCCCGGGGGTTTTCCCAGCCCGTTAAACCTGTGGTTGCCCCCATACCACCCTTAGATGCAGCTGTCGGCATGGCCCTGCCCCGTGCTTCTGCCTACACTGGAAATGCATACTGCCCCATCTAGATGTTATGGAGTTAAAATGTCATGGATTGAAAGTAAAGGGCCATGTTGTGAGAGGATAGAGAGGAATGATCAGGGATAGACATCAACACAGACAATTTGTGCATATAGACAGATGGAGAGATAGATGACAAGGTTGACCAGTTAACATTTTGTTGCGTTGTGTGACATGTCATGCAGAGAAAGTCTGGTTGAAAGGCCTGTCAGAGTTCAGTCCTTCGAGTTCCTCAATTTTTAAGGCGGAATTGGTAACATGATGAATGACATGGTTTCATACTTTTTAGAGTTACCTCCTTTCAGTTATTTAACCTGGGTCATGGAATGATCTTATTTTTATCAGATGACCCAGATTGCCCTGTCTACAGCTATTTCAAATAGACAAGATGCTCACCCACATTGGAACCATCCAGATGAAATACAGCCATGGCCAAAAAAATTCAAAGTCTATCTTGCATTCTTTCTTAAGTGAGAGTTTCCCTGTATAGACCAAAATGCAAAGAGTTACAGTAGGGATCCCCAACCAGTCTAAATAGGCCGTTCACGCAACATAAACATGTAGTTTGGGAGTTTCCCTTTCTCTATTTTGCTTGTGGGAAATAATTCAGTTTGCAAGGTATCTTATAATTATTGATAATCATTGGCTTGATGTGGTCCAATTTCACCTTATGATCAATGTAAATGGAATTATCAACTTTGTAAAGGGACACCAGTTGTTCTCCCCTTATAATTGAAAAACAAGAAGCTGATTTTTAGTTGGCCTGTGGTAAAGACCCCACGGACTTACAGGAGAAATCAGACAAAGATAATGGGAGACAAGCAAAAGTTATTCCAGTAGGAACTGTGAACAAAGTACACAGATAGAGGAAAAATAGGTCAATTCCAGTGGGGGAAGGGACATCCTCCCAAGCCTAGGCGTCTGATGACATGCCCTCATGACAATGCCATGAGGGGCCAAACCACCTTGATGTCCTCCTGGTCATGTGTAATTAAATTCTCCACTCCCAATGAACCCACATCTGTCTTCTACTAGTTTTTTCTCTTGCACTTCCTGACAGAGGTTAACATACTGGTGAAACCCCTCTTGAAGGTGGCGGACTCTTGAGTCGCTGAAGTGGCCTTCAGCAGGTAAAATGTTCTTCTTCGTCGAGAGTTTAGTCATGAGTTGAGGGTTTTACCAGTATGTTAGCCCTAGAAGTGCAAAAGAAAAAAAGCTAGAAGAAGACAGATGTGGGTTCATTGAGAGTGAGGTGTTTGATTATGCGGCTTATCAGATCCATCTCAACAGATCCTCCCCAAGTCCAGATGGATCGGGGCTGCACATGGAGGTGCATGGAGAAACAGCATTTGATTAGCAGAAAAAGATGGACGATGCTTGATAATTACACCGATTTTATGTTTTACTATTTAATGTTTCAGTCAGGTTCTTAATGATCTTCTTTTTTTTTTCAGAACTTTGGTCTTCTAACTCCATTGCCGACCGTCGCTTTGGGCGTGACAGGATTGGTCGGTGTTCTAACAGCTTTCTTTATCTTTCAATCTGCATCACGAGAGTGATCCTATGTTCATCACACATTGATGTATGTAATGAAACCATCATCATTCACTCAAACCAAATGCTGAGATGTACTCAGTACGGATTTGAAAGCTGAAAAATATTATTTTGTCAAATGATTGTATAGAACTTCCAAAGTAAAATCCTCCAAAAATCTACAATTTTTTCTAAAAAAATTATCAAATTGATCTGAAAGTTCTCTTTGGATTTCTTCCCACCCTTAATATTAAAGTTCCAAAAATCAATCTAAGTTGAATCGGCAGTGCACCCCATTATTCATCAATCAAAAAGATTCTTTCTTCTTCAAGTTCGTTTTATCATTTCTTCCATGATCCATATGTATGGAAAGGACCATAAAGATAGGGATTGATGGGGATCTGCTGCCGCTTGGAGAGAGAAATGCAGGGCGAAATTGGGAATCCCATCACTTTCAATGTCATTGTACAAACACATGGAACTTGCATTTAAATCAACTATTAAATGTTCCAACGCTTTTGCAGTCATGTCCCTTATCCATCATATGCTTAGTGTCTATGCTTGATCCTTACCCATCATATGTTTCATGATTCTCATCATATATTCATTGTTGACATTGCACACCTCTCTCTCTCTCTAACAAATATAGGTATACATATGTGATCATTCATCCTGTTTGGTCAAGGGTTCTTCATCAGATATCTTAGCAGGATGATTCTGCCTAGATTCATGAGTTGGGGCTGCCAAGCTACATTTTTTATGGCTTCTTCCCTTGCATTAGCTCTCATATCGTCTTCATCGGATGCAAGTCCCACAAATTTCTCAAAGACTGGAGAAATGATTAGATGGATGTACGAGGAGTGGCTGGTTTTGCATGACAAGTCATACACTGATCCTAGAGAGAGAATGCACAGATTTGGCGTCTTCAAAGAGAATCTTCACCTCATTGATGAACACAACCGTCTCAAGAACATCACTTACAGACTTGGTCCCAACCAATTCTCTGATCTAACTTTTGAGGAATTTTCTGCCCACTATCTCTACAGCTACAACGGCACTCTTCAACGTCTGAACTCCCCTGAGAGTGATCGTTACATGTATAAAGAGGGAGAAATTCTGCCGCCGGTGGTCGACTGGATAGCCTTAGGGGCTGTTGGCCCGATCAAGGATCAAAGAAGATGCAGTAAGTTTTTCTTCTAGTTCTTTCACAAGGAGCAAGTTCTACTGGGTCAGAATTTTTTTTCCTATTATAAAGATTTCTTTGCATGCTTGCATCTATAATGTTCCGTTGAGAAGTTTTTTCCTAGAACCATCACCGTTTTCCTTGGAATTTTCTTGAAGATTTTACTCCCAAAATGTTCTCGAAATGATTTTCTCGAAGATTTGTAGCTCTTTGATACCTGAATTTGAAAAATTCGAGACATGTTTAAAATCAGTAAAAAATTTGAAACCATTGGAATGCCCTAAAATGGTTAACAAATGCCATGTTTACTGCTGTAAATTTCATGTGGGATTTGCCTTGAAATCAGAGTGCTGTTGGGCATTTGCTGCAACTGCTGCCATTGAAGGAGTAAATCAGATAACCACCGGCGAATTGGTAACTCTTTCGGAACAACAGATATTGGATTGTGAGATGAGCAACATTGGATGTTCCAACAGTGGCCAAGCAAGTTCTGCATATGAATATGTCATCATGAATGGGGGCATTGGCACAGATGATGACTATCCATATCATGGGAAAAAGAAGAAATGCATGTGGAATAGTGTAAGTTTTTTGAATTTTTTTGGAAATTTAAAATTTCTAAGCTATCTCCAATGGCTGATCATGCATTCATGTCACATCAGGAAAATGCCGTCAAAATTACAGAGTTTGAATTTATTCCAAGGAACAGTGAGTTGTCGCTTCAGAAGGGTGTCTCTGCTCAGCCCATAAGTATTGTCATTGGAGCTCATTGCATAGGATTCCAATTCTACAAATCAGTAAGCTTCGATTCAATCATTTCTTTTAAATAAAATTTTTAATTTTTTTTTTTTTGCATTGGATAACAGATTTATCTCCTTTCAGTTGAATAATCTAAAATATTTGAATTGAAATTACAAGAGAAACTAGAAGGTCAATTTTTACTTAAAATATCAAAGAAAAACTATGAATTTTAGTCTGACTTATAGCAAGTAGTGATCATAAATATGAAAATTTCAATTCTAGAACACAAAACTCCTAGTCATTGTTGGAGCATTAGAGAATGGCCCAATCGGGTTAAGCCCACGAGGGCCTTAGCCGATTCGGTGTCTTAGTCCCACATGGGACTTATATCATTTCATAGTGAAAATATCTAGACATAAGTTTTAGTGATTTCATGGTTTCAGTATGGTTAGATAAATATAACTATAGTCTTTGAGATTAGTATATATAATTTATAATCAACTTAGAACTTTGGAATAAAAAGAAGTTTTTGTGAAGTCATGATACTCTTAGAAAATTTTATAAGATTTCAAACCAACATAGACAAATTTTTTTCCCAATTTGTGCATGTGTGGGCATAGATTATGAGGGTAATGTTCATGCAAAACAAGTTATCATACATATATGTAAGCAAATATTGAATATTTTAGGTATTATCATAGATTCAATCAATCATATAATTTAAATATGATTAAGACCAGATGATATTGCCTAATTTCAATTTTCTTTTAAAGTTCATCAAAATGCACAAATTAAAATAATATATCTTATAAATGGAACACAATCTTTTGGTGAGAGAGAGGAAACTGTCTTTAATGATGAAGAATATAGACTATATATAAATACCGTATCTGAATATGATCTAAAAAATTTAGAACTGTCTTTCATGAGGAATGTTTGAAAAATCATAGGTAAAGAGCATTTGGGCACTAACCATTTCATATTGCATACCTTTTCTATGTTTGAAAACATCGATTTGAAACTCTTCAGTATTCTGATTCCATTTTAGGAAACATTATAAACATTTTATTCATTAAAATATATTTTGGAAAGTTTTTGGAAAGAAACAACTAATGAAATATTTTGTCTTTTGTTTTATTGCATTTGAAATGAAAATTTACCGGAAAATGTATGTTATTTATATTTAATTTGAAATAGATTCTTTGTTTTAATATATTTCACATGAAATTTTTTATTGCTATGACTTGAGATTAAAAATTACATTTTCAAAAATTTTAAATCATAAGTTATTTCCCCAAGATCTCCAATTCTTCATTTCATTGAGCTATGGTATCTTTGATTTATATAACTTCGATTTATGAAATTTTTTTTTGATGGACTTGGCCTTTTATATTTTTAGGGAATATTCAATGGGCCATGTGGAGGAAAACTTAGGCACAATATGCTTGTTGTTGGATTTGGTTTTGAAAAAGGAGATGACTATTGGACTGTGAAAAACTCATGGGGAGAAAAATGGGGAGAGAAGGGATATATAAGAATGAAACGCAATATCGATAACCCTGCCGGCATATGTGGAATCACCACATATGCATCATATCCTTTGATGTCTCGTCGCTCTTCTTTGTCTTAGATGATTGTGAAAGAATAGATGACTATGGATTGTGAAAAACTCATGGGGAGAGCATGACTCTTCTATCTCTTCTTCACTCGAATATAGATCAACGTTTTCTCCATTTACATCATATGAATTGATGTAAATTTTTCCAAGGCTCCAAGTTTTTAATAAAAAATTTCTTAGAAGTATCGACGATATTCCCTCTCAGATTTTGCATGTTTCAAATCTTACACAAGGAAATGGGAATGCTGAATTAATAAAAGTAATGTGAACTTATCACTTTATAAAATATTTCATCAATACAAAGTTGATAGAAATATGAATGGCATATAATGTTGGAAATATTACACTGAGTTCAAATTTATTGATAAATGATATTGCGAGTTGATTATAATTTACGATCCAAGGTAAAGTGGAAAATAATATGAAAGTGTTGATTAGGGTTCATAATCTTCGTAAAAAATGTCAATTTATATTCTAAATACACATTAATTCTTATTTTAATTTCAACATGAAGCTGAAGTTCTATCTAAAAAATGAGTCTAGAAGATTGAGGTAAAAAATTGAATTACCAACAAAGAAACCTACACAATGTGGAACAAAGACATTATAATATAACTAATAATCATGTTTTAGTTTGCATTTTAACTCACTTGATTTTGAAACTATTTTAGGAAAAAAATAAATTAGAGAGAAAATCTAGAAAGTCTAGAAAATCAAGAATACACAGCTACTGAATTTGATAGATTCATATCTAAAAAAGGTAAAATATTTTATAAAATAATTGGCTTGTGTTTTACTAAAATTCATGGACTAAATTATACTAATATCATGAAACAGATTATATACAAGAGAAATTTAAACTAGAAAACCTTGAAAAACTACTTCCACAATCCTAATCATGATCTTTGGATGGATGAAGATATTATATTTTAATGATTAAATTTGAAAAAATAAAACATCGGTGATAATGTGTAGTATTCGATGTATATATTCCTTCATTTTTTTGGAAAATGGGAGGGAAGAGAAGACTTGGAGAATGTCATTAAATTTGATGTATTTAAATTTTGATTACCTTCATTGACTTTGAGAATCAGAGAGAAAAGGGACAATCCACAAAATTATTCTTCCCTTACCATTTTTAAAGTACTCATGAAAGACATGATTACTCTGATAGTGATCCTTTATGGACTAGTTATGTCCAATTAGTCATTTACCATGGAATGTAAAATGTTCTCTGTGCCTATGCTGTAGTACATTAATAGTTCCTATGTCTCTCTCATCCCTTCTATGTCATGGACAATGAAAGTTTTTCATCTCAGAGTAGTAAAAACCTAGATTTAGTTGACGTTATTTTTGTGGTTCAGTTTTTTATGACTTCAGGATCATTAGGGAGGCTGCAGCCTCCCTTGGATTCAACCCCTTTACGAAGCCACATCTTCGGATCATTAGGAGATTGAAGGGAAATTATTTTATTCATTTTATTGCATAAGTCCAAATAATAGCACAATGACACAATCAATCAGGTTAATGTGGACTTATCAATACACTAAGACAAGTATGAATTTCTTGCATGTACAATATCCATGGCAATCAACACAATTCATCCCAATTTTCTTTTTGTCCTATTTTTTAAATTTTTTTCATGTAATTCATTAATTGGTTTTTTATATGAATCCAATATTAGTGAGTGGCCTTTTGAATTGTATAATGTTGATTGACTCTATTTCTCCATTTCATGGCGATAATTGAGACCATTGATTTGGAGTTATTTGCATAACGCCATCTAGTGCACACATAGCGCTTATTCAGTGCTTGCATCGTGTCGAGTATTACAAGGGACATTTGTGCTTAACGATTGCCCCAAGGCATGATCTGACTAATGAAAATTGCCCAACATTATATTGCCATAAATTTATGGGGACTTAAATTCTTGAATCTAATCACATTTGAGAAATCACAAATCTCATCCTTTGATCTAATGACATAAAATCATCTTTGCATCAAAGGCATAGTTAGGGTTAGATTAGTAGTAGGGGTATAATTTTTTTAGATCTTTTTCGTTTCAACTTGATTGACGCCAGTTTGATTCGTTGGATTCCTTTCTTGTCCCTATTTTTGAATCTATGATTATCTTTATTTTATCATACAACTTGATCCTATGATTTGACATAATTTGATCAAGTTTTTGTGTACCACCATTGTCAACCAAATTCCATATGGATTTTACCTATATTCACCATTGTACCGGATTTTAATTTTGATTTGAGTGGTTTAAGTTTTATTTTTCATGCCTAAATGCATGTTTGCTTATGTTTAAATGATCGCGCATTTAACACTCATCAACTTACACACACATATATATATATATGTATATGCATACACGTATGCATACATACGTAGTGTTTTACACAAATACACACAAATACATATAGGTACATAGTGTGAAGAGATGTGTTTTTGCGTCTATTTATGTCTTGTATTTTGGTTAGTGGACATAGTTATTGTACACATTATTGGCCTTGCCAGGGTAGGCCCACTTATTCCTTTATATATAAGGGTTTGTCTCCCTTAGATGTGTTAGACCCCCATTTGCCTCATTGTCTCTTTTCAATGTTATCAATGCACAAGTTTTCCTATGACTTATTTTTTCTTCAACCTCTTCATTGTTCGCTGGCACCATAATTCTATTATTTGATAACTTGCATTTTATGTGTGCAAATGTACAATTATTAAGCTATTTTATTGCATAATTCATGTCATTATGGTGCATGTTATTATGTTTTTCTTGTTTTTCCATAATGCCCATGCCATTTTACTCAAATTCTCAAATAACACTTTCAAGGACAATTTTATGCAAATAATGTATTGACCTTATCAAGATCAAATATCTTATTTATTAGTCTATTTTATTGACTTTTGAGATTTGAGAAGATCAGTTTTTTAGAATAATGAGAAGAATGAAAAGATTTAATCTAGATTTAATCTAAAAGTTACAATATATATTTTTTAAGGTAATGTAGTGATATTAATGGGGGAAAAAGTACTTTGATACTCTTTATATTTTTGGGATTAAATGACATGAAAAGATAGAATATAAAATTCTTGATCCAATGAGGAAAATTTGGTGGAAAAGTATTTAAATTTCAAACGATATTGATTTTTCTAGGTTTAGGGATTTTTCTGAAATATTTGGGATTTCTTATAAAATAGAAAATATGTGGGCCTTGTTGACACATTGTTCTGGCACCCAACATGTAGCCAACAAGCAAGGTGGGTAGTGAGTTGCCCAACTTGCGTAGACGTGGTGCATGTTTTAGCACTTGCATTACGTGCCTTGCTGGCGTGCACTCATGGCACGTATTTAAATGCCAGCATGTGATGAGACGAATTTGTGTGGTTGTTGAAAACACACAAATGCGTGTCAAAAATTTCAAACTCAAAATTTAAAGTTTTAATCAAGAATTGAATAGTATAATGGTGAAAAATTTATGTGAGAAATTCGATCAAATCAGATGAACAATTGAAATGAGAAATTAAGGATTTTAGTAAATTTGGAAAGAAGACTCCAAGATGAATTCACATAATCAAAAATCATTCAATTTGGATCAGTATTTATAGAGAAATCAAGGAGCAAAATTTATGTAGAAAATTCGATCGCAAAGAGAGAATTCGATAAAATTCTAAAAATTAATCTAATTTAAGCTTCAAAATTAAAATCTAATGATATATGATAAAATATTAGGTGAAAAACATATAATCTAACCCAAAATCGTTCTCAAACAATCCAATTGATCTCTGGATCAAAGGCTTTTCATTCCTTATTTTTGAAAATGATATTTGGCGTTCAAGAGGTGAAATCTTACTATTCTTTCGATGAAAACTCACTTTCAATCACTCCTTGGACGTGGAAATGAGTCTAGAAGAGAAAGAAAGCAAGCGATTGAAGGATTGAGATGTCTAAATAGTTTGATTACTCGAAACATCTAAGAATGCATTTTTCGTCGAAGAGAGAGTATAAATAGACAAAATTTTGGGCACGATCATTGGATCATCTCTTCATCTTTAATCAACAATCATGATTAATCCCTAGGAGACGAATCACCATCATTAAGTCCTCGCTATTGGATCATTGATGGAGTGTCCGTATTAAGTCGCATCATAGCGTGAATATTAGTCATCGCCTAATTGTAATCTTTTGACCAAACACTCTATCAAGGAATGATGCCACATGTCCACGGAAGTCTATCATGCGCATTTAATCTCAGCAGTTATAACTCCTCAGATGATCAGTTCAGATTAAAAATATTTAAAACACGAATCGTCACCCAATCGAATAAGTGAAAGTTTCAAGTAAGTGAAAGTTGAGGGCTAAGATTAAACTTAAAAATTGGATGCTCCTCGTTTTCTCATGTCACATGTGATAAAATAAACAAAAAGATAGTCCCACGTGACAAAAATAATGACGTAAATCATGTATAAATATACGACATGCTTAGTGGGTTTAGCTTATATCTTGAAAAGGATGCTTTACCCACTAATCACACATGCACATACGCGCACACATACACTCACATGTGCGCACAGAGTCATCCTATTCGCCATGTGACGCGTGCGTTCATCGCCATGTGGCGAGACGTCGGTACACCTTGCCACGTCAACTGACACATCAACGTGCGAAAATAAAAACATTTTTTATTATTTTAAATAAAAATAAACTCAAAAATCAACTTTATAAAAATCCAAAAATATTTAGAAAAATTCTAGAAAATTCCCTAAAAATTAGAAAATTCATAAATTTTAAAATAAAACTTTAAATTAATCCAAATTTATTTTTTTAGATCAGAAATTAAATAATCTATCAATATTAAAGTCAAATTTAATAAATAATAAGAGAATATTTTTTTATATAAAAAAACGCTCATTTCTCTTAGAAAATAAAAACTAGAAAAATGAGTGAGTATATAAAAAAATATTTTCTCTTATTATTTAACATTAAAACCCAATTATAATCTCAAATATAGATGAGAATAATCTACTCTAAAATATATTATTTAATTATGCATAATTATCCCTAAAATAATACATTTTGAGATTATAACTTAAAATTACATGAAATAATAGATAAACACTCAAAGTATGATAACATGTATAAGAATATAATATTTTATGCCTTAATTTACATTAATAATCATATAATTACATGTATAAATTGCATGTTATCAGCATGGTGTCTTCATGCACACATGTGGTGCATGTTTCAAAACCTACGTAGCACTACATTAGGAGAAAGTTATTAGTATTGATATGGTGTCCTAGTGGGCTGAATTAATTCCTTGATTATTCTCGTGTGGGACGATGTTTATGTTTTTTTCCTATGTAGGTGATGTGGAAGAACCAAAAGCATTAGATTGGGAGATTATTTTTGGTTGTTGATCTTCGCTTGGGAAGGGATTTTGGATGCATCTCATTTGCTCATTGTTTAAAAGAAATTTTCTCCCGCTTTGTGAAATCATTGCATTTTTAAAGTCGCAATTGGATGGTTGGTAAGTCTCTTGATGACTCCGCTTCATCCAGCACATGACATTGTGCAATCTCAAGTGTCCTACCCATTAGATACAATGTCAGGCGGTTGGCATGGCTCTCAACATATCCTCCTCATTGTGCACACCACGTGGTGAAATCCTACGGAACATGCTCATCTGATGTAGTGGATAGACAAGTAGGAAAGCTCAAGACTCTTGATCTTAAAATAATAGCTCTAGCATAGTGACGTGGCGCTATCGGAACTGTCCATTGACCCAAAAATGCGTGATAGAATAGTTTCACAGTAATTCAACAATTTTTCTTGATCTTTGGGGTTTATTTTGATGGATATTATATGATATATGAGTCAATCACACTTTCATCTCTCAGTTATATTCATTGAAATGAAATTTATTTTTTGTTATTGTTGTTTGATATTTTCTATAAAGTCCATGAGCATATGTAATGACTGCGTGATTGATAACATGCAAATTAAACATGAAAGTATATGATTATTAATGCAAATTAAGGCATAAAAGATTACATTCTAAAGCATGTTATCATATTATTTTAATATTTATCTATCATTCTATGAAAAAGTCATTATAATATCAAAATATATTAATTTAGGGTTAATTATGATGAATTAAGAATTTTTTTTATCCATATCTTTACTTGAGATTATAATTAGTTTTTAAGGCAAAATAAGAAGATAAATTATTTTATATACACTCATCTATTTTTCTAAGTTTTAAAATATAAAAGAAATGAGTGTATTTTTAAATATAAATTTATTCTCTAGTTATTTATTAAAATTGAGTTTTTGGAATGATAGATAATTTAACTTCTGATCCAATGAAACAAATTTAAAATTATTTGGAGTTATATTTTAAAAGATATGAATTTTCTAATTTTTAGGGATTCTTAAAGATTTTTTTTGAGTTTTTTGAATTTAAAATCGATTTATTCGAATTTAATTCATTAAACTAATATTTTTATTTTCGCGTGCTGATGTGGCAACTGACGTGGCACGAGTGGAAAAAGCGATGCCACGTGACAAAATATGAGACCGCCATTGTCACACATGTGTATTCATGCACGCGCGTGTGAGTGCGCATGTGTGCGTGCGTGTGTATGTGATTAAGGAGAAAGCACCATGTTAAGGATTTTCACTAACTCCTTAATCGCGCATTCATTACATACACGTGTTTTCTCTTTGATTTTTGCCATGTGGGATTTTGCTTTGTGATTGAAATGCGCACGTGACATGGCATCACGAGGAGCGTCTGATTCGCGCGTCCAAGATGAATCGTTGATCGTCACTTAAGCCAAGGGGGTACGTGGTGCATTTCTACTCATCGACAAATCATTTTACAAATGATTTAATCTCAGCTGTTCATCAAAAGAGTTATAATGGCTGAGAGTAAAACCAACAAAAATGTATCTGAAGCGTCAGATCAAGATCCAACAAATGGCGTTTCAGGAGTTACTTCTAAAGCGTGCAACGTGACAAAATCCCGACGATCCATCTACGATCAGACGGGTGCGACTTAATTGTAATGATTCATAACTCTGATTGTTTACAGAAAACAATAAAAAGTTCCTTCACATGCCTTAGCAGGGAGGATGATTTCTACATCGTCATCAGAAGCCCGAGGAAATCTTTCCTTCACTGTTCTTCTCAACTTCTTCTTGTCAGCTCCTGATAATCGTTGCTGCGATTTTGCTTCAGCCGGTTTCTTAAACATTCTTGCTTGAATTTGTCAAAAAGGACTATCCCACTCCGCAAACTCAATGCAAACTGCAATCGATGCACGAATGAGCTCAAATTCTTAGCAGTGATGTCAACCGCCAAATGGAAACTCGGCACCGCAGTCAGCTCTGGGCTGTTTTTTCCATCACGTTCTAGAAATTTCTACCCTTTTCTGTGCCACGTCAGCAGTAGCGGGGATAAAATTGTCTTTACTTCATTACAATAGATATAGTGAACGGCTATCACTGATCAATTTGATCAATTGCAAGCGTCCGATCAGTGATCTTTGATTCTCTGATCAGTTCAATCCTAAATCCAGGTTCCATGTTCAATTGCTAATCAATTTGATCAATTTGATCATTGATCGAGTTTCTATGATTGATTAATCAACTAAATCAACAAGCCGATTTGATCAAGGTGATCATGTCCTCTCTCCCTCTCTTTTATTGTTTAACAGTTTAAGTGATGAGCAACCATGAACCTTGTATTGATTGCTTACGTGATGACTCGTTACAATGGTGGCACAAGAGAGGATCTAACAAATATCCACGCCTTTCAGTGCTCGCAAAGGAGTTTCTATTTATTTGTGCTTCGAGCTCTCCCTCTGAGCGTCTTTTTTCCACAAGTAGAGGAATTATCACATTTAGAAGAGGAAGGCTAGCTTCGGACACTATATCCGCTTTGATGACTTTAAAGTCTTGAAGTCGTGAGGATGCTACCCAAGATGATGAAATGGATTCAGAAGTTGAAGAAAGTAGACTTGTGAAATGATAATTTGTTAAAACTCTCTTTTTTATTCTCCTCAAAATTTTAATTGTAACAAATTTTAATGGCTAAAGTTTACCTATATTAGCCTTTTATCTTGAATTCTTGATAATTTAAATGTTATTAGGATGTGATAATCTCTTGTCAATAATCGTAATTTATATTTAACTGGAAAAATTCATCACTGAAAGTATAGGTTTCACCGAACCGACACAGGACAATACCGTCACCGACACTGAACCGAAGTTAGGTATAGGTTTAGGTTTTTCACAAAAACCGGTACCGACACCGGAACCGGAGAACCTTACGCGTGATTAAGGAGAAAGCACCCTATTAAAGATTTTTGCTAACTCCTTAATTGTACACACCTTATATACACATGTTTTCTCTTTAATTTTTGTCATTTGCGCATGTTACGTGGCATTATGAGAAGTGTTTGATTCACGATTTAAATGAAGAACATCTATCTTCACTTGCAACAGGAGGTACACGGTGCATTGTTATTCGTCTATGAATTATTTTTAAAATGATTTAATCTCAGTGATAACATGCAATCTTAACAGGATAAAACATGATTATTCATGCAATTTAAGGCATAAGACATTACATTTATGTGCATGTTATCATACTTTGAGTGCATTTTTATCATTTTATGCATATTTATGTCATAATCTCAAAATACACTAAATTAGGGTTAATTATGATGAATTAAGGATAAATAATTTTATAGCCCATCTTTACTTGAGATTATGAAATGTTTTTAAAGTTAAATAATAAGAGAAATCATTTTTATGAACATTCATTTAATTTTCTAAAGTCTTTTAAAAATGAATGTATTTTTGAAATATAAATTAAATCTCTTGTTATTTAAATATTTTGAATTTTTAGAATGATAGATAATTAAATTTCAGATCAAATGAAAGAAATTTGGATTAATTTGGAGTTGTATTTTAAAAGATATGATTTTTACAATTTTAGGGATTTTTTCTGGATTTTTCCTGATTTTTCTGATTTAAATTTCTATTTAAAAACGATAAAAAATAATAAAAATAATAAAAAAAGGGGGGCCGCGGGGCCCGCGTGGATGCGACGTGGCACGCAAGGCTTCCGTGTGGGACTAACCCACAGCTTATTTACTTATTTCAGGTGACGTGGATGCACGCGGTGCGTCGGATCGACGACGTGGATCAATATCACGCGTCGATCGCGTGAACTGACGGTCCACCAAAAGATCATCAAACACGTGCGTTTTAAAAGGAGTTATAACGGCGTGGATTAAATGCGCCAAAACGCATCACGATCGTCGGATCGCGATCCGACGGGCGACGTTTCTTATGCGTTTTATAACGTAAATCGTGGAGATCAAATCCGGAGCGTCCATTCAAAGATCGGAGGGCTGAAATTAAATCGTAACGGTTCGCCGTTACGCGTGCATCTGGACCGTTGATCAAGTTGTAACGCACCGATCGGACGGTTACGCCCCTTTTTCCTATAAAACGAAGAGTTCTTCGTCGATGTATGCATTCGAGTGAGAATTCAATGAAATTGACTGTCTAGACACCTCTCTCACTCGTTTCTCTCGAGTTCTTCCTCCTCCTCTCTCAATTCCGCATCCATGGAGGGGTAGAAGTCGAGATTTGGTGGAAAATCGAGGGAGAAATCGACGCTTGAAGCTCGGCGTGACGACCTTGACGTTTTCGGTGATTAATCGGCTTAATCACCTCGTTTTGATCGCTAAACGGGTTTAGTGGAAGCGGTTTTACCTCAATTATCCTCCTATTATCTTTAATTTTCGTTTAGATTAGGTTTTAGATTTCAATTTCATAAATTTTCATTCTAAATCACGATTTCAAAGTCCGAAAAATTCTCTCCACTTCAAATTTCGATTTCTCCGCGAAATTAAGTCCAAATTCATCGATTCTTGATTCCGTGGATTCGTTTTGAAGTTATCTTTCTAAAAAAACCATTTTCCCTAATTTATCACCTCAATTCATCGTCCAATTTGACCAAATTCTAAAAGATATCTCGAAAATACCTAAATTCCCTGTGGATTCGACCCGTATTTACCATTATACCCCTCAATTCTCTCTTAATTCCCCAAATTGGTAAGTTCGGTATTATTTTTGACACGAGACCGTGTGAAATCGACGACCTCGCGGTCTCGTCTCGTCACTCAGCCATTGATCTGAGGAGTTATAACGGTTAAGATTAGAACCGATGAAAACACATATGAAGCGTCCGATCAAGATCAAACGGCAAATGCTTCACACGTTATTCATAACGCACACGATGTGATGAAATCTCGACGGTCCATTGAAGATCCAACAGAAGCAACTTAATTGTAACGATTTGAAGCCTGGGATTTTATCACAGCCATTGATCGAAGAATTAAATCTTGATCCGACGATTACGCTCAATTTGATTTATAAATTGAGATGTTCTTCGACATTGTAAATCATTTAGGTAATTTGAGCAATCAAACTGTTTAGACAACAAATCCCTTGAGTCTCTTGCTTTCAATTGCTTCTAGATCAGTTTTCTCGTCCACAGAGTGCTTGAAAGTGAGATTTCGTTGAGAGAATAGGAAGAAATCGGCTCTTGAACATCAATGATCATTTTTTGAATTTGGTAATAAAAAACCTTTAATCCGACGAATAATTGGATCAATTCGAGGGCAATCTTGGGTTAGAGATCAAGTTTCATCCTAATCTTCCTTTGTATAGCTTTAAATTTCAATTTTGAATCGTAATTTAAGTCAATTTCAATTTTGGTTTTTTACCATTTTCAAATTCAGAAATTTCACTTGATGATTTCTCCACGAATCTTGATTCAAATTTTGTGACTTTTTATTCCTTGGATTTGTCTTCCAGTCCTCTTTTTAAAAATATCAATTCTCCTTATTTCTCATCATATTTTATCATCCAATTTGATTGAATTTCAAAAGATATCTAAGCATTCCATTATTTCTCCGTGGATTCGACCCTTATTCACCACTATGCTTCTTAATTTCATAAAATTGGTAAGTTTGGATTATTTGTTGACGTGTGACCGTGTGTTTCCAATAACCTCACAGTTTCATTTCATTAGCGTTTCATCAGAGCTGTTGATCAAAGATTGAAATGCCGATCCGACGGTTACGCCCAAATTTCCCTATAAATTGAGATGTTCTTTGACATTGTAAATCATTCTTAGGTTCTTCGAGTAATCGAACTGTCTAGATACCAAATCCCTGGCATATCTTTCTTTCAATAACTTTTGGATCAATTTCTGCATACATGGAGTGCTCGAAAATGAGATTTCGTTGAGAGAATAGGAAGAAATCGATTGTTAAACATCAAAGATCGTTTTTCGAATTCGGGAATGAAAAGGCTTTGATCCAGGGAGTAATTGGATCAATTCGAGTGCAATCTTGGGTTAGAAATCAAGTTTCATCCTAATCTTTCTTCATATAGCTTTAGATTTTGATTTTGAATTGTAATTTTAGCTAATTTCAATTTCAATTTTTGTTTTCTGCGATTTTCAAATTCAGAAATTTTTATCTCATTCACTTCATGATTTCCCCCGAATCTTGATCCACATTTCATGATTTTTGATTCCTTGGATTCGTCTTCAAGTCTTCTTTTCAAAAATATCAATTTTCCTTATTTCTCACCACATTTTATTATCTGATTTGATTTTAAAATATATCTCAAAATTCCCTTATTTCTCCGTGGATTCGACCCTTATTTAACACTATACTTCTTAATTCGTGTTAATTTCATAAAATTGATGAGTTTGGATTAATTGTTGATGCATGATCGTGTGTTTCCAATGACCTCGTAGTCTCGCTTCATCAATGATCTATGAGGAGATCATAATACAACACTCCACTAATATTTAAACATGTGTTTTAAATATTTCTATTCAAAGAATATTTTAGAAGGACATAAAAAGATCTTCAATGAACATTCCTATCTAATTTAACTCATATGATGAGTAAGGTTGATCCCATGGTTGTTGGTGTGAAGGCACTGAGGATATATAGTGTGTGCTCTTTGGAGAAAGAGTTCCTTAATTGATCCTTACGATTCCCCAAAATATGTTTTATTTAACTGTCATTTAGGTTAATTTATGTCACAATTATGTATCTGGACCTTTGGCCTGAGACATCGTAGATATCTTATGGATAAATGATTACGTTTTGACAATTACTTATGAATCCTTTTGACAGAGCGTTTTATGCAGTCGTTAAAATACACAAACAAAATTTG
>CM044112.1:6411000-6461795 GCA_024174645.1 Lemna minuta
CATAAACAATATACTTGCACCAATCTGGAAGGTAAACACACTAACCTTTTGGGTGCCCAAGTAGTCAATGAGTGCCCCTTTAAGGGAGTGAGATGCTAACATGGATATGTTGGGGTATGATTGTGGGTGAATGCCACACACCCAATTACTATAGGAGGTAGAGAGAAAATCTCACGATTGAGGTGGAGGTGATCAAAGATAACTTAACCACCAAGAGGAGAGAAAGGTTAGTGACTAAATAACTGGCACATATAAGAAAAGCATCAGACCAAATGTAATGGGGAACTCCCATTTCCATAAGAAAAGTGCAAATCATGCACACCACCACTTTTTGCTTAGCATCATTTTGCTAAGTATAAGGACACATGGTCTATTAGACAATGCCAAGGGAGACACAATGGTCTTGTAGGGCACTTTAAATGAACTCTAGGGCATTGTCAGTGTGAGGAATTTCAAGAGTGGAGTTTTGAGTGGAAATTTTTAAGAGCAACTAATGAGCTAAGGACAAAACATTAGTGTGGTATTTAAGAAGATACACCCATAGGTGTAAAGAAATCATCAATAAAGACAATGTGATAACAAAAAAAACCATGATGAATGGGACCCAAACATCATGATGAACAAGATCATAATTTTTTACTTAGAATAGAAACAAGCCAAGGATAGGATGTATAAAATTGTTTCCCTAGTCAACTAATAAGACAAATCCGTGCGATCGTTGAAAACACACAGACTCTTGGAAAAATAATTTCTAAACTCACCATTTTAAGATGAAAAGCAAGAATTCAATAGTATAGTGGTGAATAAGGGTCGAATCCGCGGAGAATTCAAGTATTTTTAAAGTGTTTATCAAATTTGGTCAAAATCAGAGAAGGAATTAAGGAGAGAAATTAGGGATTTTAGTAATTTTAGAAAGAGAACTCAAAGACAAATCCACAGAATCAAAAATCACTCAATTCGTGGAGAAATCAAAGAGCGAAACTTAGGTAGAATTTTTGAACGCCAATAGAGAGAAAATCAAAATTAAATCTAAAATTTGACTAATATACCATTCGAAATTGAAATCTAATGTTACAGGAAGAGAGATTATGAGGAAAACTTGAATTCTAACTTGAAATAGCACTCAAAATGATCCAATTGATTGCCGGATCAAGGGCTCTTTATCCCGCGATTTTGAAGATGAGTTTCGGCATTCAAGAAGTGATTCTCCTTATTCTCTCCACAAAATCTCACTTTCAAACATACTTTAGACGTGGAAATGGATCTAGAAGAGGAGGATAGCAAGAGATTTAAGGATTGAGATATCTAAACACTTTGATTACTCGAAACACCCCTGAATGTTTTACATCATCGAAGAACATGTGTATTTATAGGCTAAATTGGGCATGTGATAACATGCAATTTCAACATGCAATTATACGATCATTAACGCAAATTAAGGCATAAAACATTCCATTCTTATGCATGTTATCATATTTTGAGTGCATATCTATCATTTCATACAGTTTTAAGTAATAATATCAAAATGTACTATTTTACAAATAATTATACATTTTTTAAAGAATATATTTAAAAGTAGATTATTCTCATCTATATTTGAGATTATAATTAGGTTTTAATGTTCAATAATAAGGAAAAAAATACTTTTTTTATACTCATTTATTTTTCTGAATTTTAATTTCTAAGAGAAATTAGTGTATTTTTGAAATAAAAAAATTATTCTCTTGTTATTTAAATAATTTGACTTTTTATAATGATAGATAATCTAATTTCTGATCCAAAAAACAAATTTGGATTAATTTGGAGTTAAAATTTGAAAGTTATGAATTTTTTAATTTTTAGGGAATTTTCTAGAATTTTTTAATTTTTTTTATGAATTTAATTTTATTTATTATTTATTTTTATTGCATGCTGACGTGGCACGGACAAAGTTGCGGCGCCACATGGCGGCGCATGAGAACGCCACTATCACACACGTGTATATGTGTACTCGTGTGTGAGTGCGCACGAGCTCCCTTCTGATTAATGAGAAAGTACCATTTCTAGGATTTTCGCTATCTCATTAATTGCATACTACTTATATCCCCGTTGGATTTTCATAATTTATGTCATGTTGGACTATTTGCTTTTGTTTTTATGTTCAGGTGATGTGGCGGCATGTGGAGCATTTGATCGTGCGATTTAATCACGAGCATTGATTGTCACTTAAGTGAGGGGGGTACGTGGTTCACTTTGGTTCGTGAGCGAATCATTTTAAAATGATTTAATCTCAGTTGTTAATCTAAGGAGTTATAACGGCTAAGATTAAAACCGTCCAAAACGCATCCAGAGCGTTAGATCAAGATCAGATGGCGAATTTTTACGCGTTTCTTCCTCACGCGTGATATGACAAAATCTTAGCAGTTCATCTTCGATCAACGGGCACGACTTAACCATAACGATTCGCATCTAAGCATTTCATCAGAGCCGTTGATCAAAGATGAAACGACAAATTCGACAGTTACGCCCAAATTTGCCTATTTATACAAATGTTCTTCGATGGAAAATGTATTCTTAGGTTTTTCAAGTAATCAAATTATCTAGACGCCACAATCATTGAATCTCTTACTTCCCTTCACTTCTAGACTCATTTTTACATTCGATGAGTGTTTGAAAGTGAGATTTCGTTGAGAGAATAGAGAAAAATCGATTGTTGAATGCCAATGATCGTCTTCGAATTTGCAGAATGAAAAGCCTTTGATCTGGTGAAAAATTGGATCAATTCAAGCTCTATCTTAGTTTAGAAATTGTCTTTTCATCCTAATCTTTCCTCCTATAACATTATATTTTAATTTTATTTTTAATTTCGATTTTCTCTCTCTTCTCAATCCGAATTTTCTCTAAACTTTGCTCGTTGATTTCTCTGCGAATCTTGATCAAAATTATGTGATTTTTGATTTTGTGGATTCGCCTTCAAGTTCTCTTTCCAAATCTATCAAAATCTATAATATCTCACCTCATTTCATCGTCCAATTTGATTGAATTTCAAAGAATATATAAAAAAATCTGAATTCTCTATGGATTCGACCCTTATTCACCAATATGCTATATAATTCGTGATTATTTCATTAAATTGGTGAGTTTGGAATATATTTTGACGCTTGTCTACGTGTTTTCAACGACCTCGCAGATGTGCTTCGTCAGCATGGCCGTTGGATTTGGCTCTTCATCTTCAATCAACCACTCATATGAAACGCTTGGATGTGAATCGTTGCCATAAAGTCGTGTCCATTCGATCGAAGATGTAGCGCTCAAATTTTTCCACGTCGCATGTGAAGAAGAAGCGTCACGCAATCTTGTTCGTCCGATCGTGAATTGATGCCTCAGATACTCATATGGCTCTTCAAATCTTAGTTGTTATAACTCCTTAGATGAACGACCAGGATTGATTTGGGCTAAGATCAAACGTATTAGTTTGCATTGATCAGATACTCGTGAGCGTGCCACGTCACCTGCACAATAAAATAAACAAAAATAGTCTCACGTGACATAAATCAAGGCAAAATTGTGTGTATATATTACGCGTGATCTTAATGGGTTAGTGAAAATCTATTACCAGATGCTTAACCGATTAACCACGCAGGTGTACACACACACGTGTGCCATGTGGCGCGCACACAGTCTGCCATGTGACGACACGTAAACTGTTCCGTTGTGTCATCTGCCATGTCAGCGCGATTTAATCAGATTTTTTTATTCTTTTAATTCAAAATAAATCCAAATAAATCATAAAAATCATAAAAATTCAAGAAAAATCCCTAAAATTAGAAAATTTATATATTTCAAAATATAACTCCAAATTAAACCAAATTTATCTTGTTTGATAAAAAATTAAATATTTTATCATTCTAAAAAGTTAAGTTTAATAAATAAAAAGATAATTAATTTTTATATAAAAATGTACTCATTTCTTTTAGAAGATAAAGCATGATAATATGCATATGGATGAAATATTTTATGCCTTAATTTACATTAATAATCGTATAATTTCATGTGTAAATTGCATGTTATCATTGACATAACTCGCATTGAAAAGTGAAAATAAAAATTGATAGAAGTTCTTGGTAAAGTCTAGTGACACTTGGGTTACCCCAATATTTGATGCTAATAAAATGGAGAATCCGAGTGGGATAGAAGGCAAGAAAGGCCCATTGGAAGGCAAGCAAGAACAAGCTGAATATAGATCATGTCTAGTCTTATTCCCCAAACTAATCCACTTCCCCTCTACAAATATTGAGGGGTGCAATGATAAGGAAAGAAGGTGATAGAACAAAATAAGGCTTGGATAGTAACACTAATCGAGTTTGCCAAAACTTATGTGTATAATGGTCAGAACGATGATCATACTAATGAAAATTTATGCATGAAGGGTAAGGCTTGCCATCACGTCCTTGACCACACAATTGGCCTTCACGACGATGGTGGCGTGCATTACCAATTGCATGCCTGATTACATGCAAATTATACATGTAATTGCATAATTATTAATTCAAATTAAGGCATAAAATATTCTATTCGTATGCATGTTATCATACTTTGAGTGCATATCTATCATTTCATGTAATTTTAAGTTATAATCTCAATATGTATTATTTTAAAGATAATTATGCATAATTAAATAATATATTTTAGAGTAGATTATTCTCATCTATATTTGAGATTATAATTGGGGTTTAATGTTAAATAATAAGAGAAAATATTTTTTTATACACATTTATTTTTCTAGTTTTATTTTCTAAGATAAATGAGGGTTTTTAATACAAATTTATTCTATTTTTATTGATTAAATTTAAATTTTTAGGATGATAGAATATTTAATTTATGATCCAAAAAAATAAATTTGGATTAATTTGGAGTTATATTTTGAAAGTAATGAAATTTCTAATTTTTAAGGATTTTTTTAGAATTTTTAGAATTTTTAAAATTTATTTTGATTTAAATTTTTTTTAAAATTGAACGCTAATGGAGCATATCATGTGTCACCACGTGGCAACGTATGCATATGCCATGTGGTACATGAGTGTATACATATATCTGCTTTTAATAAATAGGTTAAACATCCTTTTAAGGTTATAAGCTAGCCCATTTTCTTGCTCTACTATTTATACACACTTTTCCCCTCCATTTTTGTCGTGTGAGACTATATTTATATTCTATTTTACGCAAGTGGCATGGCGTGCTCTGACACGTCCGATCGATGCAAAAGGAAATGATTTAATCTTAGCCCTTGATTTTCACTTACTCGAAGGGGTACACGCAACACTCTAATTGGGCAACAATTTGTGTTTTAAAAATGTTTTAATCTCAGCCTATCATTTGAGGAGTTAAAATGCTTGAGATTAAATGCGCCCAATGGACTTCCGTGGTGGCCTGACATCATTTCAAGTGATCGATGAAGATCAAACAATTACAGTTACAAGATGATTGATCTTCACGCGATGATGCACTATAATCTAGACTCTCCATCAAAGATCCTACGGTCATAACTTAACGATGGCAATTCATCTCATAAAGATTAATCACGACCATTGATCAAAGATGAAGACAATTGAGTGGCCACGCCAAATTTTAACTCTATTTATACCCTCTCTTTGATAAAAAAAATGTATTCTTGGATGTTTCGAGTAATGAAGTTGTTTCTTCCTCTTCTTGACTCATTTCCGCATCCAAGTAGCGTTTGAAATCAATATTTTGTCGAAAGAGTAGGTAGATTTCACCTCTTAAACTTCGAATATTAATTTTCAAAAATGTAGAATGAAAAGCTTTTGATCCGACGATCAATTGGATCATTTCAAGCAAGATTTTTGGGTTAGATTGTGTGTTTTACTCCTAATCTTATGTCATATCATTAGATTTTAATTTCAAAGCTTAGATTAGATTAATTTTTAGAGACTTTGTCAATTTCTCTCTCTTCTCGATCGATTTTTCTCGCTAATTTTTTCTCCTTAATTTCTCTGTGAATAATGATCCAAATAGAGTGATTTTTAATTCTGTGGGTTCGCGTTAGAGTTTTCTTTCCTAAATGAATAAAATACCTATTGTTCTCACCTCAATTCTTCATCCAATTTGATCGAATTTGAAGATTACTTAAAAAACTTTATATTTCTCCATGGATTCCACCCTTATTTACAATTATACTAATTGATTCTTGATTAAAACTTCAAATTAGTGACTTTGGTATTTTTTGACACACATTTCTGTGTTTTCAATGACCTCGTGAAAAAAATTTGTCAATACCCTTACTAGAATGGAATGTGCAGTAGGTGTAGGCATAATCCTTTTAGAGACCTAAAGAGTAGCAGAAATATTGTCCACTAGAGTCGATAAATTCATCTGTCTAGAGATTAGGCCCATCATTTGAAAGTTGATGAAGGAGTCGAGCTGGACAAGAAAAAGGCAAGAACAATCTTCTCATGGTAACAATATTGTGTCAAAAGATCAATACATCTTGAATTGGTTGAGGAGACCGCTCAACTTGCTTCATCTAAAATAATTTCTCATACACATCCAACATGTGAGAGGTGTTAGATTTGTATCCATACATATGAGCCCACTAATGAAGCGTGATCATGCGGCCATTAAAAACACACGTTGACACATCAAAATAAATACCGCACTCATTGGAATAAATTTTTTTAATCACAAATTAATTAGAATAATGATGAGTAAGGGTTGAATCCATTGAGAATTAGGAGAATTTCTTGGGAAGTTTTTAAATTTGGTCAAATTGGATGAAAAATTAGGGAATATTAGTTTTGGAAAGAAGACTCAAAAACAAATTCACTCGATTTGGACTTGTGTCCACAAAGAAATGAAAGAGCAAAATAAGGAGAAGAAATTCATTCACAAAGAGAGACAAAATGACAAATTTAAGTAAAATTAACTTAATCTACAAATCAAAATTGAAATCTAATGTTATTGGACAAAGGATTAGAAGGAAAACACGTAATCTAACGTGAAATCACATTTGAAATGAGCTAATTAATCACTAGATCAAGGCTTTTCATTTCTTGTTATGAAAAATAGATCTTCGGAGTTCAAGCAATGAATCTCCTTATTCCTTTGATAAAATCTTGATTTTAAGCACTCATTGGATGTAGAATCGAGTCTAGAAGAGGATAAAAAAGAGATTCAAGGATTGAGCTGTTCAAAAGGTTTGACTAGTCAAAACATTCAAAAAATGCATAAACCGTCAAAGAGAGAGAGAGTATAAATACAGTTCAAATTGGGTGTCACTATCAGATCATCTCCTGAGATACGATCGATGGTTACAATTGAACATAAGAAATTGAATCACAATTGTTATGTCCCAACTGTTGGATCTACATTGGAGCATCGTGATGAAACTGCGTAGCCACGTGAAGCTTGAACATCATTTGATCTTTGTTGAATGCTTGAGATGTTACCACGCTTCCCTTGGAGTCCATCATCGATGTTCAAACATGGCCATTATAACTATCTAGATGAACTTTCATGATTCATCGTAAATGATAAGGTAAATCGTCACCCAATCAGAGATGACCACGTACCCCCCTATTTAAGTAAAAATGGAGGGTCGCAATTAAATTGTGATATCAAACTCCACAATGCATCACATTGCCAGTAAAAAATAAAGACACACATAGTCCCACATAAAAAAAATAAGGGGTCATGACACGTATAAAAGCGCTAACGACTCAATTAAGTTAAAATGATGTTATTTAAAGGGGCTTAATGACGAAGCGAGAGCGTGAGGTCACTGAAAACACATGTTCTCGTGTCAAAATAAATTCCAAACTTACCAATTTTATAAAATTAATTCGAATTGAGGGGTATAATGGTAAATATAGGTCGAATCCACAAGGAATTAGGGAAATTCTTGATGATCTCTTCGAATTTGATCAAATCAGACAATGAATAGGTGATAGAAATTGGGGAAATGATATTTTCTGAAAGAGGACTTGAAGATGAATCCACGGAATCAAAAATCAATGAATTTGACTTTGATTTCGCGCAGAAATTGAAGATTGAAGATAGAGGTATTTTTTGAAAATGTAAATTGTGAATTTACCAAAATTAAGACTAAAATTAAACTAAATTACGATACTAAAATAAAATTAAATGCTAAACAGAGATAGATTAGGATGAAACACGATCCCTAACCCACAATTGCAATCGAATTGATACAATTAATCGCCGAATCAAGGGCTGTTCATCAAAATCCGAAAATCGCGATTCGTGGAGTTCGCACATCGATTTCTTCCTCGTCGATCGTCGAAATCTTGATCTTAAACACTCCTCGGATGCAGAAATGAGTCTGAAAGAGATTAGGATTAAGAGATTCAAGATATTTGGTGTCTTAACAGTTTGATTAAGTCAAATTGCTCTCGAATGCTTTAGAATCTCAAAAAACATCTCAATTTATAGGCAATTTGGGTGTAACCGTCCGATGAAACGCATCAACGGCTCTGATGAAACGCATCAATGTGAATCGCTACCATTAAGTCGTGGCCATTGGATCGCGATCGGACGCATCAAATGAAGCCACGTCGCATGGGTTATAAAACATATCAGAAATGCACGTCATTGGATCGCGATCAGACGCATCAGATGCGTTTTTCGTCGATTTAATCTCGACCATTATAACTCTTTGCAATCAACAGTCAAGATTACGATGCATCCGGTGAACCCGATTTAGCCACGTACCCCCTTTCACTTTAGTGAAGCTCTACGACTAAGAATCCACGTGCAATCGGACGCTCCTCACGTTGCCACGTCACCGCCCACCTCGACCGTTCAATCGGGATGCAATCGGACGGTCCAGATCATGCCACGTCACTTGCGCGTTAATAAAATTTTAGAAATTTTATTTTTAATTAGAAAAATCAATTTTTAATTCCAGAAAATCCTTAGAAATTCAAAAAAATTTAGAAAAAATCCGAAAAAATCCCTAAAAATTAGAAAATTCATAACTTTCAAAATATAACTCCAAATTAATCCAAATTTCTTTCATTTGATCAGAAATTTAGTTATCTATCATTCTATTTCAAATTTAATTAATAACAAGAGTTTTAATTTCTATTTCAAAAATATATTCATTTCTTTAAGATTCTAGACTTAGGAAATAGGAATGAATGTATATAAAATAATTTCTCTTATTATTTAACTGTAAAAACTACTTATAATCTCAAGTAATGATGATTTATGAAAGTATTAATCTTTAATTCATCATAATTAACCCTAAATTAAATTATTTTTGAGATTATAATGACTTTTTCATAGAATGATAGATAAATACTCATAAATATGATAACATTCATAGGAATGAAATATTTTATGCCTTAATATGCATTAATAATCATGTATTATCATGTCTAATTAGCATGTTATCACTTAACACGTGACATATATGAGCTAGGTATGCACCACATGACATTAGCATATGCTGCCACATGGTGACACGCAAGAGCTCAAGGCATATCAGCTATCACATCAACCCGTACTTATAAATATCATTTTTAATGATTTTTAATTAAAATAAATATAAAATAATTCTAAATAAATTCAAAAATTTTAAAAAAAATCAGAAAATTCATAAATTTCAAAATAGAATTCCTTTTTAATATAATTTTGTTATTTCAAATTTAATAATATATTGTTCAATGCATTTTAATTTAATAAATAACACGAAAAACAATTCTAACTCAAAAATACACTCATCTTATTTGAAAAATAAAACTAGAAAAACATATGAGTGTGGATAAAAATATTTTCGTTGATTATTTGCATTTTAAACTCAAATAAAATCTCAAATATAAATGGGGATAACCTATTTAAAATTTTAACTTTGATTTATGCATGATTAACCCTTAAAATAATGTATTTTGAGATTTTTGATATAAATTGCATATAATGATGAATATGTACTCAAAATATGTTAACATGCACATGAATGATATGAATTATGCCTTAAAATGCACAAATAATCGTGTAATCTTGGGTATAAGTTACATGCTATCACCCACTCATCCCAAATAATCTAGGAAGGCGATGTAAGTTGCATTATCTCACCAAAGGAGGGAATAGTCATCTTGAGCATTTGTGCGATCATGGATTTTTCTTGAATAAGCCACTCAAGTTGAGAATCCTTGAGCAGCAAAGTGACTTTTTTAATGGATTGGAGAGAACTGTGAATGTAAAGGAATCGACAAAAGCTAGTAGACCATGTGACATAATTGGAGTCTTGAAGATTGTGTGCAAGCTTTGAAGACTATGGATGAGTGCATTCATCATAGGATAAATAGAATAAGCAAACAGATAAGCAACAAGAACAGATGAAGGAGTGCAAGTGAAGGTCAAACTCTAAATCTTGTGGATGAACCCATGCAGCAAAGGTTGCACAGAGGAAGTGACCAGGAAAACTCAAATGAGTAGTGAGGACTAGCATTGGTGAGGGATTGGATGAGGGGCCAGTGTAGAGTCCTCATTCCCCATAAGTGAGAAAGGAAATAGAATGAGCGAGGAGGGTATCTAAGTGAGTGAGAGCAACATGAGAGGAGTAGAAAGGATGAGAACAGAGCCAAGCACCAAGGAGGCGATAAGAATGAAGAGTATGCTACATTGGTAGTATGCATGTGCAGGCATGCAACAAGCAAGGAACAGGAACATGTCGGATAGGGTGGCCCCAAGCAAAGCGACATTGGGCAGCAAAGCTAGGGGCAACATCAAGCATTGGCGCCGTTGGAGCAAGGTGATAACATGCTAATTAGACATGATAATACATGATTATTGATGCATATTAAGGCATAAAAGCTTTCATTCCTATGCATGTTCTCATATTTATGAGTATTTATCTATCATTCTAAGAAAAAATCATTATAATATCAAAATACTTTAATTTATGGTTAATTATGATGAATTAAAGATAAATAATTTTATAAACTCATCTTTTCTTCAGATTATAAGTGTTTTTTTAAAATTTAAATACTAAGAGAAATCATTTTTTATAAACATTCATTTAATTTTCTAAAGTTAAAATCTTAAAGAAATGAATGTATTTTTGAAATAAAAATTAAATCTCTTGTTATTTATTAAATTTGACTTTTTATAATGATAGATAATTAAATTTATGATCAAACGAAAGAAATTTTAATTAATTTGGAGTTATATTTTGAAAGTTATAAATTTTCTAATTTTTAGGGATTTTTTCAAAAAAATTTTGAATTTTTAATAAATTTCTATGGATTTTACGGAATTAAAAATCAAAATTTCTAATTTAAAATTGATTTTCCAATTTATTTTAAGTGCGTAGGTGACGTGGCGAAATCAGAGCCGTCCGATCAGATCGCGATCAACGATCGCGATGAAGAGGCGACATGGCAACGCGAGGAGTGTTTGATCGCGCGTGAGTTTTCGACCATCGATCTTCACTTAAATTGATGAGGATATGTGGCGAAATCAGGGTTCACCGGATCGTCTTAATCTCGACCATTGATCGCGAGAGTTATAACAGTCGAGATTAAATCGCGGAGAAACGCATTTGATGCGTCCCATTGCGATCCAATGGCAGGTGTTTCAAGGCGTTTTATAATGTGTGGCGACGTGCTTTATCTCAAGCGTCCGATCGTGATCCAACAGCCATGACTTAATGGTAACGATTCGCAATCATGCGTTTCATTAGAGCCGTTGATCAGTTTCATCAAACGGTTACGCCCAAATGTTCTATAAATTGAGATGGTCTTCGCATTTGTAAAGTATTTAAGAGCAATTCAATTGAATTGAACTATTTATACACCAAATCTCTTGAATCTCTTGATCCCAATCGCTTCTCGACTCATTTCCGCGTCCACGGAGTGCTTAAGAACAAGATTTGGATGATCGACGAGGAAGAAATCGACGCTTGAACTCCATGATTAGGATTTTCAGATTTTTTATGAAAAGCCTTGATTTCGTCGATTAATTGGACTAATCCGGTCACAATCGTGGGTTAGGGATCGTGTTTTATTCTAATCTATCGTCTCTTACCATTTAATTTCTGTTTAGATTAGTAATTTAGTTTAATTTCATCTTGATTTTCGTTAATTTCGTTCTTCCGATTTTCAGAAATTTTACCTCATTTCGATCTTCAATTTGTCCGTGACATCAAAGTCAAATTCGATGATTTTTTATTATGTGGAATTGTCTTGAAGTTCTCTTTCATAAAATATCATTTTCCCCAATTTCTACCATCGATTCATAGTTCGATTTGATCAAATTCGAAGAGATCATCAGAAATTTCCCTAATTCCCTGTGGATTCGACCCATATTTACCATTATACCCCTCAATTCGAGTTATTTTCATTAAATTGGTAAGTTTGGACTTTATTTTGACACAAATCGGTGTACAATTGATGACCACATCGATTCGATCCGTCACAAGGCACGCAGGTCAAGGCAATGATTGGAGCATGCAACACTTGGCAGGTAGAGTAAAGCAAAAGGTGACACAATCACTAGGGCAGCAAGGAAGGAAAGCGGTATTGTGGAGATAGGGCAGCAAGAAAGTAAGGAACGTTGCAAGAAGGGAACACGTCGGATAGGGTGGCCCCAAGTAAAGCGGCATTGGGCAGCAAAGCTAGGGGCATCGTCAAGCATTGGCACCATTGGAGTAAGCCACACATGTCAAGGCAATGATTGGAGCATGCATCACTTGGTAGGTAGAGTGAATCAAAAGGCGACACAATCACTATTGAAGTAGAGAAGCAGTGCGAATGTATTGTGGGTACCTCAAATTGTGTCGAGGGCAAAAAGTCATTTTTGGAGTACACCAAGCAATGTGATGTTGGATCAAGTGTTGTTGTTTAGGGCACCACTAGTGAAGGCAACGCTATAGAAAGAGGTGCAAGTCAAGGTGGTGCTAGAGAATGTGTCACCAGTTGGGCGGCCATCAAGAGATTTTCCTGTGTTGCCACGTACAACTCAAGTTCCCTACTTTGATTCCATATGGGAAATCGTCCATTGGTGAAGGACTTGAAGGAGGAATAAGGAAGAAGAGAGGAGATGTAGAGCTGACCATTATGTAGAAACAATGTAGAATCAAGAGAGAGAGAGAGAGAGAGAGAGAGAGGGATAACAAAAATGCTCCTAAAGGAGACATATTCACTCATATAGGAATAATTTTATCAAAATAAACTCTTCAGTTTGCCTAGCTTGAATTTTAAAGTTTATGATTATTAGTTACTAACGTCTTAATTCTTTCATAATTTCTTATTTTAGATGGAATGAGTAAAAGAATCTTGAATTCATGACTCATTGGCAAAAAATTTAATAAACACGTAGGGTTTTGGGTACCAACCAGAGAATCAATTGATACAAACAAAAAACTAGTAAACAGCTTGATAACACACAAAAATACTATTATTTACATGATTATCGATGCAAATTAAGACATAAAGCATTCCATTCCTATACGCGTTATCATACTTTGAGTGTTGATAACATGCATTTATAACTTAAATTCTTAGTTTATTTAACTCTTATTCACGATTATTTTAAGTAATTATGATGCATGTTATCTTAATTTTATGAATTTTCTCCATTGGTATGCCATTCTACTAAAGTTCATATTTATGCATATTTTAGGGTGAATTATGTGCTTTATGAATGTTTAATCTTTTACAAGGTTAAATAAATAGAAATTAATTACCTTACTTTGACTTTAGTAGAAGATTTAAAGGATTAATTTTATTTAAAGAATGATTGGATGATTAAAAGATCTAAATCTTAATCAATACCTTAGCGTTATTTTAATCTTATATTATTCTTTGAAATTATATTTTTTTAAAGGGCATGATATTAAAAAGAAAGAGAATTGTGATCCAATGGAGAAAATTTTAGATTAAAAGGAGTTATATTTTAAGACTTAAGGATTTATGAATTTATTAGATTTTTATAGAATTTTCTAGTTTTTTAATTTGATTTTTATCGACTTTTAAAAATGCAAAAAAGGGTTTATTTTTCGCAGGACCCGCGGAGGACACGTGGCGCACGGAACTGATCTGGCGCGCAGGACCCGCAAGGATGCGACGCGGCACGCAAGGCCACGTGGCAGAGCCACGCGAGCCCACGCGGAGCGTAGGGGGCGCACTGGTGGTGCAAACACGTGGTAGGGGCCACACGAGTCCACGCGGACGCCCGGGTGGCACCAAGTGGCAGGGGGGCTGGCAGGTGAAGGGCCCACGGGTTAGTGGGCCCTGGTTAGAGTATTGGGGCGGTAACGCAAATGCATTACCGCACCCCACCTATGTTCCCTCGGAAATCTCCTTTTGCAGGCAACGTGGTGGCACCATGGAAGCTCGATTCGATAGCGTCGACATGACGCGCATTGATCAAGTGGATCGAAGTCCACCCAATCATCATCAGTAGCACGTGCGAAAATACAAATCGTCGATCGCGTTAAGTGAGGATCGAACGCTCAAGATGATATCGCGCGATCGTGCGACTGTGGGGCGACACGTGGACTCACCTCGACGCGGCGATGGCGATCGGACGACAGAAACCTGATGATCGCACGATCGTGGCTCACGATCGCGAGATCGTGGCTCACGATCGTGAGATCGGCCAATACTTGTGATCGTGGGAGACACGTGGACGCATGATGAGCCTTCGATCTTCATCAGACGGCTCTCATTTAAGGAGAACGTGGACCGTGTCATGGGCCATGATTCCTACGGCTTCGCGAGATTGGACGACGCAGATCACATCCCGAAATGGACGGCTCACATCGCTCGCGGAATTTTCCTTTATAAAAATCAATATATTTCTCTTCTTTTCTCAACTCTTGATTGATTCGTGAAGCAATTAAGCAAATTTGAAAGAAGATCTTGAGTTCATCACGATTCCCCTGTGTTTAGACTCAATCACAATCCGATTGGAGCAGGATTCGTCGTGATATATCGTTGGATTTGATCGAATTTTCCCCTTCAACACAGAACGTCCGCCAGGAAGAAACCGCGCAAATTCACTTCAATCCGCGTGAATTGAAGACCCATCTTCACGGCAATCAGGTTAGCAGTGAGATTCAACCCTTCATCCAACGGTAATTTGAATTTTTATTAGATTTAGGACATTAATTTTATCTTTAAAGTCATTTTGTTCTTCATTTTCACCCAATTTTGACTCGAATTTTTGCTGATTTTGAAAATAGGATATCTCTATGATCTTAAATCCGAATCACCTGATTCTGGTTTCAATGGATTCCTTGTTTCATCAGCTTTCCACAGATTAGAAAATTCGTAAAATTACAAGATCATTTGACCCCTCAATTTAACGTTTGACCAACCACTGTTCATTTTCAATCCGAATTTGGGCATTGACTTACGGGATCAATTACTCCTAAAATATAAATTGGAATTTTATAATTTTAGTATATTTGGAATCCTCTAGTTATTATCTTTCTATTGGTATATAAATTTCAAGATTTGGATATCATTTGATAAGTCAATTTGAAGATTTTCTCTGAAGTGTTTATTTTGGGATTTTTCTGATCTTTGATTTTCAATAATTCATAGTAAATCCATTTCTTATCAAAAAATCACAAATTTGATATCAATAAAATTTATTTTCTCTATAGATTCTGAATATATAATTTTTGTAATATTTTAAGCTCTTTTTATTCTCTGATTTTGAGAAAGTCAACGCTTTGACCTTGACGTTGACATTTCTCTGGTAAACCAGAAATCTAAAATCTTAAAATATCTTATTTCATATATTCAGATCATCTCTATTAATTACATATCATTATCACGTCTTTGAAACCTTAATTTAACCTAAGTTTGACCAAGTCAACTTGCAATAAAAGTCAACCTTGTTCTCTGTGGATCGACTCGATACTTACACTTTACTTGATTTTATATCTTTCTTATTGTGAGTTCAGAATTATAAAATTTTTGACCGACCTTTGTGTCTTTTAAAGACCGCATAAAACACTTCGTCAAGTGCATATTCATCATTCTATACAATTTAAAGTATAATATCAAAATACATTATTTTAAGGTATAATTATGCATGGTTAAAAGTTAAAAATTTTGAGTAGCTTATTCTCAGTTTATATTTGACATTAGAATTAAGTTTTAATTACAAATAATAAGAGAAAATATTTTTATCCACACTCACTTATTTTTTTAATTTTATTTTCCAAAGAAAATGAGTGTATTTCATAGTTAAATTTTTTTCTCTTTTTATTTATTAAATTTAAATTTATAAAATGATAGGTTATTTAATTTTTGATCAGACAAAAAATGGATTAAAAAGGAGTTGTATTTTGAAATTTATGAATTTTCTAATTTTTAAGGATTTTTTTGAATTTTTTTGAATTTATTTTGGATTTGTTTTGATTAAAATTATCAAAAATTAGGTTTATAATGTGTGCTGACATGTATGGGCACATGGCGTGTGTACTTGTGTGTTGCCATTGTTGGGTTCTGATGTCGATAACTTTCCGAAATTTCGATCAAAACATCGAATGCAGCAGAATTCATTGAATCAGATATTCAAAACATTGAGGCACCAAGAACAGATGATCTTATCATCTAATATGTATGAGAAAACATACTTACAGGTTTCCTTGAAGGAGTTCTTGAAACTATCCAAGTGTCTATCCTCTAGCGGTATCCACATGGTCTCCAAATCGTTGGATCTCTAACGAAGCGTTTTTATGCGTCGTTAAAACACAAAAATTTATAAAACCCAACTCACAAAGATAAGATATAAAATCAAGTTATGTGTAAGTATCGGGTCGATCCACAGAGAGCAGGGTTGCCTTTAATTGCAGAGTTGACTTGGTCAAACTTAGGTTTAAAAGGGGTTTTAAAGAAATAAAATAATAATTAATAAGTGGAACTGATATAAATAAGCTAAATAAGAAGTTTTAAGAATTTAATTCTCAGGTTTGACAGAGAAAAGTCAAAAGTCAAAGTCAAAGCATTGACTTTGACCAATAGTAAGTGTTCTATAAAAATCGGAGATCAAACGAGTCAGATGATTACGAAAATTATATATTTGGAAACTAGAGAGAAAATGGAATTTATTAATATATAATTCGTGATTTTTGGATAAAAAATGGATTTACTATGAATTATTGAAAATCAAATATAAAAAAATCCCCGAAATGAACACCTCAGAGGGTCACACACATAAGGTTTATGGATGTTGGTGGATATAGACATAATTATGAGGATTTTTATGAAAAAACCTCATTCCAAATGTCTATAAATACGGGGAGAACGACCACAACTAAAGGTGCCCATGCAAGCCTTGTGGGAATTCTCTCCTTTCTTCTCTTTCTCTCTTGGTGAAGAGCTTTGAAGAGGAGATCCAATCATCCGGAGACCGTGTGGATACCGCTAGAGGCTAGACACTTGAATAACTTCAAGGAATCCTTGTAAGTATGTTTTCTCATTCATACTAGATGATAGGATCATCTGTTCTTTGTGGCTTGGTATTTGGAATGTCCGATTCAATGTTTTCCGCTGCATTTGATGTTTTGATCAAAATTTCAGAAAGTTATCGACCTCAGATCCCAACACTTATGTGTGTGACCCTCTTGGTCCATATATCTCACTAGTTAATAAGTCTATAGACCAAATAACACCTTACTGGTCAACCTTAATTAATTATCCATATCCACATATAGATTTAATTAATCAAGGATTGATTTGACCCAATCGATAGGTTGAGTTGCCAGCTCGTTGGGTGCCAAGCTACACCACGTACACTAGGAGATATGGAGTACTTAAGAAGTCACTTATGGAACCTTCCCATCATCGATTATCATGTATGTATAATCCTTTATCCACATTAGACTCATGAATGACTTAAGGTATGATCAACTGTCAAACCCTAATCGGTCACTCAAGTTAATACTGATGTGTGTAGAAATCATCGGGAATTCCTTATCTGATATTTCTAATACCTTGGCCAAGGATTTCATCGCATCTCATTCCTTGAGTTAATCTCCTCAAATACCGAGGGTGGATGATCCCATCTTGATCACACAATCATCTTCGTGGACTTCATGTCATATCTAATATATGATGTTTTAGATATCCCATGGTTAGGGATTCGTAAGTCATAATCAAAACACGATCATCCATCCACAAGATGTCTTTGGTGTCTCAAGTCAAAGGACCACATACCCAACCATGACATGAATCAATCTTATTGACATTTAGGTATAATACCATTCAGGGATTCATACGGATCAATTTAGTGAACTCTTTCTCCAAAGAGCACCCACTATCTATTCTTAGTGTCTCCATGATAACATGCTAATTAGACATGATAAAACATGATTATTGATGCATATTAAGGCATAAATGATTTTATTCCTATACATGTTATCATATTTATGAATATTTATCTATCATTCTATGAAAAAGTCATTATAATCTCAAAATACTTTAAATTAGGGTTAATTATGATGAATTAAAGATAAAAAAATTTATAACCTATCTTTACTTGAGATTATAAATGGTTTTTAAAGTTAAATAATGAGAGTAATCATTTTTATAAATATTTACTTAATTTTCTAAAGTTAAAATCTTAAAGAAGTAAATGTAATTTTGAAAAATAAATTAAAAAGCTTTTTATTTATTAATTTTGACTTTTTAGAATGATAGATAATTAAATTTCTGATCAAATGAAAGAAATTTCGATTAATTTGGAGTTATATTTTGAAAGTTATGAATTTTCTAATTTTTAGGGATTTTTTCGGAATTTTTCTGAATTTTTAATGGATTTCTAAGGATTTTCGGGAATTAAAAATTGAAATTTCTAATTTAATATGAATTTTTCAGAATTGACAGCGATTGATTTTCGCGATGAGGAGGCGACATGGCGGCTTGTGGAACGTTTGATCGCGCGCGATATCAACCGTCAATCTTCACTTAAGATCGATGGACACGTGGTTTAATCATGTACTTCGGATTGCGTCTAATCTCGACCGTTGATCGCCAGAGTTATAACGGTCGAGATTAAAACACATCGAAACGCATCGGAGACGTCAGATCGCGATCCAACGACGATGGTTTCAAGGCGTTTTATAACTCGTGAACACGTGACGTCATCTCGCGCGTTCATCGACAATCCAATGGACCAGAATTAATCATAACGGTTCATGATGGACCGTTTCATCAGAGCCGTTGATTAATTCGATTGGACAGTTACGCCCAAAATCCCTATAAATTGAGATGTTCTTTCGATTTGTAAAGCATTCGAGAGCAAAGCAATCAAATTGATCTGTTTAGACACCTAATCTCTTAAATCTCTTGATCCTAATCTTTTCTAGACTCAATTCCGCATCCACGGAGTGCTTAAGATCAATATTTGGACGAAAGACGAGGAAGAAATCGACACTTGAACTCCACGATCACGGTTTTCAGATTTTTGATGAAAAGCCTTGATTCCAGCAATTAATTGGGTTAATCCAATTGCAATCTTGGGTTAGTGGAAGCGGTTTTCACTAATCTTTCATCTATTAATGTTTAATTTCATTTTAGATTAGTTAATTTGAGTAATTTAAGTCTGAATTTTCGGATTTTACGATTTACCGTTTTCGGAAAACACTCCTCACTTCGATCTTCAAATTCTCCGTGAAATTAAAGTCAAATTTGATGATTTTTGATTTCGTAGAATCGTCTTGAAGTTCTCTTTCATAATCTACCATTTTCCCCAATTTCTATCATCGATTCATCGTCCGATTTGATCAAATTTGAAGAGATCATCATAAATTTCCCCAAATTCCCTATGGATTTGACCCATATTTACCATTATACCCCTCAATTCAAAATGTTTTCATCAAATTGGTAAGTTTAGAATTATATTTTACTCTTGAACGTGTGAAATTGACGACCACTCGGTCTTATTCCATCACTCCACACCGATGGCTATAGGATAAGTCATACTCGTCATATGTTGGATTAGATAGTGCTATTCTTTCGAGATAATTCGATGTCCTTCTCGAATATCCCACGAATAGGAATGTTTCGAACATTTGTTTAAAGACTAGTGATCACTATATTATGATCTCATCATAATTCACTTAGTCATTGCACATGCTCATGGACTTCATTGCAAACATCACACAAGAATGACAATGAATACATTTCATTTCAATGAACATAAACAAGATACATGAAAGTGTGATTGGCTTATAGGCCACATAATATCCATCAACCACGTGGTGATGTGTGCACACCACGTGGCACATGTGTAGCCCATGTGCGTATGCATTATTAGTGGTTAAAGCGCCCTTTAAAGGCATATAGGCTAACCCCTAAGACCGCGTGATAACATGCATTTATAACTTGAATTCTTATCCTAATTATCTCATATTCATGCTTATTTTATGAGAATATGATGCATGTTATCATACTTTTTAGGAATTTTCTCCATTGGCATGTCATTTCACTAAAGTTGATATTTATGCATAAATTAGGGATAATTTCATGCTTAATAGATGATTAATCTTTTGTTTAAATTAATAAAAGTTAATCTCTGTTATGAAATGAGTTTTGACTTTAGTAAATATTTGGAAGGATGATTTTAGGGTGAATTAATAATTTAGAATGTTTAATGAGAAATGATTTAAGTAAATTATAAGTCATCTTGATTTCTTCTTTCTAAATATATTTTAAATAACATGATATTAAAAAGAAAAGAATTTGTGATCCAATGGAGAAAATTTGGATTAAAAAGGAGTTGTATATTTTAATTTATGAATTTTTGAAGTTTTATGCCCTTTTTCCGAATTAAATTTGATTTTATATTTGATTTTTAGAGGTATTTTCTACTAAAAATCGCGAAAAAAGGGTTAATACCTGCAGGCTGACGTGGCGAGAGGGCCCAGGCGGCGGATGACGTGGCGAGTGGCTGACGTGGCGCATGGGACCGCCTCGGGGTGCGACGCGGCACTGAGGCCACGTGGCAGAGCCCGGGTGGCCAGCGCAGGAGGAACTTAGTGGCGCGGCCATGTGCCAGGGAGGCCACGCAGCCACATGGGCTCCTGCGTGGGCGCCACGTGTAAGGTAGGTAAGAGAGGAGATAGTGACGACAATTAATAGGGGAATCCACTCCCCTATTTAACCGCCTCATATCCCATTATTTTTCCCGTGTGGGACTATGTCCCACACATCTTACCTTTTGCAGGTGACGTGGACGCACGGCGGGCGTTGGATTTAGTCAGCACGGTGGAGATCGCAGTCCACTTTATCATTAAATCGAGACACGTGCCAGTGAGAAGATCGGCGGCCAATAAAAAAAAAAGGAGGGATTTTCTCCCACCTAATAAGACAAAACGTCTCTTTTTCAGGGCAGCGGTCGAGACTACGTGGACCAATGAAAAAAAAGAAGCCCTTTTTCCCCGCCTAAGAAGACAAAATCTATAACAGAGATTCCTTGCGATGCATTAAATGCGCCGCAATTTAAGCCAATAGAAATCTCTGACAGCCGCTGCACTGCATTAAATGAAACTGCGTGCATTTAATGCAATGTGGTTTCAACTCTCTACGTGGCCGCTCTTAATTCGCTGAAAGCGAATTTGCTGACGTGCCATGTCATTGATTGATACCTGCATTTAATGTATTGATTTTTTTACAGGTCATTGGATGCGGCGTGGACGGTTGTGATCCTTCGCGATCAGAAGCATCGCGTGGACACGTCAGGAATGTCCGATCTCCATCGGACGGTCGTGATCTTCATCGCAAGATGCTCAACATCGGACGGTGCAGACAAGTCGTGGAAGAACTCCACGATCGCAGTCCGATCGAGCCGCGATCGAGCCATGATCGCGCCCTGATCGAGCCGCGATCTCACATCTTTCATCGCAGAATCACTCCAACCGGATCTGACGGCGGCCGACCGAGATCCAGGACCACGATCGACGTCCGATCGTGGCCTGATCATGGCCCGATCGTGCCACGATCGGGGCTCTTTTTGAAGCGAAATTCAAGCCGATTCATCCCGGATTTGAAGCCACAATGCCGCTCAGTGCAAACCGCTCCCACGACGTCCTGATTCTGCCCCCACGAACACGTCAATTGCCCATGATCTTCGGGCCAATTCTCCCTTTAAAAAAGTCATGTATTTCTTCTTTGTTCTTCAACTTTTGATCGATTCGTGAAGGAATTAAGCGAATTTCGAGGAAGATCTCTAGTTCATCGTGATCCCCCCGCGTTTAGACTGGATTGCGAAGCAATTGGAGCGGGATTGATCGCGAATTTCTCCTTGATTTCATCAAATTTTCCCCTTGAATTCCGAACGTCCACAAGGAAGAATCCGAGCAAATTCGCTTCAATCCACGAGAATTGGAGCCCCATCCTTGCGGCAATCGGATTAGTAGTGAGATTTGATCGATTATCAAGAGGTAATTTGAGTTTTTATTAGATTTAGAAGTTTAATTTTGCAAATTAGTTCATAGTGTTCTTCATTTTCCCCAATTTTAGGTCCAAAAAGTTGCTGATTTTGAAAATAGGATATCTCTTTGATTATAATTCCAAATCACTTGATTTTAGTTTCATTAGATTTCTCTTTTCATCAGCTTTCCGTGGATAGCAAATTCATCAAATTCTGAGTTCATTTGACCCTCCAATTTGACGTTTGACGAAGGACTGTTCATCTTTCATCAGAAGTCAAACATTGACTTTCGGGGTCAATTACTTTTAATTTACAAATCAGAACTTGATAATTTTAGTCTTTTTAGATTCCTTTTTTTCTTAGATTTCCATTGACATAGAAATTTCAAGATTTGGATTTCATTTCTCATTCAATTTGAAGATTTCCTCGAGGTGGTTAATTTTGGAGATTTTCTGATAGTTGATTTTCAATAATTCATAATAAATCCATTTCTTATCCAAAAATTACGAAATATATATCAATAAATTCCATTTTCTCTCTAGTTTCCGAATATTTAATTTTCGTAATCTTCTGACTCTGTTTGATTATCTGATTTTGCAGAACACCTACTGTTGGTCAAAGTCAACACTTTGACTTTGACTTTTGACTTTTCTCTGTCAAATCCGAGATTTCAATTCTTAAAACTTCTTATTTAGCTTATTTATATCATTTCCATTTCTTACATCTTATTTTATCTTATTTAAAACTCCTTTTAAACCTAAGTTTGACCAAGTCAACTCTGTGATTAAAGTCAACCCTGCTCTCTGTGGATCGACCCGATACTTACCCAATACTTGATTATTATATCTTGTCTTTGTGAGTTCGGTTTTATAAATTTTGTTTGACCATCGTCTTTGTGATTTAACGACACACGCAAACGACACGTCACCGCGTATGCATTTATACGCGATGTTTACATCTATTTTTCCATGTTGAACTATGTCCATCTTTAATTTTTCAAGTGACATGGCGCATTCTCAGGCGTGAAATCTCGCAATCTAATCACAACCCTCTATTTCACTTAAATGGAGAGGGTACGTGGTCCTTAGCGAGAGTTATAACAGCCAGAGTTCAACATCGTCGATGAATTCCATGAGATGTATGGCAATATCTCAAGTGTGATGGATATTATGTGGCCTATAAGCCAATCATACTTTCATGTATCTTGTTTATGTTCATGGAAATGATATTTATTTATTTTCATTCTTGTGTGATGTTTGCAATGATATCCATGAGCATATGCAATGACTGGGTGAATTATGATGATATCATAATATAATGATCATTAGTCTTTAAACAAATGTTCTAAATATTCCTATTCATGGGATATTTGAGAAGGACATCGAATTATATAAGAATAATAACATAATCTAATCTGACTCATATGATGAGTATGGCTAATCCTGTAGCCATCCATGTAAAGGCACTAATGATAGATAGTGAGTGCTCTTTTGAGAAAGAGTTCACTGAATTGATTCCAATGAATCCTTGAATGGTATTATACCTTATAACATGCAATTTAGACATGAATTTACATGATTATTAATGCAAATTAAGGCATTAAATATTCTATTTGTATGCATGTTATCATATTTTAAGTGTATATATATCATTTTATGTAATTTTAAGTTATGATATTAAAATATAATATATTAGGGATAATTATGCTTAATTCTCATAATATAATTTTATCCTCATTTATATTTTAGATCATAAATTGTATTTTCATTATTTAATGATAAGAGAAAATATTTTATTTACACTCATGTATTATTCTAAATTTATTTTCTAAGAAGGATGAGTATATTTTTGAAATTAAAATTTATTCCCTCGTTATTTAAATATTTTGACTTTTTATAATGATAGATAATTTAATTTCTGATCCAAAAAAACAAATTTGGATTAATTTTGACTTCTATTTTGAAAGTTATAAATTTTCTAATTTTTAGGAGTTTTCTAGAAATTTTTTGAATTTATTTAAAGAAATTTTTGATTTTTAAATGAATAAAAATGAATAAAAAATGTTTTATATTTTGTGAGTTGATGTGTGTGACGTGGCGACGTGGCGACGCGTGTACACATCACGTGGCAGCGTCTGTGTGTGACATGTGGCATGTGCGTGTGTGCGCGCACGTGTGTGCATGTGAGAGTCATTAGTGGGTTAAGCATCCGTTAAGGACTTTGCGCTAACCCATTGATATCGTGTATGTTATATACATGTCAAAATGCGATAATTTATACAGAGTGGGACTATTTCATTTTGTTTAATTTTTAGGTGACGTGGCGCAACGAGAAGCGTCTGATCACGCGGTTAAATTGCAATCGTCAAATTTCACTTACTCACGGGGGTACGTGGTGACATATGATTACGCGACAATTTGATTTAAAGATGATTTAATCTCAGCCGTTGATTTGAGGAGTTATAATGGTCGAGATTAAATGCGCCGATGGACACGTGGACTTATCACGATCGTCGGATGAAGATTGAATGAACGTGACTTAAAGACGTCGATTCACCAAACGACATTTAATCTCAGCCATTGATCAAATCGAAACTACACATCCAACAATTGCGCCCAAATTTCTCTATAAAATCAAAATGTTCTTCAAAGGAAAGACTGTTCTTAGATTTTCAAGTAAATTAAAGTGTTTAGACACCAGAATCTGAGAATCATTTGATTTTTAATTCTTCTAGACTCATTTTCGCATCCGATGAGTGTTTGAAATCAAGAATTGGTTGAAAGAATCGAAAGAAATCACATCTTGAACGCCGAACTTCGTTTTCAAAATCGCGGAATGAAAAGCATTGAATCTGGCGATTAATTGGATCATTTCAAGCATGACTTTGGGTTAGATTGCGTGTTTTCATCCTAATCTATCTTCTTTTACCATTAGATTTATATTTTGAATCGTAGATTAGTTTAATTTTATATTTAATTTTAGTTTTCATCTATTTTCGTGATCAAATTTCTTTCTCAATTTCTCTGCGAATTCTAATCCAAATTCAGTAATTTTTTATTCAGTGGATTTGTATTGTAGTTATATTTCTTAACATACTAAAATCTCTAATTTCTCACCTCAATTCATTGCCTGATTTGATCGAATTTTAAAGATATCTCAAAATTTCTCTTATTTCTTCGTAGATTCACCCTTATTCATCACTATACTCTTTAATTAGTGATTTAATCTTTAAATTGGTGAGTTTGGAACCTTTTTTGACACGAGATTGTGTGCATTCAACAACTGTACGAAATCATTTTGTCACACACTCTACGAGATATATAATATATAAGAACTCCCACCTGACCTTATCATCATTTTTTACTGTGTATTTATAATCCTTTTTCTATGCAAGACTCATGAATGACTTAGGGATTGGTCACTCAAGTTAGTACTAATGCATAGAAGAAATAATTGATAACTCTTTCTTTGATATTTCTACTATCTTGGCCAAGGATTTTATCTCATTCTTTAAGCCAATCTCCTTAATTATTAAGGACGGATAATCTCATCTTGATCATACAATCATCTTTGAGAACTTCATGTTACATCTATATATGACATTTTGGAGATCTCATGGCTAAGGATTCATAAGTCAAAATCAAAACATAGTCATCTATCCACAAGATGTCCTTAGTATATCAAGTCAAGAATAATAAACATAACCGGGACATGAATAAACTTGATTGATAGTTAGGTATAATATCATTTAGGGATTCATAGGGATCAATTCAATGAACTCTTTCTCTAAAGAGCACCCATTGTCTATCCTAGGCATCTCCACATTCATAGCCACAATATTACCATACTCATCATATGAGTTAGGTCACTAAGTGTTATTTTTTTCAAATAGTTTGATGTCCTTCTCGAATATCACATGAATATTAATATTTAAAACATATGTTTAAAGACTAACAATCATTATACTATGATCTCATCATAATTCTCATAGTCATTACATATCCTTGTGGACTTCATTGCAAACGTCACACAAGAATGAAAATTAATAAAATTAATAAAAGAACATAAACGAGATACATGGAAGTGTGATTAGCTTGTAGGCCACATAATATCCATCACCATCTTCCTCACGAGCAACTCTACTTTACACGGATGCACAAAGTACATCGAGATTGACTTCCACTATATATGTGACTAGGTAATGTTAAGACTTATCTCCACTCCTCATATGTCATCACCTCATCAACTTGTGGACATCTTCACCAAAATCCTTGTAGAGATCTCCTACGATGCCACATGTACCAAGCTAAGCATGTTTGACTTATTTGCTCCAGCTAGAGGGGGAGTGTCAAAAGATATTATTGAGCTCCCAGTCCACTAGGGCCTATTATCTCTTTCTCTCTATACAAAAACTCACATACCCCCTCCTATTCTCCTTAAGCATTCTAAGCTTTTTCTTGTCAATAGAGAATATAAGTAAAAGCTTAATATATATAGATCATGAAATATGTAATGAAAACATATTATATATAATATATAAAATAGGGTGTTTATATTATATGTTATATAAACTAAAAATATATGTGCTATTTAAAATATCACGAGATATTAGATAATACTAATGAATAAGTAGGATACTGTAATTTCAATATGATTTCGAATGCAATAAATAAAATAAAATGACATGAAATTATAATATGGATCCGTGACTAAGGTTTATTAATGTTATTTATTTCTAGATTAGTTTGTAAACAAAAGAGATAGAAATGCCTATTCAATTAGTGTCTAAGCCCCTTTTTGTTGATGACATAGCAAGTCAATCGCTCAAGCCTTCAATACTTACTCTTGCAAAGACGTACCTTTCTTGCATCATTTTGACTAAAATATCAATAAATTTCTAAAATTAATTGATATAATAATTCATTAGCATCAATAAAATAACAATGTGAATTATGAAACTTATATTCAACTAACATGGACATCATAGGTTCATTCCTATACTGGCACATTAGCCTAACAATAAAACAAAAAATTGGTTGATTAATGATAAAATAAATCAAACTACTCATCAGCTCTAATATATCTTAACATCGTAAATTAAGGGTGACTCATTATCCTAATTATTTTACCTTCAAATGCACACTAATACCTCATGATTGTACTAATGTAAGTCTACAAGATATTTTTGGTGGGTTAGAACCATCATGTACATCTAGTTAGAAAACTCAATACCCAAAAATACATTGTTTTCTATTATCTTTGAGAACATAGTGGTTTCCGTGATTGCTTTTTTCTAGATAAATGTCATTGCGATCGATTGCAGTCAATAAAACACCATCAACATATACTATCAGTAAAAATAGATCCACTAGCAGTGTACTAATGAAGATAGATGGATCTGCCATGCTACACTTAAAACCATAAAAGGTCCCAATGCAATTTAATTTCTCACACCAAGCTTGTGGACTTTTCTTAAGACCAGAAATAGCTATATTGAGCTTAAATTTTTTGGTAAAATCCCCTCATCCTCGAGAAACATACATTGGATATGGTTCCATAAATACTTGTTGTGTTTAGTCACCAAACACAAAAGCTTTGTTGGCATCAAGTTGGGTGATCATCCAACTTTGGTTGATTGAAATCCATTGTAAGACTCTAATAGGATTTAAATGCACATCTAAGAGAAGGTTTTAAGGAATAAGCACTAAACGATTGGGAAAATTTTAGAACCACGAAATGTGCTTCATATAGACTCATAGTACTATTAGCCAAAATCATACATTAATTTAATATATGAGACTATAAGTAAAAAAATAACTATTAAATCACTTAATTGATGGCTAATTAATTATAGTTCTGACTAAGGGTCTAATCCACATAGAATTAGTTCTAAAGCATGAAAATCTTTGGTAGTCATAAAGATTTAATTGAATTGGATAATGAAAGCAGTTTAGATGTAGGGAAAAATGTCTATTTAGAAACATAGCTTATATATCTTTCAAATGAATCATATATTATGCAAATCAAACTTAAGTTAAGGGAGAAATCAATGAGAGAATTTTGAGATATAAAATTACATATTAGGAAAGATAAAACAATGGAAAACAACAAAATCATCTTTATCTAAGCTTCAAAAAAATAAATTTCTAACAAATAATGATAGAAAAAAAAGTCAATCCAACAAATTGACTCAATTAATCACTAAAGAAAAATTTTAGCATATCATGCATTCTTTACCATATTTGTGATAGATACTAAATGTCCCATGTAAATGAACACAGTACGACTAACCTAGCATTAAGGATTAAGTTGTGTATTTTTATGAGATATCCAAGAGAAACAATCGGATACTACTTTTACTATTCAGAATACAAATTTACATTTTTTACATAAGGGGCTGATAACATGTTATTTATGCATGTAATTACATAGATATTAATGCAAATTAAGGCATTAATCATCACAAATCTATGCATGTTATCATCTTTTAAGCATATTTCTATCATTTTGTGTAAATTCATGTTATGATCTAAAAATACACTAATTATGGATTATTATACATAATTAAACATTGCAATCTTTAATTCTAATTATATTTATGATCATAATCATGTTTTAAAGTTAAAAATATGAGAGAAAAGACATTTATTAACATTTATGTATTTATATGAATTTATTTTATATAATACATAAATGTATAAAATTAATATAAATTAATTCTCTTACTATTTTAATAATTTGACTTTTTATAATGATAGATTATTCAATTCTGAATCCAACAAAACAAATTTGACTTAATTTGGAGTTGTATTTTGAAAGTTATGATTTTTACAAATTTATATAATTTTTCTGGAATTTTTCTGAATTTAATTAGATTTTTAATTCGATTTTTATATTTAAAATAATAAAAAAAATGCAAAAATGGAGTTTTAATCACGCGGGCCACGTGGAGGCGCGCGATGGCCTGCGTGGCAAGCGAAGGTGACACGTGGACCGTAGCTCTTGTATATTTAATATATTAATTTAATGTTAGGGGTCCCCCGTGTATAACGGGAAGAAATGTTATTATCCCTTATTCGCTTTACACTTTATACTAGAGATTTCTCATTGTTTTTCCGGTGTGGGACTATTTTACTGACCTTTTTAATGATTGCAGGACACGTGGCTTTGTTTCGCACGTTGGATCCAACCGCGATCACCGCGATGACGTCGATCGCGTGGACAGAGGTCCACGCGATCAGATAATCAAGCACGTGATCAATTAATTCACTTAAGTGAATTAATCGTGGCCGTCGATCGCCCAAGTTATAACGGCTCAGATTGCATGCGATCGGTGGACTCATCAAGCACATCACGAGCGTTGGATCAAAATCCAACGGACGATCGACGATCGAAGCCCTCTTCTTTACGTGATGAAATCAAATCGTGAGCGTCGATCGATGATCGGACGGTCATCATGAGGAGGCGTCGATTTGTCAATCGGCGCGTGATCGGAGCCGTCAATCGTGATCAACAGCTCATCCAACGGTTCAAAATAGATTTCGTTTTTTATTTAAACCGTTCTTCGCGACGAAGAACAGGTTCGCGTTCAATCCTAAAATACTCCTTGTATACTCCATTAAATCGCGTGCCGTTTGTTTCCTTGTGTTCGTAAGTGATTTCCTCTTCCAATGAGCACTTGAAATCAAACTTTGATCGAGAGAGAAGGAAGAATTTGCATCTTGAACTCCATCTTCGTCTTCGAAAATTTCGGAATGAATAGCCTTGCATCCGGCGATTAATTGGATCATTTCGAAGGCTACTTTGGGTTAGGTTGGGTGAATTCTTCATAATCTTTCATCATTTAGCATTAATTTTAGTTTTAGAATCATAGATTTAGTTTAATTTAGATTTAATTTCGGTTTTAAATCGTTTTTCGAAACGAAATTATCTCCTCTCTTCAAAATTCGATTTCTCTTCGAATTCTCCACCAAATCACTTGATTTTTGATTCCGTGGATTCGATTTTGAGTTATATTTCTTAAAATATCAAATTGCCCAATTTCTAACCTCGATTCGTCGTCCGATTTGACCAAATTTTGAAGGTATCTCTCAAATTTCCCTAATTCTCCGTGGATTCGACCCTTAATTACCATTATACTAATTAATTACTTTGATTAATCTTAAATTGGTAATATTAGGACTTTATTTTGACACTAATTCGTGTGCATTCAACGACCATACGATTTAGTCTCGTCAGGGGCCATCTTTGTGGATGATGAATGTCTCTTGCAAAGAGATAGAGGGATCAAAGTAATCTTGGAAAAATTTCCAAATCCAAACATATATTATGTTTGTTTAAGTACATATAGAGGAGTTTATGGGGTCTAGTAGAGTACCAAGACAACCAAATTGATTATGGGGCATATCGTCAAGGATGATATCAACACTCTTGACCGAAATGATAGCAGTACTTTTGACCTGATGCATATTATTTCTCTTACAAGTCAATCATACTTCTTACCTCTCATTTATATTCACTAAAATGAACTTTTATTTATTGTCATTATTGTGTATTATTTATAATGAAGTCCATGAGCTTATGCAATGATTAAGTGAATTATGACAAAAACATAATATGATGATCATTAGTCTTTAAACATATGTTCTAATTATTACTCTTCGTGGGATATTAAAAAAAGGATAAGGAATTATCTATAAAGAATAATATTGTCTAATGTGACACACACGCATATAGTTAATCATACTACCATTGGTGTAGAGATATCATGAGTGCTCTTTGGAGAAAGAGTTCACTGAATTGATTCATATATATCCTTGAATTGTATTATAACAAATTCTCAATTATATTGATTTATGTCATGGTTGTGCACGTGATCCTTAGACTTAAGACACCAAAGACATATTGTGGATGGATAATTGTGTCTTGACTATGACTTATAAATCCCTAGCTATAGAATTTCTAAAACACCATAAATTGGATATAACACAAAGTCCTTAAAGGAGATTGTGTGATAGAGATGAGATCGTTTGCCCTTGGTATTAGAGGATATTGACACATGGAATGAGACAGGCTTAAATTATTGGCCAAGGTAATGAAAATATTAGAGAAAGTGTTATTGATGATTTCTTCTATACATCAATGCTAACTTTAATGATTAATTAGGGTTTGATAATTGATCATACCTTGAGTTATTCGTGAATCTCGTATAGATGAAAGATTGTACGTACACAATAATTAATGATGATGAGGTTTTATAAGGGATTTCTTATACACTCCATATCTCTTAGAGCACGTTAGAATTGATAACACACAATATTTATTTATAATTACATGATTATTAGCACATTTTATGGTATAGTTCATACCATTCTTATGCATGTTATCGTACTCTGAGTATATATTCATCAATCTATGCAATTCATATAAAAAATATCCAAATACATTATTTTAAGGGCTAATCATGTGTAAATCAAGAGTTGAATTTCAAATATATTAGCCTAATTCTATTTGAGATTTTATTTGAGTTTTAAATGTAAAATAATACAAGAAAAATTATTTCATATGCACTCTAAAATTATTTAATTTATTTTTAAGCAAGTTGAGTGTATTTTGGAGTTAGACATTTATTCTCTTGTTATTTCTTAAATTAAATTGCATCAACTAATATATTATTTATTTTTTATACAAAAATTAGATTAAAAGGTATTATATTTGAAAAATATGATTTTATTTTTATTTTTAGGGATTCTTAAGAATTTTTTTTTTCAATTTTAATAAATTTTATTTATTTACTTTTATAAAAAGGGGTATTTTTAGGTGTGAGCTGACTTGGCATCTAACATGCCATGAGTGCTTGAATGGCGACATGTGACGACACCTATGGATGCCATGTGTCATGCAGGTAATCCATGCACGTGTCGTCAAAGGGGTAGTTTTAATTATAGTTCTTCATATAGTGTCAGTGTCGATTTCATAATTATGAAACCCCCAAACCCTTCAATATCTTCTCTATACATGACTTGAATTAGAGTGGTTTTAATGTTTCAAGTGGGTGGCATCATCAGGAGCGTTAGACCCTTGATTTAATTTAGGCCCTTGATTTTTACTTAAGTGAAGGCGGTATGTGGCGTGACACAAGTCGACAACAATTCACTTATATAAGTTTCAATCAACCTTAGTCATTCATCAAGAGAGTTAAAATAGCTTGGATTAAATACAGCTGATGGAGTCATGTATATGTATGCCACCATCTCAAGCGTTTGATGGAAATTGAACAACAACCATTGCTCGATGTTTAAACTGTACGTTATTTATACTAGCTATTCATCTCAAATCCAATGGTCACGACTTAATGATGACGATTCATTTCTTGACGTTTCATCTGAGCTATTGATTGAAGATAAAGCAACATCCAACGGCCACACCTAAATCTCACCCTATTTAAATTCTCTCTCTTCTTCAACAGATTTATTCTTGAGTTTTTCCATTTATTAAACCTTTTGAACAACTAGATCATTGAATCTCTTGATCTTAGTGTGACCTAGACTCATTTTTTAGTCCAATGAGCTCTTGAAGTCAAGAATTTGTGAACATGATGGGGAGAAATCACTTGTTGAACTCCAAAGTTCCATTTTCAAAATTGTGGAATGAATTGCCTTGAATCGACAATTAGTTGGATCACTTCAAGCAAAGTTTAGGGTTATATTTTGTGTATTCTCCTTGATCTATTCATTTAGTGTTAGATTTTAATTTCGAAGCTTAGATTAATCAAATTTTAGATGATTTCTTCATTTTCTCTCTTATTGTAAATGATTTTCTCTCTCTAACTTCACGCTTTTATTTCTCTATGGACATAGATCCAATCTGAGCAATTTTTTATTTCGCGGATAGATATTTGATTATTCTTTCCAAATATTTTTTTCATAATTTCTCATCTCAATTTTTCATTTAATTTGATCAGATTTCAAAACATCTCAAGAACATATCATAATTCTCTGTGGATTTGACCCTTACTCACCTTTATACTAAGATAATCATAATTAATCTTGAATTTAATAAATTTTGGTTTTAATTTTGACTCTTGGACATATGTTTTTAACGATGTCAAGATTATACTATGTCAAGCACCTAATGGGCTAACAACTCAACTTGTCGATTGGTCTAAATCAATTTTTGATCAATTAATCTATACAATAATATGGATAATTAATAAGATTATCTAATAACAATTATTAGGTGTATAGAGTAATTATCTAGCAAGATATATAGACCTGGAAACTTATAAGGTCGATGGATGCTAGTAGATATAGCCACAATTTTGTGAAAAGTTCACATTCCTCGTGTCTATAAATAAAAAGAGAACAACCAGACCTAAGAGTGCTCATATGAACCTTGTTAGAAACTCTTTCATTTCTTCTTTATCTTTCTCAATAAAGAGTTCTAGAAAGGAGATCCTATCATTCTCTAATCATATGAGTATCGCTAGAGGTTGGACACTTGAACAACTTCAAGAACTCCTTTAATGAAGCTTATGTGGATTGTGATGTAGAATTTATGATATCATTATCGTTTCTTGGTGTCTTATGATTTCAAAAATTTCAAATATTCTACTCAATACATTTTGTTGTGTTCAATATTTGATCGAAATGTTAAGGGTTTGTTGAGCCGCATATCCTAACATTATGTAATCTATTTGATGATTATAAAATTTGGGTATAATTTGATACCCAACAAGCTAACTACTCGATCTATTGATTGAGTTAAATAATATATTTATTTACTAATCATTATACAAGTAGTTATAATTAATCAATAAGATATACTTATAATTATTATTAAGTCTATAGATTTATTTTTCTTTGGTTATATAGGCTAAGAGAGTCACGCACATAAGATTAATGTATAAAGATAAACATGTCTATCTTTATGAAGGTTTTTGTGAAAAAAATTCATGCTTATGAGTGCCCACCACTATCTTCTCTTTTCCTCTCTTCTATCTCATCTCTTGGGATCTAGTGAGACTAGATGGTGAGAAAATCTTCAAGGATCTCAAGAAGCATCAAGTGTAAGGATCAAGAAGAGATTGAATAATTTGAAATTTGTGTAGATACTTCTAAAGGTTAAATCAATGGAAGAAGAGATTCTCTAAGGAACCCTATAAATGATAGGATCAATGTTTCAAGAAACCGAGGAAGAAGATGATCAATAGAGAAGATTCAACCAAGTGTCATCAAGTTTTAGCAAGTTCTAGACCTCAATAGATTAAAACAAAATGCTCTGATTCAATGTCCATATCGAACTGTAAACTACTCCACTCTTCCTTATGAACGTAAATCATGGATTTCTCTTTCTATAATTCAATAGAAAGAGAAATTACTATCTCACCGCTCTTATTCTTCTTGTCTTTCGGGAAATTTCAATATCCTTTTACCGTCCTCTCTCTTCCTCTTGGGCGGCATGGAAGAGGGACGAGGACAGAGGAGAAGGGGAGCCTCACTTTTTTATTTTTCGCTCAGGGCGGGCGTGTCTGCTGAGAGACCAGGGTTGTCTCCATTCTGTGTCTGTCCGCGAATAGAACAGGAAGGCGCACTGGTCGAAGGAGGGAGGACGAGATAAGAGAGGGGAAATGGGGGTGGGGGAGAGAGCGAGAGAGCATGGAAGGGCAGAAAAATGGGAACAGAGACGAAAGGAAGAGGGATATAAGAGGAAAAATCGGATGGAAAGGGCGGGAAAGAGGGAGAAAAGTAGGAGGGAAAGGGGAGAAGAGAGGAGGGAAGGAGAAATTATGAAAAAAGTGAGAGGAAGTGGAAGCGGGAAAAAATGAGAGACAGAGAAGGGAGAGAAATCCGGACAGAATATGAGAGAGAGAGAGGAGAAATCTGGACAGAATATGAGAGAGAGAGAAGGAGAAATCTGGACAGAATATGAGAGAGAGAGAAGGAGAAATCTGGACAGAATATGATAGAGAGAGAAGGAGAAATCTGGACAGAATATGAGAGAGAGAGAAGGAGAAATCTGGACAGAATATGAGAGAGAAAGAAGAGAAATCTGGACCTGACAGGGATCTTTCTCTCTCTCCCCTCCCTCTCCGCCGTTACAGGCGCCATCTAGTTAAATACCTCCTTCGCGCAGTCTCGATGTATCGGCGTCCTACAATCCGCACGATATCGATATCATGGAATTCGACAAGATCGACGATATATCAAAATTCCAAACTCCATCACCGTCAGCGCCTGCCACGGCTCCTCCCGGTTTCACCGCCGCCATCAACCCCTGCCGCGGCCCCTTCCGGCTTCACCGACGCCATTGGCCATTTCGGCCACTGCCCATTCCGGCTTCACCGCCGCCATCAACCCCTGCCACTGCCCATTCCGGCTTCACCGCCGCCATCAACCCTGCCACGGCCCATCCCGGCTTCACCGCCGTCATCAACCCCTGCCACGGCCCCTCCCGGCTTCACCGCCGCCATCAACCCCTGCCACGGCCCCTCCCGACTTCGCTGCCGCCATCAACTGGCTCCTACCGCCTCCACTACCTGTTCCATCCACCTCCACCCACCTCCGCCGCTGACCCCCCTTGCTCCAGCCACCTTCGCCGGCGCCTCCTACCATCTCCGCCTCCAGCTCCCCCCACCTCCAGACAGATATGCCGCCTCTGCCGCCACCCCAGCAAACTCCGTCGCTCACTCCCACCACCTCTGCCGCCACCCCAGCAAACTCCGTCGCTCACTCCCACCACCTCTGCCGCCGGCAGCCACCTCCACCAACCTCCGCCACTCGCTCCCGTCACCTTCCCCACCAGCAACCACCTCCGCCGTCGACTTCCTTTGGAACGACTCAACAATCGTCAATATGGTGGTTGATATTTAGGTTTTGGTTCTCTTGAAGGCGATTTCTTGCGTCGAAACTCGAAAACGTCGCCGACACACGCACACAGCCAACCCAATGGGACTGCCTATACTCGGGCCTGGATATGGAACTTTCATACCCGGCCGACCCGACATGTCCACATCATTTCCGACATCAGGGTTTCGCAATTTCTAGAGAGCGATTTCAATGCTTTCTCGAGTCAATCTCGAAATTTCTCTCCCTCCTTTCTATATTTCATCCTATCAGCTAAATTAGCGACGAACATCGCCATCGCCAACGTGAATCTAGCCGTTTCTCTCCCTTCCAACGATGAGCGTGCTAGGGCGTCGGCTCGCCGCCACCGAGGGCGCCTATTTCCTCCAGGAATCCAAGACCGCCGCAGGCCGCCGCGCCGCACAAATCAAGAAATCCACCCCCGAAAGCAATCCTCCCGCCACGTCAGCAGCCGAAAATAACCTAGCCGACGTTCTCCCCGAGGTTCTTCGCCATTCAATCCCGTTACGCGCAGACCAGACCGTTATCTCTTCTTCCCTGGCCGGAGAATCCAAATGGAATCTCGGAAACGCCATGCATACTCCTTTTCGTCGCCCAATTGGATCCCCGAACCCCCTCAAGGAGTTTCTCTCTCTACCTCAGGTTACCTTCGGCCCCAAAAGGTCTCGATTCTCTCTCTCACAGTCTCAATCATCACGTGCTTCTGCACGTGACGAGGAGAGAGAGATATGAAGCTCTCTCTACCTCAAGGTGTTGCCTGGTAAATATTTATTATTTAATTTTTAATTACCTTCTTTAATTGAGGGGTTTAGATGGCAATTGCCTCAAGAAGGGAGCTCCACTATGGCCTCCACTGCGAACGAGATGAGGAGAGAGAGATATGAAGCACCCGTTGACCCCGAAAAGATGAAAGCTGCTGCTGATGGAATCTCTCGCAGTAAGCAACTTCCAGAAATTGATATGAAAAATATATTTTTCTATGTTCTTTGCATCATATCTTTTACAGAACGGCTATCAGTGATCGATGATCATGGTAAGTTGGCTTTTGATTGATCAGTGATGAAAGTCAACCCGATCAATCGAGGAGTGATCGATTATGTGATTGATCAGCAATCACTCCCCTTAACTAACGATCTGCTTGCCAATCAAAACATGGGTATTTCTGTCAGTTTCGTTTTAAAGTTGAATCCACTTTTATATTAACTTCAAATTTGTCTTTGATTTTCGAGTGGAGATCATTGATCGGAATGGCGATCATTGATCAATGATCAGATAGCTGATTTGATTGATGGGCATTCACCACTACGTGAATCAGATCGTGGAAGTGATTGATGCCCATCGAGATGATTAGGAAGTGGTTGATCGATTGATCATGACCATGATTTGATGCAATGGCATTAAGAGATATCCATGAATATTTTTCTACGTCCTGTGAAATCTTCATAGGTTGACATTAATATTCATACAGTGAGATCTGATTTATGTTTCTTTCTTTGATTGAAAATTATATAACTCACAGACACACATTCTCCAAAGGAAAGGCCAATACTGATGAATTGAGGATCCGACCTGGATTGATGCTGATTCGATCCACGTCAGCTCATCATCAATGGGTCTCTCCTGGAATCGTGCTTGCCGTGGGATCAATGGATTGACAATCCATCGATCCAATTGATACAATTCTCAATTGATGGCAATACTTCAACAATTCCTGGTCATCAGATCACATCCAACAACCAAGAAAAGGCCTAGTCAAGCCAGATCGCTCGGATCATTGATCTGGATCAATGTCGATTCGATTTGTGTCAGCTCATGCTTGGTCAGTATGGACAGGTCTCTTCTGGAATCGTGCTCGATGATCACACAGACACAATCTATGGTCATACTTCAACAATTCTTGGTCATCAGATCACACCCAAGGTACAAGAACAGGCCTAGTAACTTTGGATTGTTGATCGGGATTGACAAGACATTCGCTAAGATCACTGGACTGATGGTCTGGAGATCCAGTGATCCAAACTTGCCTTCTCTAATCCCAGATGCATCTTAATGAACTAATATTGATCATTTTCATCATCGTTAAATCAGAGCTCACACTGCTGTTCTTCCTTCAATTTGATTTTTTTTCAGTTGGCGCTGCCTTCGCCATAGCCACTGCTCTTGTATTTGGAGGTGCCGCTTCAGTGCTCACTCTCACTGCCTCCAAGCTGCACGTGCAGAATGTAAGTTGATAGGGATGGGTGTTCATAATTCAGTGGAAAATGAGACAGTTGATAGGGATGGATGCTTGGACATGTGCTGGCCGAGAGGGAGGGAGTAGGAGAGAGATGAAAGTTCATATCTGGACGCCACCAGAACATGACGTGGGGATGTCCTGACATAGCCTACTGTGCATGTCCATGATGCGCCAAACCCTAGTGATGATTACTATTTTGTTGAAAAGATAGTGATAATTAGGATGATGTTGAAGATAGTGGTGCGGATGATGATCATGAAGGTGATAGTGATGACTAGGATGATGATAATGATGATTTGGATAATGATGAAGGTAGTAATGATAATGTTGACAATTGTGATAATTAAGATGATGACGTTGATGATGAAGATGATCATAATGATGATGATGATGATTTTAATGAGTAGGATGTGATGATTATATTGAGGATGGTAATGATGATGATCTTTGTGAGGATTATGGTGATATAATTTGGGTGATGAGTCGGATGATTATGACAGTAATAATGGTGACGATGAGGATTCTAATGATGACAATGATGATAGTAACGAGTAAAATGATGATGACGCTGATGATATTTCTTATGATTCTTCTGAATTAATGATGATTGTGCTTGATCTATGGCTGTTATAAGCTGTCTGCTACGGTGCCCATGATGGCCTATGTCATTTAATTTTCATAATTTTTAATTGATAATCGATTTCTGATCGATTTCTGATCAACTGAAAATTGTTTTTTTAATCTAATTGCGACTGCCCCCCTACGTTTTGCAAAATTATGTGATTACAAATGTATGGATTCATTTAATTTTCTTTTTTGAACCAGACGGATGACCTGAGAGCAAGAGGAAGAGAATTGATGAAACCCACGGCTGAGATCTTCCACGCTAGCATGACCCCATTCCGCACGTGGGTACGACCGCATCATTCCAAACGCCTCATTTTCTACGGTTTGACTTCTGCTGACCTTCCTCCAGGTGGAGAATAACACTACAAAGTGGAAGTCAACGGAGAAGGTCATAACTGAGGAAAGTCAGAAGCAGTTCTCCGAGATGCTGGGGCGAAGGGATCATTGACAAATTTTCATTATTTTTATAAATAATGAAAACATTATTATAAATAATGTATAGAAAACAGTAGTAATCTCGCCGTATAAATATAATTCTTCTCTGTAGCAGTTTAACCTACCTGTCAGGTCAACGATCTCGCAATCCCATCGACGATCACAATCACTGAAACCTGGCTTTCGAGCGGGATCGCCAATCGGATTGTCGATCTGATGATCCCGATCAGCGGGGCAGGGGCAGGGGTTGGTCACGAGGCCATTAGGGGATTGCTGCCGCAATGCGGCGGGTATGGCCGCGGCAGCAGCCGGCGGCGGCAGTGGCGATGGCAGCAGCAGGCTGTGTTTCTCTCTCTCTCTCTTCCATGCTTTGCTGTGAAGTTGTGCTCCTGACGATCGCGATCGACAGCCATTGATCGCAGCGATCCAGTGATCGACGTTCACGACCATCTTAATCACAGTTATTGAATTGACATCGATCAGAAGCAGATTGGTGAAGGAGAACTGAACGTGAGAGGTTCTGAAAGAAGGTTGAGTAGGCGTTCTCTTGTTGACTTGTGTTTATTTCCGTTGCTGAGAGTCAACGGAGAAGGTCAACGCAGAGGAAAGTCAAACCCTTTAGCAGCTCTCCCAGATGCTCGGGCGAAGAGGTCGCGCATTTTCTATAAATCATAACAGTAACCGATGCGATCCTGTTGACCGTTGACTGGCCTTTCTTCTACCAAATTCTCTCTCTCTCCTCTCCCGCTCTCTCTCTCTCTCTCTCTCTCCTCTCTCTCTAAGGTAAAAAAGACAGAACAGTGAGGAGAACCAAGAATTAGGGTTTCCTATTTCCCTTCGCTCCCCTCTCGGCTTCTAGGTTGAACAGCCTGACTCTCAGCATTCGATCCTACGCGCGATAATTTTCCCACTGGTCTTTGCTTCTTCGGAGCAATTTGGACCCTTTTTCTCCCGTTTCTCTCGCTGTAAAACTTCGCAGAGATTATTGAGCTTCATTGTTGCATTTCTATACGATTTTGTTTCAGAACGAGCTAGATATGGCGAAGACGAAACCTGCGAAAAAGGAACTCGAATCCTACACCATTCAAGGCACGAATAAGATCGTAAAAGGTAATTAAATGCTAGTGTGCTCTTTCTTAAGTTCCATTTTCATGATCTAGATGATCCGTAGTCTCCAATTTATCTTCATCCGGTGTTATTTCGTTTTTTTCTTGTTCTAGTTGGAGATTGCGTGCTTATGCGACCGTCGGATTTGGATAAACTGCCTTACGTAGCGCGCGTGGAGAAGATTGAAGCCGACAATCGCAACAACACGAAAGTGAGAGTGAGCTTATAACTGCATTCCTCCTAAAATCGAGTTTGGAAGAGATGAAGTTTTTATCATTTTATAAGGGATTCGGTTTTTATTTACAGTTATATAAATTGCGCGTGAAAAGGAGGTAAAAATGAGCCACTTAGCCATGAACTTTTCGAATGAATCCAAAGAGAAACATGAGAATAAGTCTCTGAAGAGTACGTTTAGAAGGAATGAAACTAATATCCGTTATTACATTTAATGGAGGTAAGAAAAGATGTAAAAATGAGCCACCTAGCCATGAATTTTTCGAATGAATCCATTGAGAAACATGAGAAAACTTCTCTCAACAACTGATTGAGAAGGAATCCAGCTTTCGTCGTTATAGAAGAAACACAGTTTTCATCTACAGTTACGTACAAAGGAGGTAAAAAGAGCATCAAATGCACCTGAATCGCCATGAATTTCTTGAATGAATCCATAGAGAAACATGAGAAGAATTCTCTTATATTTGATTGAGAAGAATTGCAGCTTTTATCGTTTTAGAAGGAATGCAGTTTTCATCTATAGTTAATTAGAATGGAGGTGAAAAGAACATTGAATGAACCAAAGTCACTTTGAATTTCTTGAATGAATCCATAGAGAAACATGAAAAATTCTCTTAGAGTTGGTTGCGAAGGAATGCAGATTTTATTGTTTTAGGAGGAATGCTGTTTTCATCTATAGTTATGTAAAATTGAGGTAAAGGGTACATCAAGTGAACCACATCGCCATGAATTTCTTGAATGAATCCATTGATCGACATGAGAAAAGTTCTCTGAATAGCTGGTTAAGAAGGAACATCTTCTATTGTTTTCTGAGAGAATGCTGTTTCATCTATAATTACGTAGAATGGGGGTAAAGAACATCAAATGGGCCATATCACCGTGAATTTCTTGAGTGAAGCCATGAAAAAACATGTGAATAAGACTCCTAATAGTTAATGTCTTCTCTTTGTGTGAAAATCTTATATTGCTTGACAGAACTATTGACATTTTCTTTGGTTTATGCCCATAAGGTGAAGGTGAGATGGTACTATCGTCCCGAGGAGGCAATTGGGGGCCGTCGCCCCTTCCATGGAGCAAAGGAACTCTTCCTCTCAGATCATTATGATATTCAGAGTGCTCATACTATAGAGGGCAAATGCATTGTCCACTCCTTCAAGAACTATACCAAGCTTGAAAATGTCGGCGCTGAAGACTATTTCTGCCGCTTTGAGTACAAGGCTGCTACCGGAAACTTCACTCCTGATCGAGTTGCTGTGTATGTTCGCTGAATTCTTTCTTCTCTATTCCTTGTTAGTTATTTCCATGGTCGTTTGTTTTCTGTTTTTGAAGGTATTGCAAGTGCGAAATGCCATATAATCCTGACGATCTAATGGTCCAGTGTGAGGGCTGCAAAGATTGGTAAAAAAAAACAGTTTTTTGATTATTTTTTTGGTCTTTGATGTTAGATTATGTCAGAGGCATTTATTCTCTTATTTTAGTAAAACAATATGGGTTTCACCCTTCTACATTTGAATACCTGCTTTATCCGGGAAGCTATGTTTCATTTTGGGATCTGCGATCTGTCACTTTTTTTCATCTTTCCCTTTACAATATACAATAAAATACTCGTTCATGCTCTTCTTTATTTCATGCTTTCTATATATTCCCATTCATATCCATGCACTTTCAGCCGTGACTTTTTATTTCTATTTGACGTTTTGTTCTATGTTTATCTAATATACCTCCTTTTTTCGGGGAGTTCACTGACCTCGTGTGATCTTCCCTTTTTGATAAAAACAACCTTATTTTTTACATAATTATCTGGATGCACTGCCTAACCTAAAAAGCTGAGTGGTTACTGGATCTATTTGTCGTGTTCATTGTCTTTATCCTCTCGGGCTCAATCTCATGCTTTTCATTTCTGTTGTGCATGATTTCAAGTTCTCGTAAATTTTGTTATACCTGCATATGCTATCATTTCTGCTGGATTTCTTTACCATTTTTTATTTATTTTCTGAGATTTTTAATATCTCTTTTCTCCATTCCCATGCCGCTGCCATCAGGTACTTATGGATTAAATTTATGAGTTATTTTTAATATTTTGAATAGTCCATAGAATGCCATCAACTTCGATCTTTTCTCATCAATCAGTAGTGAATTTTTTCGTCCAAAAAGTTGCGTAAAAGTTTTTACTTCCTAAATAGTTTTTAATGGATTATTTTCATATTAATTTTGAAATGACTCTTTGGCAAAGTGCGGTGGAAGGAACACCTCTTGTTCCATGAAGGGGCATCCCTGAAAAATGTGTCATCTCTCTTTCTATCTATCCCCTTTTTCTATGCATATTTCTGAATCTCTCTCTCTGTCCCCTTTTCTATTTATATTTCTGAATCTCTCTCTCTAAACTCTCCCTCTTTTCTCATGTATCTCTCTTTTGATCTCTCTGCACTCACTTTCTCAATCTCTCTCTCTTTTTCTTCTGCATCTCTCAATCTCTCTTCTCTCTCTGCAACTCCTGTCTCTGATTCTTCTTCCTCTCTCTTTTGCACACTCTGTGCAACTTCTCTCAATTCACTTTTGCTCTCTCTCTCTCTCTCTCTCTCTATCTATCTCTCTGCATGCTTTACTCCTCTCTCTCTTTCTCAATCTCTCCCTTGCTCTCTGCTGTGCTAGCTGTGTGCACAACTCCTCTCTCGATCTCTTCCTCTCTCTCCGCACAATTCCACTCTCTGGATCTCTCTCTCTCTCAGTCTCTTTCTCTCAATCATTCCTCCATTCTGAGTCTCTCCCTGTTCCGCTCTCTTCCAATCATTCCTCCATCTCTCAGTATCTCTCTCAATCATCTCTCTATCTCTTTCTGCAACTCTCTCTCTCCCTCTCTAGATTGAGTCAACAGGTCAGAAGGGAGGCCACGGTGCCTCTCTCTATATCTCTCTCTCCTGAGCTCTCTCTCTAGATATCTTTGATATGTGTTCTAATCCCAATCTAATAAATTTGTGCACTAGACAAGTCAATCTGTTCATTGGTTTCCTTCTCAAAACATGGATGAACGAAATTTTTTTCAGGTTTCATCCTTCCTGCATGGGGATGACGATAGAGCAAGCCAAGAAGTTGGATCAGTTCCTCTGTTCCGATTGCAACGGCCCCTCATTTCCCGTTTCTCCTCCTCCAGAGACCAAGGTAATTAATTTTTTGAAAAATATCTATCCAAAATGATTCTTTGAATGCTGATCAATAAATATTAACCTGAATTAGTTCTTGATGAGGCAGGTAGAACCGAAGAGGAGAAAGAGATGAGGGAGGAGAGAGAGGGAGAATGGGTGGGGAGGAGAGAGGAAACACGCCATGGCATTCATGTCCTTGTTCATCTAGAGAGAGGAGCACGGTGTACAGTTGCAGAGGGAGAAGAATGGAAATTTTTTATGAGTTGGGAAGGAAGGTGTTGTGAAGTTTAATTGGGATGGTTAGATGGTGGCATGTGCAACTCTCCTCCAATTTTGATGCCTACGACATCCATTAAAAGACTAACAAATTCATCTCTCTCTCTCTCCCCCCCCCCTATATCTATCTATCTATCTCTCTACCAATCTCTAGGGTTTTCGATTTTTTCCCATCTCCTTCAATGAATCGACGACAGCGTGAGTTTGGCTTCCACCGGAAAATATATGCGAAATGTGAAGCACAGAGACCATGGTTAAACATAACAAACATTCTTGTTTCATATGGATCAGGGGCACTTCTCCAATGTTTTCAAATAAATTATGATAAATTTTATATCCACTCTTCATTACATTCTATGGAGAAGAGAAATAAGTGGTGGGAGAGATCGGCCAAAGGGAAGAGAGAGAGAGAGAGAGAGAGAGAGCCCCTTGTTTCCACCACCCTAGCAACAGGTATGCAGAGCAAAGAATACAGAGTAAAATAAAGAAAGTCAATTCACATTCTGTTACGATGAGGGGCAGTTTTGTCATTTTAGATGTAGTTAGTTAGGAGTCAAAGACTTATAATAGGTGTTCTTGTTTGTGGATTGGAGGCTGATGAATACAACCCCATTTTGACTTTCTTCAACCTTGCAATCTTGCTCTCCAAGCCTCCATCGATTGATTCTCTCCAACTTGAGCCATGACTCTGTGGCTAGAAGCTCCAGGGAGGTCTGAAGCCTCAGGTCAACGGAAGACATCAGCGGCTCTCCCCTTCTACGATCGGTTTCTGCAGTCATCCCAGAGAGTTGCTGCTCCGAATCCTACCTGGACAATCTCATCATCACATTATTTCAACTCAGGTTCATAGATTAGATTTATGAATAATTGAGATAGTCCAGGAGATAATCATTTATATTCAAGTTCAATTCATGACAGAATCGCCCAAATGGCGGCTGAGGTTGCTGGATGTGGCAGGAGGTGGCAGAGCCGTAGGCAGAGGTTACTGGAGGTGGCAGTGATGGTGGCGAAGGTGGCAGATTCGGTTGTGGAGGTGGCGGGAGCTGCCAGTGGAAATTTCAGGGGTGCTGGCTGCGGGAGCTGGCAGAGGATGTGGCTGGACGTGGCAGGAGCCAATGGTGGAGGCGGCTGGAGTGGGAGAGCTGGCTGGAGGTGTGGGTTGCATATGGTGGCGGCAAGGGCCAGTGGCCGGCGGCAGCGGAGCGTGGAGGACAGGAGGAGGCAGTGGGGACGAGCCAGTGGCCGACGTCGATTGTTTGTTCTTCTTATCATTTCTCGATCCTCTTCGACATATCGTGTCGACACCATGATATCGATATTGCATGATCGACGATATCGATATGACACCATGATATTGCATGTTAACAAAGAAATTGGATGTCCCACATGGGCTCATGCATGTTCATGCTCATCTATCATGGCTTCCCTTCATGAGCTTACATCTTCCCCTACTTTACCAATTCATGTGCCTCTTATTCTAGAGGAACAAGAAACATGGAAACAAGCAAAGGCGATTCACTCTTCCAGAGTTCTTCAAAGATCAATCATGAATCTATCTTTAATGCACATATCATTCATGTTTTTAAGCATACTTCTTGGATCATTGACCTAAATGATAAGTCTTTCATCTATCTTTTATCCTAATGCTTTTGAATCTATCCACTTCATGTTTTTATTTGATCATGGTAACTCTGGTTTATTCAAAGGACATGGGCCGACTCAACTTATGCCATCTTGCCCTTCCAAGATGTCCTCTTTGTCCTTGGCTTGCCTTGGAACCTCTACCTCTTCATTGCCATCACTTACCCCTTCCATTATTTTGTCATCTTTTTTATTTTTATTTTGTTTTCATGCCTCTTGATAGCATGCATTTCATATGTATAGTTCATTATTCTAAGATCATTTTAAGGCATAATTCATATCATTATCATGCATATTATCATGTTTCGATGAAAGTTTCGCATTCATCACACTGTATAATTAATAAGCTATATTTATAATAAATCACCGTTAATTTTATACATATTTGACATTTGACCTTTTACAAGGTCAAACAAGAATAAATTAATTGTATTTGTATCAATTCTTGTGATCGTAGGTGATGAATGAAGAACGATAAGAACAAAGATGAGAAGAAGATAAGTGATTTTGAATGAAGATTCAAATTTTTAGCTTGCTTGTATTTTTCTTCAGGTGATATGATAAAAAAGAAGGCAAAATGAGGATTAAAATGACAAAAATTTCACTCAAAAAAGAGTATTCCGTGAAAACATATGAAAATTTTAAATGAAAGGGCTTTGAGAGATTTTTTTCTATTTTTCCAAAAGAATTTTGAATTTTCTTGAATCTTTCTAATGTTTTTTCTATTAATATTTATTTTTAAAAGAATTTTTCAGGATTTAAAATTTTGAAGGGATTTATTTGTGTGTGCTGATGTGGCACGCTGACGTGGTGACACGTAAATGTTTGCGACAAAGTGACGCCACGCACACATTCAATGCTTGCATGGTGCCATCAAGAAGAGTGTTTAATTAAATATGCCATTAAAGCAGCAAATTGTCACTAATGTTCCTAAATGGGCTTTCCTTGAAAACTTATTTATTTATATGGGCTTTCCTTTATATATTTATTTGGCAAGATTTGGGAGCCCTCGATTTTGATGCAATTTGATGGGATGACTTTTTCTTGATCTACTCCTTCCCTCTCTTCACGGTGAATCTTGAGTGACACATGACACAATCTCATGCTTCGCGGTCTTGACCAAGCTCCATCAAATGTCTGGGCCATTAATTACAAAATTTTAAAATAAAAATGCTCTGAATTGAAATCATGATATCTCATGATCCTGTTGGAGTTTGGAGCTGAAATTTTGTGGGCATAACCATTGTTTCATGATATTTGTTCTCAATGGCTTATTTAAATTTGGAGGCAAAAAAGTTAGGTTTTTTATGTTTTATTAGTTGGTTAGCATTGGCTAGCCAGATGAAAGAGGGCATTGATTGATCTTTCGTCGTCTACATAACATCATTTTTGGTGAGTTTCTTCTCTTTTCTAGTCATTTTGCGTGTTACATGCAAGACGCCAAGTTTGGGTGAGATGTATGGAATCTCAAAGGGGTAAATGATCAAAGAGCATTGCTAGAGCAATTTTTTTTCGTGAATCTTTAGATTAGGGTGTTTTGCATCCATATTTTCTATGTTCATCATCTTTTCAATCCAAAAATCTATATTCTTAATCTTAAATTATCATTCTATCGTTTGATCAAGAAATTCCTATCTGCGATCAAAGATTTGGAATTACTCGATCGGATAATCACATCTTCCATATACATCTACCTTTTTCATTGATCACTCTACTTTCTTAACCTAAAAATACTAAAAATAATAATTTATTTCAATTTTTTAGTTGTCCTCTCTATGGATCCGACCTCGACTCACCACTATCCTAAATCTAAGATCAAATTCAATACAGTTTAGTATAATTTTTTATATGTGATTTCTCATTTTCAATGACCTTGATTTTATATATATTACCTCTCTATGGGAAAGAGGATTGGTTTAGTTCATGAAAATAGAAGTAGCCCCTATGATGTAGTTTTGAACACTCCATCCTCAAGTCCTTTTTCCCTCTTGGCTAGTTCAACTCCTTCCTATTTTTGATATAAACAACTTGGTCACCCTAGTCTTCCAAATTATGTTAAGCCTTAACCTGGATTTCTATCTATTAATTTTTTTTGAGTTATGTCACTTGGGAAAACACCATTGATCCTCATACTCCTGCATTACCACCGTTCCATCCACTAAACTATTTCATATTGTGAATTGTGATGCTTGGGGGTCCCTCACACATTTCATTCCCCCCTTGGCCACTATTACTACATCAGCTTTGTTGATGATTACTCCCCCAATTAGCTTGGTAAACTATTTGATCTCAACTTCTAGCCATCGTCTAAATCTTCATTGCCAAGATAATCACTCAATACGCTACCACCAGAAAGATGTTGGTTCGCAAGTTATGGCATTTTCGTGAGCAAACTAATCCAATCCCGCAAAAGATTGTTCATGGGACTACTATCGAGATTATTCAGACCATATTTCCAAGTATCATCCCGATGTTCATTGCTATACCATCATTTTCTCTTTTATACTCCATGGACGAGGTAGTAGTAGATCCAGCCATTACTATAAAAGCTCTTGGACATCAATGGTATCGGAGTGCACCTCTTTACAAGGGTGATTTAAGTGCAAGGAAACGGTGGTTTGCGAAGCATCTGGCTTTCCGGTAATCTCCCATTCCCGTCGTCGAGAGACTATAAGAACTATAGCATGCCAGAAACATGGTGGAATTTATAGTTATTGCTTCTGTGAACAAAGTCGCTAAATAATCCCAAAATGTTACATAAGGTAAATATTGTACAATTTTTTGGTTTTCTGCTATTCATTGAATTGATCTGCATAAATCCCTAAATGGTATTATACCTAACTGTCAATCATGTTAATTCATGTCACAGTTGTATATGTGACCCTTTGACCTAAGACGCTAAAGACATCTTGTAGATGAATGATTGTATTTTGACTATGACTTAAAAATCCCTAGCCATGGGATCTCCAAAAGCTGTAGATTGGATATGACATGAAGTCCTCAAAGGTGTTTGAGTCGTCAAAATGAGATGGTTTGACCTCGGTATGAGAGGAGATCGACTCAAGTAATGAGATGCAATTAAATCCTTGGCCAAAGTAGTATAAATTTTAGAAAAGGTGTTCTCAATGACTTCCTACTTGTATTAGTACTAGATTTAGTGATCGATTAGGGTTTGACAGTCAACTATACCCTAAGTCATTCTTGAGTCTCGCATAGATGAAGGATTATACCAATATGGTAACAAATGATAACAGGGTTTCATGAAGTAGTTTTGATATAATTCATATCTCCCAGAGCATGTGGTGTAGCTTGGCACCCATCAAGCTAGTGACTCAACCAGTCGATTGGGTTAAATCAATCTTTAGTCAATTAATCTATATAGTGATGTAATTAATTGATGAGGAAGACCAATAAGTGTTATTGGGTTGATGGAGTCATTAACTCGCAAGATATATGGACCTAGAGGGTCACACACATAAGGTCAATAGACGGTGGTGTATATAAACATAAATATAAAGGATTTTTATGAAAAGTTCATATTCACAAAGTATATAAATAAGGGAAGAACAACCATAACAAGGGTGATCATGTGAGCATAGTAGAAAATTCTCCCCTCTCTTTTCTTCCTCTCATGGTGAGAAGAATTCCAAAAGACATTCAATTGCCCAGCAACTATATGGATACCATTATAGGTCAAACAGTTGAAAGGCTTCAATAACTCCTTCAGATGATCCCTATAAGTATGATTTTTATTCTATACTAGATGATAGCATCATCAATTCTAGGTGCTATAAAATTTTTTGAATGTTTGATTCAATGTCTTCTGTTGTATTTAATGTTTTGATAAAAAATTGCAGAGCTTATCATCCCTTAGCTCCCAGCAACTAAGCCTCAATAGAGATATTTTGTAAAGCGTAGAAATTGTAGGATGTATTAGAAAATTTGTGTCTCCAAGTGATCCCTTGTTAATATTTTCATAATTGACATGCCATTTCACTAAAGTCGACATTTTTTACATTATTTAGGGTTAATTAGGTGTTTTATTGATGTTTGACCTTTTTCAAAGTCAAATAACTTGAAATTAACCATTTTCCTTAGTTGATTTTTTAGGACTTTAGTGGATGATTAAAAAAAGATATTATAAGAAAAGAATGATGCGAAGAATCAAAAGTCAACTTTAGGGGGTTGACTTAATTTTGCTTTTAAAGTCAAGATAGAATTATTTGAGGTCATCATATTTTCTTTACAACATTTATATTTCAGGTGGCATGGGATTAAAGAAGAAGAAATTTGTAATCCAATAAAGAAAATTTGAGTCAAAAAGGCCTTTTAAATTGAAAGTTATGAATATATAAAGTTTATATAATTTTCTCGAATTTATTTTGGTTTTTCAGGATTTTTTTTAAAGGCCGCAAATGCAAAAATGGGGGTTTATACGACGTGGACCCCGCGCGGAGCTGACGTGGCAACGCAGCCACGTAGCAGTGCCAGCTAGACCGGCACCTACGTGGCACGTAGGCTTAGCGGCCCATCCACTAAGTGGGTTATTGGGCCACGGGTATAGTGGCCCAAAAGATTGCATAGGAGAGAAGGGGGGCATCATAGGCCCATAGGGCGACACGAAATGAATAAACGGTCCCCCCTTATAAAGGCACGAAATCTCTAAACATTTCCCATGTGGCACTAACTTTTATTTTATTTTGGACACAACGTGGCATCTCATGAGGAGTCGAATTAGGCGCGCGAATAGGCGTGCGTTGAATTGGTGGATCTCGGTCCACCAGATTTCAATAAAAAAACACGTGACGAATTTGCAGCCATTGA